>NNCF01126148.1:1062936-1082789 GCA_002313205.1 Laupala kohalensis | reverse complement strand
TGCCACTCCCCCCCCACGCCCTCCTGATCGCCGCCACTGATTTCAGTTCATGTTCTTCGGGAATGTCCTTTATATGGCCCTGAGTGGAGAGAATTCTGTAATAAATATATTTTAAATCTTAGAATCAACACAACTTTAATTGAAACACGAAAGAAATATAATTTGTTTAATATGACCTTTAAAAAAATTTTCTCGTAAGAAATATTTTAAAACGAAATTCAGGCTTGAAGCACATGCACACTTTTTTTTAATCAATGAAAAAATACTGAAATAGAATACTAATATTACTAATACTACTACCACTTAAAATAATAATAATAACAATAATAATTTAAACATTTAAATTAAGTATGTTCATGCAGGTAAATCTCCTTCATCAGTTCCGCCTCCCTCTTTTTTTCTAACCATACTCAGAATCTTACCTAGGAGTAAGGTAACGGAGATTCTATTATCTAGCGTTATTTTAAAAGCTAGAGTGTAATTTCTTGGTTTGTGATCGTATCCTCTCTCAAGAAGCCACTTTTTTCTACCTACTTCAGTGTTAACGCAATTTAGCTGAATGTGGACCCAGTCTTCTTGTTCTGTGCATAAAGGGCACTGCAAATCTCGATTCCCCCTCAATTTCCTTATTCCAAATTATATGACAGCTTTGAAGAACATAGTTTTCAAGTACATAACCTGAAAGTTAAGTGAAAACCAACGAATCCAGAGATCTTATCTACGCGCTTTGTTTATTAACCTTTCTATGTTTATTAAACTTTCTATATTGTAGGTATTTTTGCAGTGTTATTTAATTTTTGAATTTAACAAAAGTGTATAATTTAATATCGCAAAAGTAGAGAAATGTGGAAATTAACATGTGAACTAAGAATATCATACAAGAAAACCCGATAATGTCGGGTAGAATGAGCTAAAGAAATCCAGACCAGTTGACAGGTGTTTTAATACTAGAATGTTCAGCAAGGACCTATGCAGGTTGGGGCAAGATGGGGCAGTTAGGGCAGATACCTTAAGAGTTAGAGCAGATACTCAATTTTCCTTATAGAACATTTAGTAAGACAAGTATTTGAAAAATTTGCAACTACTCCTCACATACTATGGTTTAAAATTTGATTCTTTTAAATAAATGGTGTTTTTAATTCTAGTGTGTGTTACTGTATGGCATTCAATTGACTTTGATATAGGTTGCATTCAGAAATCTTCCACACCTTGCGTTTCGAGTTGGATATGCCCTTCATGTCCAGTTATGATTGTTTTAAGTTTCTTTTAAAATGCCGGGCAACGTCGGGAGGTTCTGCTAGTAAATAAATAAATCAATAAATCTGTACTAGAAAAAAGGTACGAGAATGGATTAAAAAGTTAAAGTTTCAATTGAATGTATATTTACAGGGGAGTAGAGACAAATTTGGCAGTGTGAGAGCTCTCTGGTTTTCGTATAGCCAGTCCTTCCTATTGTAGCAATTCATATATTTTTTTAATGTAAAATGGAGAATGTTCAAGCTGTATTGGCTCTAATTTAGGTAGATTGAATCATTTGGAAGAAAAAATATATTAACATCAAAGCTGTGTGGGAGCGTCACTCCCACGTACTATCGCTCCCCCTGGCTATTTCCATTCGAAGTGGGGGTGAAGTGGGTTTGTTTACAAACCTACAAACAAAACAGCACTCTTCATTTGAGCCCAGTTAGGTAGATCATGTGTTCAAACGTACTGTGTGCAGTGCGGAATCTTGAAAGTTGCTAAGACAAGATAGGTAATATATCATCATAAGTATACATTATGTAACAAACTTTCCATTGCTCATCATTGTCTAGCAAGCAACAAATGTTCATTCACAGTTCTTATTTTGCTCCTTGGCAAGTGTCTTTTCCGATCACCCTAAAAAGATGGACATTAAGTATCGACGTTTCGGTTTTGTTCAGTTAAAAAATTACAAACTTCATTTGACTTTTTCTGAATTTCGAAATCGTATTAAAACGTCTAACACGAAAATATACGAAATATATTGTTATCTCTGGCGACTTCAATATCGATTTCCCCGATGAATCTGATTCCGCGCACAATCCCAAGAATCGGTTCAATAGTCTAATCAGTTCCTTCATTCTGGTTACTACGATAATCGAACCTACTCTGGTTCATCCCAAACATTGCTGGACCAGATAATTGTCAACAATAGACTCATGTATACTTCTCAAGTATTTAAACCGGGGTATAGCGACCACTTTGCCTAAATATTAACTATTGAAGATAAATTAATTCGACGAAATGTCCTCTACAAGATTACTAGACAGTTTAACGGAAAAAAATTAACAATTTTTAAAAATCTTTTACATCAAGAAACGTGGGATGACGTGTAAAAATGTGAAAGCACCAACGATAAATTCAATGTATTTTTTTAAATATTCTTGAAGTATTACATCTCTTGCTTTCCTATAAAACGTAAGTTGGTTAAAGTAAACAATCACAATCGATGGATAACTCAAGGGATTACAATTTCTTCCAAAAACAAACGTCATTTATATCATCTTTCAAAACTCAATAACCAACAACCCGAATTCCATGATTATTTTCGTAAATATAAATCCATTCTGAGAAAAGTGATCTATGCAGCTAAAGTAATGGAAAATGACAGACAGATAATAGAATCGAACAACCAAACTAAAACCATGTGGAATATTATAAATAATTACATATTCCCTTCGGAAAATCGCCAAGGAAACATTTCCCTACTAAACGATGGCAAAATGACATCAAATCCAAAGGACATCGCAAATTTGTTTAATTCCCATTTCTAAAAAAATAGGTAAAATATCAAATCAGTAACTCAAAACCAATGTCCACCAAATACATCCACACACGTAGCGGATTCTATGTTCACTTCCGAGACTAACTCTAGTGAAGTTATGAGTGTCATCAGTTCTTTAGAAATAAGTATTCACCAGGGATAGATGATACACCTGAATTTTAGTAAAATCTTCCTCTCACGTTATGTTAAATCCACTCACTCATATTTTCAATAGCTCCTTGTCAGAAGGTGTGTTTCCTGACGTATTTACAAAAGCTAAAGTAAAACCATTACATAAGAAAGGAAATAAATGTGGAGTTGGAAACTATCGACCCATATCACTATTGCCAACTTTCTCAAAAATCCTGGAAAAATTCTTCTACAAGAGACTTTTAGACTTCTTATCGCATAATAATATTCTCTCAAACGATCAGCACGGTTTCAGGAAATAATTTTCAACTAACAGCGCCATATTTTTTCTGAATCATGTAAACAATTCTCTTGACCATGGAGATAATCCACAAGGTATTTTCTTGATTTTTCGAAAGCATTCGATTTAATCGATCACGAAATTCTTCTCTCAAAACTGCACTCATACGGCATTCGTGAATCCCCTCGACAATGGCTAACTTCTTACTTGAAAGATAGACATCAGCAAGTTGAAATGTCTCATGTTGGAAATAAGGTATGTCCATTTTACCTTTCAGAAACATTGCGACTTACTTGCGGAATTCCTCAAGATTCAATTTTAGGCCCTATCCTTTTTTTTGTTGTAAATAATATGTCATCCTCCTCGCTCGATTGCAAAATGGTTCTCTTTGCTGATGACTCATCTTTAATACTGTTAAAACAGCATTCATATCTTTTCGCAATAATGTGACGAAATCTCTTCCTCCTACATCCCTTTCGCTAAACGGAACCGATATAAAATCAGTCAAGATAAGAAAAATTTTAGGGCTTTATATTCAGGACAACCTCAAATGAAATTGCTATATTGATACTTTGAATTCCAAACTAAGCAAAATATGCTATGCATTACGATTTTTAGCCAACGTTGTTAGTGAACACGTTTCTCCCTGCGTGTATTTTGAAAATGGTACGGTACGGCTTTATCTCATTTACGGTACGGCATTATCTTCTGGGGCCAATCCACTCAGAGCATTCAAACTTTTAGAATTCAAAAGATAATAATTCGGATTCTATGTAAATCTCACCCCCGAAATTCATGTAAACCTTTATTTAGATATATAAATATTTTATATATCTAAATATAAATATTCTCTCTCTCCCTTGCATATACATTTATGGAGTTGTGTTTGTTAAGACAGAACTATTAAAACCCCGCACCTGCTTTAGAATAAATAGTCTAGTTAAAGAATACAACACTCGCAATAAGGCTAATATTCATCGTCGTGGCGTGTCAACAACTCTTTGTCAAAGAGGCTTTTATCATTCTGGAATAATTTTGTATAATTCCCTTCCCAAAAATCTAAAATATAAAAATAAATTGTATCTCTTTAAATCCGCGGTTAAAAACTTTTTAATGTGCTATAGTTTCTATAATGTGAAAGAATTTACAGATTTTAATAAATGAAGTTATGTGAGTTTCAATTTCCTAAAAAATATTGCTTTCCACGTGACTTCGGATGATGTAAGTGATGTTAATATCCCTTATACTTTATCACGCCTTTGTTACTGTTCTCTAGATATTCATTAAATTCCTTTTTAATGCATGTTGATTTTGCTCCCTTTTTTTATTAATTGTTTATTTCTAACTGTACGCAACCTTGGCACGGTTGTGTACATTATCTCTGTAGCCCCATCCTGGCCCGGGTTTTACTCCGGTTTTCCTCCGGGTAGTGGTGGATTTTCCTTTGGTGGGAATGTCATTAATACTTTTGTTTTATTAATCTCGAATTTTTACTGCACTAATATCTACAATTTTTTTAAATAATAAATGGGCAACAGTAGGAATTTATTAAATAATTTCGTTTGTAAATATTAAATCCGTCACTGCCCAAGGGCCCTTGATCGGAATTGATGGGATGGTCCTGTGCTTGTCTCCGGAGAGTAACTTAGCTTATTGCCCCCCACGTGGTCATACGCAGTTTGAAACTGCTTTTTTGAAAATAAAGTTTATTTAAATTTTGAAAAAACTTTCCAGTGAACAAAGTAGAAATTCATTCCACTCATTAAAGTCAAACCCACCACAATAAAGAAAATTATTGTGAAGGAATCCAAGAATGAGAGCCTCTACACTAAAACAACTTTAAACAGCTAAAATATTTTCAATTCATGTTAAACTCTGTTAATTTCTCGTAATGGGTCTCGTAAATGACAGTACATTTCTGACGGGTTTCTTTGCCGTATCAGAGACAAAAGTCGGCCATGTAATATGTATTCAGAAATAGAGACATAAACTTATATCATGTACTGTCGCGTGCGTAAATAGATTACGTAGAACTGATAAAACTTACATTGGCACTATTTTAAGTTCCTTCCTTGTAAACGTTGGAAATTGTGTTGGGATAACGTTGTTTACTGGACTTTAAACTTTACTTATCCCAATGCAAATATATATTAGACACACTACTATCAGGGAAGCGAATTATCGACAATGGTATCTGTATAAAAAATGCAAACATCTATGATTAGAGGTATTAGGAAGATTTTTGAACAAAAAGTATTTTATAATAAACATATTTTAACTTTCACGTATTGAAATATTGCCTTCAAACTTTATACATCGTATGCAGGTGGAGTGTATTGAACGAGATGGATACACTTGGCAAGAACTGAATTTTTTTTATCTCCATGTGTCACCGTTGATTTATTTGTTTGCTTGCCTCGTTTTCATAGAATTTAGGAGAAGAGTCATAATACACTTGTTTCCAGGTGAAATAACCATCCTATACGATAAAATAATCGATATTGGTGACTCTAAAAAACATTGTGAAATGTGTACAATTCTACGTAAATACCCGCAACTCACATCGCACTATGTAACAAAAAAACTGTGCCTAACTTTTTATTGTGTTATTTGTGTAACTGTTTAACGATTTTTGTGCAAAAAAAACACATGGAAAATTGAATTATTAACTCAAAAAGTTTGCTTTCGAAACTAGGGAAAGTATATTTTTTAATTTTTCAATTATTTAGCATATGAGCGGAAATATTATTAAGAATGTTTTTTACCGAAGATTTGAAATTTTGGGTCTTTATACTCAACATTAAGATTTAAAAAATCTGTTGTATGATGTTCCAATTAATAAGAAATATATGTAATACAATAAAAGAAATTTTATAAAAACAAACAAAAAAATCACGTCAAATTACAAAGTTATCAACAATTTTAACGAAAGTACGTTTTTCTTTGATTTAAATGCAGAATTTTTTTAATTGTAAACGAAATACAAAAATAGTGGCAGAAATTTATGCGTCATTATTTTTTTAAACGATTCACTAGAGACCTTTTGAATAAATATATTTCAAGAAACAATAACATTTACATGTTCTCCTGAACTAAAGATACGATTGGTAAATCTACTTTTTTATTATTAGTTGTAGTAGTATTAATATTATTTTATAGCGACTTTACTGAACAAAAATACTAACATCCCATCCGCAACTAATAGTGGATTTGTGAGACCCTAAAAACTTTCCAAAAAAACTCAAGTCAACAATTAAACATTTAATCATCAAATTATATCGATTCATCGATTAATATACAAAATTTTGTCACAGAGAAATACCTAGTGCACGGTATTATCAATGAGAAGTCGCCAAATTTTTTGACGATTGACGTAGGTAATGCAATTTCAGCACAAAATAATGGAAATTTAATAAGGTTCTTATTTTCACAGAAAAATAAATAATTTTAAGAGAGCGAGTCTACGGTATTTACGAGCATTTTATGTTAGTCGTTAATTTTTTATTGTTCGGGAAAGGAGATTTGGAATCTTCATAAAAAAAGAAGAGCAGCTTTTTAATGATTTATGGATAGTGAGAAAGTTAATGTTAGAATAAATCTTATAGATTTGCATTATCACATGACTTACGGCATACGAGCAATTCCTAGTCAAGGTGGTAGAACTTGGTAGAACGTTCCGATTTATTTCACGAGTATATGGCTCTGTGCAAAATAAGTTCCCTCTGTGCAAACTATTTTCCCAGCTGCATCCGTATCTTAAAAAATATGTGGTTATTGGAAATTGTTAAATTTATTTCATTATATTTGTGAAATAAACATGTACAGTACTTACATAATAAATTAGCTGATTGGACGTTGACCGAGATGTTTCTTAAACCAATCTTCTTTTATTCAGAAGAAATGTAAATATATCTACTTTGTAAAATCAAAATACTTTTACTTGCTGAATTTTAAAATATATGTAAAGTATCCTATGTTTTCAAATTATTATTATTATTAATAAAAATAATGCATATTTAATACAAAACTTGATTGTATACACCACTTTGAGTTTCAACTCCAAAAGCATGAATGCATAAATTCATCTGTGTAACCACGCTTGAGCAAGCAACGTAAAATTGTCCAGAAAGGAAACATATCAATCGAAACGTCAGCACTTCACCCAAAGTTTGGAGTACTTAACCACCACATGTGCTGAACTTTAACATTCACAGTTTCATGCCACTATTTATGGATTAAAGCCCCACTTATGAAAGGTCCAGATATAAATGGATTAAAAACATCTTTTTCGATTAAATATTTTTACATTAACCACATACGGGGTTGCTAGGTCTGCCTCCCCTAACCCTAATTGTAGTCCAACATAGCATTATATTAATATAAATTTATTGTCAAAAAAGCAGTACAAACTGTGTATGACCACGCGGAGGACAATAAACTAATTTACTCGCCAAAAGCAAGAAAGGGACCATCCCATCAATTCAGATCAAGGGTCCTAAGGCAGAGGCGGATTCAAAAATTTAAGCAAAAATTCCTAGATAAGATAAAAAGTTAGCAGCGTGTTATAATACTAATAAAATGTCAATGTGTTTGTAATTTAACACAAAAAATTTATTTTACATGTATAAATTATTATCGAACTATAGATAATATGTTTAAACTGAGTATAGAGTTTAAATATCATAAGAACTGAAATAACACTAAATACACAACCGTGCCAAAGTTGAGTACACATAAAACTAAATTAATATGAGCCATACGGCAACACAATCATGCAAGAAAATAGTTTTTGAAATTGTTATAAATTATTTAAAAAGTGCTACAGCAATGGCGTGCTAAAGTACAAGACGAATTTAAATTTTATTAAAATCAATATATTCTTTTACAGTGTAGAAGCACTGGTGCAGGAGGTAGTTTTTAAACGCGGATTTAAAGATATTCAATTTCATAATATCTTTTATGTTCTTGGGCAGGGAATTATATAGAATGATTCCCGAATGATACGGTCCTTTTTGGCAAAGAGTGGCTGACACTCTAGGGCGATGAATATTATTACTTTTGCGAGTATTGTGTTCATGAACGAGACTGTGTCGTATAAAGCAAGGGCGGCACTTCAGTACTTCGGTCTTAACAAACACGACCGTTTCATAAATATAAATGCAGGGAAGTGTTAAAATATTTAATTCCTTGAATAAAGGTTTACAAGAGTTTCGGGGGTGAGATTTACAGGGTGAGATCCGGACTATCCCCTTCTGAATTCTGAAAGTTTGAATGCTCTGACCGGAATTGCCCCAGAAGGTAATGCCGTAACGTAATTTGGGAGTAAACGTTTGCAAAATATACGCAATGATACTATTGTGAAATGACATACACTGTTTCGTCAGTGTTTACAATCAGACGATTTGCACGGAACCAAGTCGAAAGGTTAGACAATACTTTTTGAGCGTTGGCGTGTTTACATAGTAAATTAGTGTCATCAGCAAAGAGAACCATTTTGTAATCTGATGTGGATGATGACATGTCGTTCACATACAATAAAAAAGAGTATAGGGCCGAGAATTGATGCTTGGGGTACTCCGCAAGTAAGTGACTTTGTTTCTGAAAGACAACGCTCAAGTATTTTATTTTTAGTATACGATATTTCGACCTGTTGATATCTATCTTTTAAATAAGAAGTTAGCCATTGATGTGGAAGTCCACGAATACCTAAAGAATTTAATTTGGAAAGGAGAATTCCGTGATCGATGACATCGAATGCTTTGGATAAGTCAAGATAAACACCCTGAGGATTTTCTCCACGGTCTAGAGATGTGGTAACATTGTTTAAGAAAGAAAATATGGCGCTTGTAGTAGAAAAGGATGTCCGAAAACCTGTTGATCAAAAGAGAGAATGTTATTTTTTGATAAAAAAATCTAGAAGACGCTTATAGAACAATTTTTCTAGAATTTTTGAGAAAGTGGGTAGTAGAGATATTGGTCGGTAATTTCCAATATTAAGTTTGTTTCCTTTCTTGTATAAAGGTTTCACTTTAGCTCTCTTAAATGTTTTAGGAAACATCCATTCCGATAAAGAACTATTAAAAATATTTATGAGTGGATTTAATATAGCGTGGGACGAAAATTTAACAATAAACTCGGGTATATCATTTAAAATTTGTTTTTTTAATGAGCTGTTGATTCTCATGGCTTCACTGGCGTTAGTTTCTGAAGTGAACGTAGAATTGGGTACGTGCGTGGATATAATTGGAGGACATTGATTTGGTGACATTGAATTAATTATTTTATCTACTTCTGAGAAGTAAGAATTAAACAAATTTGAGATGTCCTGAGGATTTGATACAATTTTGCCATCGTTTAGTAGAGAAATATTTTCTTCGCGATTTTCAGAAGTTGACGTGTAAGTTTTAGCAATATTCCACATGGCTTTCGTCCGGTTGTTCGATTTATGTACCTGCCTGTCGTTTTCCATAATTTTAGCTGCATAGACTACTTTTCGAAGGATAGTCTTTGGAAGTGTTTGTATTCATCTCAGCATTTCTAGTAGAACGAACCCACTCGCCGGGAGCTTTATAAATTCGAATTTTCGCCTCCGAGGCAAGAGACAAAGGCTGCACCATTACATTAATACGCTTGTAACATATAAACTATTCGTCCAAACTGTACGATTTAAAATCTTTTTTTACCTTTCTTAAAAATACAAAACAACAAAGTCATTAAATTTGATAATGATTTTTGTCTTAAATTACTCTCTTAAAATGAACACTTATATTTTAAAATACGTTTTTTCAATAATTTAGTTTAACATTTGTAGATAGACGTATGCTTTCGCGAACATTTTTGTAGGATTTTTTATGTGAACAATATTACAGGCATTTTAAAATTAAAGTTAGTCTATATTCTTCCTGCATATCGGAACTATATTGATTTAGGAAGTTCAGATTTCCTGGACATATGAACTTCCTGGACATCTGAAATTTTGCCAAATTTCATCGCAATCGGTTCAGTGGTTTAGTCGAGAGAAGGAGGCAAACAGACAGACACACTTCCTCTCTACATATTTATATATAAGTATGAATGTGTAAATTATGATAATTGAAAATTACATAATATTATGGACAATAGAATGGAAAGTATCTTAATTTAACTTCCTTTTCATTTCAAGGATCGATTGAAAGATTAGCAACATTTGCATATCGCGAGGAAAAAGTATCCGTCTTTGTGTGAAACGGTGTTGATGTGGGATGGTCCTGAGTTGATGAGATTGCCAGAGATAGTAATTGTGAAGTAAGTTGGATGTATGTAGGAGGAAAGTTTATTCACAGAAAGATAAAAATACCAGACCTGAAGGAAATTGAAACGTTGGCAATTATTTCATTAATTCCTTACATGCAAATGCTATATATGTCTACTTCATGAATTGTAATATTTGGACATAACTAAAGTACTTTCAAAAACCTCTTTTGTTACTTACGCATTTGACCATGAAAATGTTATATGATTCAATAAATACTCTATTATGATGCGGAAAAATCTCCAAAGTACAAATTAACAAATGTGCGTAATAAGGAATGATCTGTCACGGACAGGCAAATTTTGTAAATATTATAACAAGTTGTACAAAAATTTAGAAATTGTATAAAATTGTTATGTATGAAATTTACAATTTTTTGGGATTTTAAACAAAGTTCCTTAGGAAATACAGTAAATGTGTGTCTCAACCTATGGAATTGATGTCAGATGAAATTGATGTCAGAAAGATTAGCACGTGTTTACTAGTAAATGAGTAAAATATTTTTCTAATACAAAAGAAATGAATTTTCTAATATTAAAAAAAAGTGAATTACAAGTATTTTGTGTATTATAAATTATCCAAATAACGGCCACAATTCATTTCAGTTTCTCTCAGATATGGACGAATTAGTCTTATTTTTAAACTCATCAAATGCGAATAAGAGCGAGAATGTTGATGAGATGAATTCTAAATAAAATTGGGTACTTTTACTGCGTCTCAGTATTTTCTGAGACTTAAAAGCTTTATGAATATCATTAAAAGCTAGGTAATATTAAAAACTACATGACTTAAATAATTTTGGTTTCCTGTTAAAACATGCAAGTATATCATATTAGTAGAGTAGCAAACTATCACAAAACTTTCCAATTAGTTTTTAATAGAAAACTACTCTCTTAAGAATCACCTCCAAAATGTTGTGTCGACCTAATCTTTTTAGCCAAGTAGTTATTTTACCTTCATTTTATTCAGTAACTAATTCTGTATTATGAATTAACATCTCTCCGTATTACGTGTCATTATTATATTTCCATCAAAAAACAAAATTATTTCATTTTCAATTTATTTAGCTTAATAAATTATTTAGAATAATTAATTTTACATTGTTGCTTACACTTTCCTAATGTCTTGTGCTTGATACGAAACACCGAATCAAAAAAATAATAACACCAGTTTTACTGAAATATTTTGAGTTTTTTCAGATCGATTTTTTTTTCTATATCTCATACGATGTCTTGAGGGACTCCCACAAATTTTAAACGCTTTCATATTTAATTATGAGACGTGTTTTTTACAATAAAAAACGTAACAATATGATTTAACTGCATTATTTTAACTTTGAACGAAATGTTTATACAGTAATAATATTAACAAAGATTAATAAAATCAACAAAAACAATTAAATTTTTTCTTAAAAAAACATAATTTCAAGAATAGTCTTTATAAAGATTGAGTACATTATAAAAAAATTGAAATTGATACATTCTGTAACTTTTTACAAATTATTTACCTCTAGCGCACTTAATATAAACACTGAAGATTTCTGATTTTATTTTGCACTTTTCTTAAAAAAGATAAGTAGCGCTAAAAATGTAACTCACTACTATAAAAATTCACTTTCATTTGACATTCATAATTAAAATCCTCTCAGCCTGACCTATCAAACTCAAGTCTAAATAATTTCGGGGCGGGCAGTAACTATATTAATTTCTAAAACTAGGTTCGAGAGCTTCTGATCTTTTTGAAAGTTTTATCAGTGTAATGTGATGTTGAAATATAATGAGACACTTTTTCTAAACAAGAGAATGGCTTGAGATTATGCCACCTGTTTTTTTCTTAACCTGTATTGTGCCACAATTATCCTTGGGTTCTCGAAAAGTTATCCTTCCGGGCAGATCATTGTGTCATTTTTTACTTGAGATTCATATCATGAGAGTTAAAAAATCAGAAAAATTTATATCGTCGTAACATTTTGTTTATCCTACGTCATCGCATATTTCAGTATTACCACTCTCTAACAGCAAACTCAGGATAGGCGCGTCTTTCCGTTCATCTGTGAGAACACATTACTTTTTTAAAACTATCTGTAAAGTTTCAGATGCGTAGAGTATTGGGAAATATGTTTGTATGGTACATAGAATAGTTATTTTTAATTGATTTACTTAGATTTTTTTGTCTTAAATTGAAATTAATGAACAGTTAAAAACATACTAAAATAACATCTCTTCAATCATTGTGATTGAAAATTCCATTTTTATCATGCTTGAGTTTTACTGGGCATTAAAGGGAATCAGATATAGCAGTTGAGGTTGGAAAGAAGTAAGTACTTGATAGGGTTATGAATTAAAGACTTTAGGTAACAACGGTCTCATTCATTTTAGGCTATTTTGCACTGAGCAACAAATATTTATCATGGGACCTTTTCTAAATTTCTGCATTCGCAAAACGTACAAGAGGGTTGATTAATGAAGTAATGAGAAAATAGTGTGAAACGTTGCTCTACCATACGACATCACTTTCCATACGTTGATTTAGCAAGTGTGTTTTCGTGCTGATTCAATTTAGGACTATGGATACAATAAATAAAAACAAATCTTAACTCCAGCATGTAATTTGTAAGTTTTCATTTGTTTTACTTGTTTTCCAATGAGTCACTTTGACAGATTTTTATATTTTGGAGTGGACAGTATATGTTGACACCGACAGCTATACATAAATAACAGACTGTTTATATCACTTCTTTTTGCGAGAAAACGACGACTTGTGTGTTTTCAAAAGGACTTCACTACTACTACTTAGAAAAATTTCGCGAAAATATTCATTTTAGTAAACACTCTAAATTGGCCAAACGTTGTGGTTGTATTGAATGAGTTTACTTCATTTAAAAGTTGTTTAATGGCCAAAATAAAAAACCATTTTTTAATCATAAATTACGTTTTTCCCTGTCCCAAAATTTTCATAATTTGACAACACCAGCGCAAAAGCGTGCTTATATACCTACCTACGTTCGACTCGTATCGGAGCAAACAACCCCAAGTAACATAATTGCCACGCACATGAGAGACCTACGGGAGGTCCGTGAATTCCGGGAGAAGACCATCGGCGATGGCGCGTCTGAGGACAGCAAGTTGATATTGAAATGAGCTACTCACTCCGAACCGCGCCTCTTCCGCGAGTAGGGCTTGTCCTCACGCGACGGGCAACACGCTACATTGTCATTGTGCACAACTGCCTCAAACCAGATTCGAGGAATGGCTAATGAAAGTAGATCATATATTGCCTGCTCCCTCATCCTTTCTTTTGAAGTAGAGGAACTGCAAGCGATGCTTTATTATTATTATTATTATTATTATTATTATTATTATTATTAGTATCGTTTATTTCAGTAGGAATTTACAGTTTTTTAGTACATTCAAGAGAATAAAAATTAAGCAAAGAAAAATCATTACACATTTGTGCTTCTGCACAGCGAGGCATTATTAGCGGTGCGTTTCCATCAAGTAATCGTATCTTCTATATTTTGAAGTATGTAGTCGTGAAATTTAAGGTTAGGGTTCTCCCGCGTGTTTTCTAGACATTCTTTTATTGGGAGGTTTCTTTACCAACCCTTTCGCGCAGAAACACTATTTGGGTGTGGGGGGATGTAAATATCGCAAGGGTGATTGTGTCAAAACGGTGTATACTTGGTCCAAGGTGTCTGACACATTCATTCTTCAAAGGGAGCGGGTGGAAATAGGGTCGAATGGGGTCTTCGGATTCCAGTAATGTAAGAACCTAGACTGGAAATAATTGTCGTACACGTGAGATTAGCTTTGTCAGACATCTCGTAGTGTAATTTTTATGCGCGAAATTTACATTCTAAAAGTGTTTCTGCATGAAAGGGGAAACACAGAAACACCCCGATAAGGGATAGCTTAGAAAAAACACTGGAGGACCATCACCCTGAAATTCATAATTTTACAATTCAAAATATAGCAGTCATGTTTAGTTGAAGGAACTGCGTCGCTAATTTTACCTCGTAATGCATATAGGTCTAAGAGATAAATTAGTATATTTGAGAGGGGTGGATGTAAAACTTTCAGCGTCCGGAAACAAACAAACAACACATCTGGTAGTAGAAAAAACTGAAGAATGTGCCGAAGTATTTTCTAGATTATTTGAAAAAGGAAAAGGAAAATAGCAGTAAAAGAGTATTAAATAAATTATTACAGACTTACGACCTTTTAGTACTTCAGAAAATGTATATACTATTCGTTCTTAAAAGGTCGTAGGGCTTTAATTATTTGTTTAATTAGGTTATATAATGGACGTTAATTGTAGTAGAATTAGTAGTAAATTTGCATTGCTTAGATTCACGGCGAACACATTGCCAACTGCCTTTCCTCATTTCCCTGTTGATGCATTGTGGTTTTTCATTGGTCGGACTCAATGTTCACGTTCTGTTTTGTATGTAAACAAACATGATACATCATGAGTGCTTTCATTCACTTTTTTATTTTAGACATTCCGTTTTCTTTCATGATCCGTTTGAAATGACAAACCTTTTGAATAGATATAAAAGAGGATTCAACGACGATTATTGATGCAGAGAACGACAATGCAGAACCTGACTAGAGAGAAGTAGCGGAAATTCTCCTAGTATTAAATACAAGAATATTTACACAAATAATAATTTTACTAAGATAATGAATGAGATCAACCTCATTGTCGTTCTCTGGTTTAAGGACAATGCCCGCGTAATATGTATACTATTTCTTCTTTTTCAATTTTTCATTTATGTTTTCTTAAGTTTTTAGTATTTTATCTTATCAGTTCTTTTATGGTAGTAGTAGACGTAGACGATCTTTAGGAAACGCGGAACAAATTCTAAGAAAAGACGGATGTACAGATTTGACAAGGACGAAAATAGATGAGCAATGAGATAAGAGAAGTATGTTGAATGAGAACGGCATTAGTTCTGCGATATTGTCTGAAATAGGAAGGTCAGTATGTTCACCTGGTCGTTCAAAATATTCCAAGGTAAAATTACTATTTTCTGAAGTTTACAGATGACATGAATTTTCTTGCATTTAAAGGAAGACTTGTACAGTATTGTGTTCAATGAAATATTATGTATGGTAATGTCTTCTCACCATCTTTTAAATCCAGTTTCTTCTTTTATACATTTAAAATTGACTATTCCACTGATTGTCTTCTTAATGAATTATGTAAATTGTATGTGCGTTTTTTCTTAATTATAGTCAATCACTTTCACTTAACTTCACTTTATTAAAATTTATTGTAATGTTGCCGACTTTTCGATGCTATTTAGCATCATCATCAGGGCTATAAGCCTGCAGCTCAATCATGACCTAGAGTTTTCTTATCCGATAATTTCGAATTTTATTGCAATTATGCGATGCATGCTTCCAGAGGTAAAGCTTGATTTACAGGAGTAGAGTAATGATCGTGTAAACGCTGAGAAAAAAGAAGCGAGTAGAGTGACTGCTCGTCAGTGGAACACAGTTACTAGCGAGGTGTGGCAAAGTAGGTGAACGAGGCAAGTATAAGAGGGGTGTACGCGGGATAGTTCCAACGCATCTTCCCCGCACCGCTAGCGTAGTTGCCTCATGTAAACACCGAGAAACCGGACTTCGGGATTGTAGAGAGAGGAGAGTTTCTAGCGAGTTATTAGCAAGAACGTGTTGAAAACGCTAGAGGCTTTGAGGCGTTCCCAGGCTTTTGACGGATCGAAGGGCGACGCGACAAACACAACGCGTCAATTACCCTGCCATTTAGCCATGAAAATATTGATTTAAAAAATTAAAATTTCGCATGAATGTGACCAAGAAGTCATGGATGAAGCTACTAGCCGGCTATTGCGCTAGCGGTGCCGTGAAGCTGCGTTGGAACTAGCCCCGTGTACATCCTTCTACATGGTGTCGCGAAACAGCGTCGACTGACCCCATGGAAATGCCCATTAACTCTACTTTGCTACTCCAACCATGTCAAAATATTCACTCGCCTGTACACTTAACACGTTCGCTGTCCGTTCGTTCAGTAGAGTAGACAAGGAAGTAAAGAATTTTTACTGCGTGTGTCGTGACTTTTCTGTTTAATATAAAAGTTACGGAAAGGGGTCATTTAGACTAGTGGCTTTGTACACTCTGACTACTACAGTTTGTGAAATTAAGGTAAAATGTAGACAGAAATACGTAAAAAACATTCTTTCCGTGTTTCAACTCGTACAGCCCAACGAATAGACAAATTCACATTTTTCTAAAATATTCTCATTTTTGCATCATGAACAATATTTTTGTTCGTTTACTACAGTATACGTCAGATGCTTCAGCTATCCGCTCCGAGTGCGTCAATCGATGCTTCAATAGCCTCATTACTCTACTGTGTGTAAACTGCTCAAACTCGTTATCAGTTTATTGAGTGGGGGACTGTGCTCTTCTCGCTACTCAATACTATCCCCACACCTCTCCGCGTGTAAACCAGAATTCAAATTATGCTATTGTCTTCTACGTTCCCGTACCCAGTTTTGCGTAGACTATAAATAATTTATATAAAAGTACTTTGTTAGAATTACATAATTCTTAAAATCTAGTAAAATCTGATATTATACGAATCAAACATTCACATAAATATTCTACAGAATTGTATAGAAATTGAGAGAGATAAATGACGCAGTTTCGTGGATTTCTGTCCACACACATTCTCATGTATATCAAAGCTAAGAAATATAATTACGCAGATTCACATACGTCATATAAAGATGTATGGCAAGTGAGATAAATCATATTTGTTTAATAAGACAAATTAACATAACATTATTTGAAATTATTGAATGAACTTGAGCGCTGAGTTGCTGGCTAGATGACCGGGGTTCGATCCCCGGTGGGTTGGGGATTTTTAATCACACCTCAACCTTCAGACTGACTCAAGAGAACTACGTAGCCTGCTGTAAAATAAGTAACTGGATCTATCCTGGTGTCAAACCGGGATTCTAGCCACATCTCCTCCTCTAGTGCTGAGAGGTCAAGTATTTGCGCAGCTCTTTTTCCTCCGTGAACCTTTTTGGGCACCTTTGGGGCCTGTTTTGGGGCATTTTGACTTTGACCTGAATGAATTCTAAATTTATGAAATTGAAGGATACTGTGGAATAACACACTTAGTTTAAATAAGGCTTTTAAACTACGTGAACTCATGCGTGGCATATTTTTTGGTAATTTAAAAAATCTACAATTATGGACCCGTATTTCTTTGTTTTTTTTATTTTGCAAGAATTAGGGAATTAATACGAGGACTTCTTACCTTTTTTTATTTGCAGTGAACAGAAAGGAGAAAAGCTGAGTAAAATGTATATCGTTTTTACGAGCTTACATTTAACTTGATTCTTTCGTATGAATGTTGTCCTTTCGTCTCAAAATTGGTAACTGATATTACGACCACTTCCAAGTTTCCAATCGAGCTGAAATTTTACAGATATTCGTAGTATGTATGCTAATAGATGATATTGGTACCTTGTACGAAAATCTACGCCTGGAGCGGGTTAAATGAGGCTATGTACACCACAATCAGAATTTTGAAAACTTCGAAGATTTTTTTTCAGAGAAATATGACGGTTCACGACTCAAGCTTTTAAAATGTTCTGATTTTATCATCATTTCAGATAAACTTTTTTGATTTTCAATATTTAACATTTTTTCAATTTTTATTATAACACTTCGTTAAATAAAAGCTTTTCGTTTTTTTAATTTCTCCGTTGTGACATACTCTGAACCTTTAGATTTGTTTCAATGAATGTTTATATGTACGTTTGGGTGTGATGATCAATTATTGTCTCCATTTACTTCAGTAGAAATAGTAAAGAGAAAAACAAACTATGTATTATGTAGAATAGGTACCGAATTCAAATTAATATCTTTGTATATTTATGGGCAGTACAGAGAGAACCGGGCTACAAATTGGTGAACTTTTATACATTTTAACGCTTGAATTAAATTTTGGAACCACGCATTGCATCCTCTTGGTCTACCTTATAACATATTACCTTTTACCATATTGGTTCACCTTTTAACATCGTATGTTCTTGACAATAATGAGGGAAATATGCCGTATACCAATGCATTACACGATGTACGAATTGAGAAACAGTCCATGGAATTATAATACGATCGGCACGATCAGCGTTTTTATTTTCCAATGATAATTAGGGTATAGCAAAATCACTGTAATCAGAATTAAGACATTTTCAGATCATAGATTAAAGGATTAAAGAAACTGTTCTGCATATAATTTATATTTTTAATAATTTATTTCATTACAATTTTCCATGTAGTTTGTATAGTGCGTATGTTTACAATTTTCCATGATTCTACTTTCGAAAGTTATCATGCCCTATATTTGCCCCGAATTGTTAGTAAATGTTTTTAAGAATGATTGCGAATTAAAAATGATCCTGAGAAATCAATTCATACGAAGTTGTAACTATTGAAAGTTATTGAAGATCCACTTTATTTCTTCATAAATTTGTGATTCCTAAGATCCTCTAAAAATCCTTATAAATTTATCTCTTCATATTTTGAAACAGAGAAGTTTCATTAAATATAGAAAATAATGTGTTGAATCTACTTCGATGTTATTTACCTAATATGTATTTTATGGAATATTCTGGTTACACTAAAACTTCAAACACAAATTATTTTGTATATGTCTCAGATGAATTATTATTGAGTGTGAAACATCAAGAATTATATTAAGGTCCAAACATGCCACACACAAAAAATAATAATACAAAATAAAGACAAAACCTTGCGTACACAAACCTATTAAAATTCTCCAGGAGAGGCACAAGATGTTTAAACAGCGTGACGTACCAACAAGCGCAGGACGTTGACTTTTCTAGGTGGTCAATAAGTAAACGAGTTTGAAGCGCATGTTTCCAGGTATTCGATAGAGATCGCTCGCAATTTTCGTGTCCACCAGAGAAGTAAATTCCTTATATTCGTGCGCCCGAGAAGTTTTCTCGCTTACTGTTCTACTTGTGTCAGGTAGCTTAGGCTATAGTTGCCTTGACCACTGCAACTACAGATTTTTTAATGATTTCCATTTATTATTAAATGCATTTTAATGAGGAACTGGCTGATAATATATCGAAAGTTTTATTTTTATTGCACGATATTTCTCTCGAATTTTGAACAACTGTACGTAACTTAACGAATGCAGATGCTAACCTATACATACAAATATGCACCCCCCCAAAAAAAAATATTCTGTGTAGGATGGGGCGACCCGTAGCGTAGTGCCTGACGCGCTCGCCTTCTACCTTTGGGGACGCCGGTTCAAACCCGGTCCGATCGAAG
>NNCF01126148.1:1008581-1062735 GCA_002313205.1 Laupala kohalensis | reverse complement strand
TATTATATATATATATATATATATATATATATATATATATATATATATATATATATATATAAGATTCTGGGTAGAAGAAGGATGGGGGTTGACGAGGGAAGTCGCTAAAGGAAACCATTCTCTCTTAGTTTCGTTGATACCTCAACGTTATGTTATGAAGATTTTTCTGTTTTAGGATCATAGCAATACAATTTCAACCCTGATTTTAAACAGTACGTTTTCTCACGGTACACCCATTCATTCCATCACCACAATCACTCATTTTCATTCATATGTTACCCGCATCGGGGAGGTGTGTCAGAATGAGCATTGAATCCTCCCAGTCAGAAACCGCCAGAAACAAATCATCCTGCATCTCCGACCCTTGATTTGGAGAAAAGGGGTAAACGATTTATTTTATTCCAATGATATTAATCAGAATATATTTTTTATTTATGAAACAAGTTCATCAATAAAATCAACACAGTGAGATGAATACTTGTTGAAAACAGAAGTGATTAATAATACAATGATACACAATAGCAAAAGTAATATAATGATAATATACTTGTGTAGTATTTCCCTGGCGATAGTCTACGGTAAGAGCCAAACCGTTGTAAAATGTATTATTGTGAAGTGATGATAAATAATGTCTGTACAAAGATCATTCATTTAGTTTTATTATATTAAGACGTATTTACAATACGGTATACTTTTTATCGAATTTTTTGATACGAAGAAAAATGTGAGGTATAAACATTATACTGTAGATAATATTGAAACCAATTAAGAAAAACTGTACCAATACTTGTTCATGATTGTATTCTCGCCGTTCTTTGTATATTTTTCACCTATATTTTTAGAAAAATTGAATAGTAGAAGAATCTATTTTATCAAGATGATCAATAATTTTCACAGTAGGATACATTACATCACAGCATGCACCTAAAACTACCACGCCCTAAACTGCAGATGTCTGCTTCCACTGATATCTCACCCGTTCGTACCCGCAACGAGTGGCACCAATTATTTGACGCAACTACGCACTTGGATAGTTCTCTGTTTGAAAGCGGAAACAATATTTTCAGTGCGTAGTTTCACAGTTGAATAAATATTGTGACGAATAATTTGATTAGTTGCCACTTCACGAAATAGACTTATCATTTGATATTTTTTTAGAGAAGATACCTACATATATTAGTTTTCTTATCATTGATAATATGATTTGAACACAACTGATTTAAGAAGTAGTCATTACTTACAGCATTACCTTATCAACCTTTTTAATAGACAATTATTATTTATAATTTCTTATAACTTTTCTACTTGTGTTCAAGTCTTCATGGGGTTAATAGACATTCACAACTTTACTTCATAGTTACCTGAAAATAAAATAAATAAATGTACGAAATAAACATTAACAAAACATCATAATAAGCATTCATAAACTTTAGATAATGTCTCCGTATCCGTTTGCAAGTGTATACAATTTGTAGAGGTTTTTTATGTGCAATCATAAAATGAAATGGGGGAATATTGAGATATTAGAGATTAAGAATTTGAAGAAAAAAATGCATATCAGAGATGATGTACATAAAAACTACGGAATATGTACAAATTATTATTCATTTTGACATTCATTCTACAATAGTAAAAAAGAAACTAATAAATTAAGTGCAGAAAGTGTATAATAAGGAAATGTACAAAAAAACAATAATGACTCAAAACTCAATTCTTGTTCCTATTAATAATGAGTATTAACTTCAAAATTTTGTAGCAATACCTTGAGGTTAGAGATACTTTTGAAAATCATAATATTTGATAGAATTATATCCATATTTATCCAAAAAATATAATCTGGAACTTAGAACCAATTTTTAAAATGATTTATTATTATAATTCTTAATTATTTAAATATTTCTTCCTTTTTCTTTAACTTAACAAAGAACAATTTGAAAAAATAGTTTACGATGAATGTTCCTTTTATTTTTTTACTATGAGTTTGGTATTTCGTGGGAATAGCTCTGTATCAAATTGCTAGTAATTTTTTTGTTGCAATTAACTTTAACCTTCCAGTATAATCCTGCACAAAAAGCTACTTTCCTGTGTTAAATAACCCGCCGCATTGGTCTGCTCTAACATTCTAGTACAATACTCACATAACTGTATCTCAGAGACAACAGTTTGTTCCATAACAATGTTACCTAAATCCGTATAGGTTTTAGTTTAACATATTCCGTAAATTCCATATTTGTTTTTACAAATTGCAATATCTACACAATTATACAACGGCATTTAACAGCCAAAAGAAGGACTAATGTATTTGTTTTTAAATATACCATTATATGTTTTGCGATGCTCTAAATAGACTGAAGTAGAGTTACCTGGAAGGTAAATTATGAACGTATGGCAATTTGAATTATATTTTATTTTAAAATCATTTGTAAAGTAAATGGAGCATAGTTAAACTTGTAAATTTTATTTTCGTGAGTCCAAAAATCGTTGCAAATATATCTCATTTTTATCAATTGATGAAGTACAACGAAAGAAAAAAGGAAAAACTACAAACATTTACTTTTCAAAATGCGGAGTCGTTCGCTTTAAATCGGGAGATATGAGAAGTGCGGCTGAGACTTAGTTAAAGCATGAATTTGTTCCTATGCATATCAATATTCTCATAAATCACAACTTGGTGACTAAAGGGCACTTAATGTTAGGCAAAGTATGAAATCTTAATTGATGTTGCCATACGCTTATGGAAAAATGCAAGGGAATTAAAAGTAATTTCAACAAAAATATTTTCTCAATAAAACTTAATGTCAATGAAAATGACCACTGTCGTGATCAAGATCGCTGGAGACCGGTTCATGATACCACAAATTATTCTTGAACTTCTTAAAAATAAAATAAATAAATAAATAAATCGCATTACCTGGGAACTGAGACATTGATTGGCACAGCACATCTATTTCTCACTGCTCACTTTTACCATGTTCACACAGACACAAAGCCATCTGGTGGCGCGTTTAATATATTCCACTCAAACTTCTAACTTTAAATTGAGTCCAACTTTCAAATTAACTCTACCTTATCATTAATTACCAATTATTACAGTGTTTAAATTTGGTTAGTGAAGTTAGGAGTGAGGGGCAATGTTTCAGACGTTATAAATCACCAAATTAAACAAATTACCCGAACTGGTGACGCAATATTGATCTTTGAAATATTGGTCATATCTCAAAATATAACCTCCTCTTATATCCATTATTTTGTCCTCATGTTGTGTGGAGGGCATATTAGGAGACAGTTTTTGACACTTAGAAACATATTGAGAGCCAACTACTCACCCGAATCAGAACGACACAAAAAGTTTTCACCTTCGTGGTTCAAATGTATCTTCATGTTATAATTAATTTATCGCCTACTTTTTCATGTTATATTCAATCAACATATTGAACAGCTCAAAATATTATAAATCATTCTTGTTCAAATACAACAATCTAACTCCTTATTCGTTTTCGCATTAATTCTTTAAGCCATTCATCCATCTATCTTTCCTCCTGAAGTAAACCTATTCTGTTTTATTTTTCGAACTTTCCTCGTCACATTAATGCGTCATCACACATGGAAGGCAAACAGAAACATTAAAGGTCGGCCATGTCTATTGATGACTTCCGTATCCCATCAGAGAAACTGTCATAAATGATCTGGGTTTTTTTTCTCTTCTCCCTTTTCAGTTCTCTTACAATTGACGACACAACTTTTCTTTATATTGTGGTATTTGTAAATAGAAAATGTAACGTGCTTTTGAAGGTTATCTACTTGAGGAGATAGGAGAGGAGGGTGATAGGAATATTGTTAGTAGGTGGGCCTGTTGGGGGAGCTTACCAACAATTTGGCCCAAGTGGATGTGTCAATAATAGCAAGAGTTAATGATACTAGGAGGTGGATGGGTTTGATTTTCAATTGTCGCAGCTATATATGACCTGGCCCCGCCAGGAATTGAACCCGGAGTGATTCAATGGTGAACAAGCATGCTAGCCCTGAACAACCGGAGGGGCTGACAAGACTTGGAGATTGTCTGAAATTCTCTGTATTTAAGTTACATATCTTGCCCCTATTCTTTCCCTTTATTATGCGAGAGGTCAGAGATTGAAGATCAGATGCGGTGTGGTTTTAGCTGGGCAATAAAATGTACCGGGTGTCCTTCCTGACGCACCTCCCCGAAGTGGTTCTAGAATACCTAAAGATTAATGATCATGAGTGACTGTTGTAGTGGAATCAAAGGAGGGGAAACGTGAGTACCCCAAGGAAACCTGTCGTAGACCTTTTCTTCTCTACAAACTCTATTTGGTTCATCTGGTAGTAGAACCACTGTTGCTAATTATGGGAGGCTTATGAACTTACCAATATACCACGTATCATCCTCTAAGTCTGAAAATATGTTTTATATATTTTATATTTAAAAATTAATATCTGGAGCTCTAACTGGCTTCTTAATGGCTGACAGGCCTTTATCTTTTATATAAATTAGTTGTTTTGCCCTGAGCTTGCTGAAATTTTGCTTCATTTAGGTTAAAATAAGAGGCGAATTAGTATATAGTACTCTTTAAGACCTAATTCATACCTCTCATTTAGCAGCCTAGGACTGGCGTGGGAAAGAGAATGTACGAACACAATCGAAAACTTGCGATATCAAAGTATATTTTACATGATGAAATCAATATGCAAACTCTCTACACAGTTTAAGTAGAATTTAAAACCTCATGAGTCTAAGACTACTCGCACAACTAGGGGTGGTGTGGAAAGATGGCGTCATGTTTAAATACTCGTAAACGATCGGGTGTCAAATTTCCAGTCCACTGAGATGAATACTGACACTTGTGGTACAGTACAAGTGCTACTCCTGTCCCCATTGTAAGGCACCTATAGCACCCTTATGAGTGGAATTCGGGAGATTGATTGGTGACTATTTTGCCCTTAAATGGGTAATCAATTCATACTCCTAGGTGAAGGCAGGTTAATTCAGTTTGTGCTTTATTAAAATAAAAATTATTTTTATACAGTTCATTAACTCGTTGAAATTGAGAGTAATGTATTCAATTAATCAATAATGACTACTAATTGAGTGAATATACTTATTAAAGAAAATGTAGTCGTAGCCGAACAAATTAACTTTTTACTGACACACCGTCTTCTACGGATACATAAATAAAATTCAAATACATAATGAAACAATAATAAATAAATACTAAAAAATTGAGTAAAACATTTCCTTATATTATTTATAGTAATGTTGTTTAACGTTTTGTGAGTTTCAGTATTTTTTACCATTGAGGAGACGGTAAAGACGTTGAAAAAGGTAGAAAAATAAACTGTTTGGTTTGTCTGGCAACCCTCTTCAGAAATGAATCCACAATTAATCGTCAAATTTAGAAATCATGTATAGTAATTCCTTCACTTTCATGTACTTATTCTAAAAAAATATTTGAACTATTTTTTTCTGAATTTCTTTCTGCTCCAAAATAATGAAAGAGTAGAATATTATCATTATAAATAGTAATATACGAAGAATTTCACTATGCTTCACTTCTCAGTAACGAACTGAATTCTTTCACAATTTAGAAAGATCGAGATCTCTGCATATAGTATATCTCATCTCATCCTACGCATGAATGTAAATCAGCCGGGTCAAATACTTTGACCCCGTGGAATGCGATACTTCAGTCACAGCAAATTACATTAAACAAGATTAGAAGAACGCCGAGCTTTCAAATTTCCTCCTTGGCCAGCGTAGAAAAACTTTATGTGAGCTTCTGTAGTTTTACATACAGTAAACCCATTCTTGATTTTTCTGAAATGAAGTCTTCTTACAGACATATAGTTAAAGATGAGCTCGGAAGCTTCCGGGTCCCTCCTGATATTTATTATAAATTGTTATGGAAATATTTTGTTTTTGTATACATTTTTTATGTATGAAACAAAGCGGTTCCCATCATGAGGAGTGCAGGATGTTGCTAAGATGGACGAAAAGCTTTGTATATCAAAGGTCTCTCAAATTCAGAAAAATTTACTTTTTTTCTTCAACAACGATTTATGAATTTCATTCATTAACTGTTTTTGAGTGATTTAGAACGTTGTAATGTAATTTTATTTCTCATTAGAATACATTTGAGGCTTACTGATTATTACTATTAATTATTTCAAATAAACTGCTATTAAGCAGATTGAAACAAATATAACTAGTATTCTTGGTATTAGAATATCAACGTATTGGAAGCCAATTTATGCACGTTTAGAAGAAATGAAAAATTTACCCCTCCTTGTTTATTATTCAGTGAATAAAAATTGGAAAGAGAGGGGTAGTGCGTGTGGTGCTTTGGATAGTCAGGGTGAATCATGCTCGAAAGATTGGGAAAAGCTAGGTTGGAGGGTTGTTGTAGGGGCTGTAAAATATCGGAAGACGACTTGTTAACTTCCTCACGCTGCCACCATTTCTTCCTCCCGAGGCTTCGTGATCCACAATTGCTCTCTGATATGTCACCTTTCACTCAAACTAAAATCCTTACTCTCTGCGACCGGAATGATTCTCCTACTGGATAATTCTTATTGCCGTGAAAATACAATTCTACCGTGTGAGTAAAAGACAAAAAATACTTTAATTTTGGATTCTGTTGAAGATTCTGAGAAAAATTATTCCAAACAACCATTTTAAAGCATTCTTTATTGACGCATCGTCAACGGCCAGGTGAAAATTGCGACGGACCGGGACTCGAACCCGGGACCTTCTGCTATGGTCTGCTGTCCATTTTACAACCCACCTCGACTCCCAAATCCGCACGCAACTTCCACCTGGCCTGTTTCGGTGAATCTGGGTCGCATCCCCCAGCAGGGGATAAGTGACTACAGGCGTTCCAATGCTTGTAGCACTTAAATCCGTTTCCCGCGTCGGATGCAAATTTTAGCTCACAACTTCCGAGTACCTACTCGTGGAGGAGTGATTACATTGCAGATGGTCCCGTGTCCGAGTTCCGGTCCTTCGCAATTTTCACCTGGCCGTTGACGATACAAACACTCCTCCACGAGTAGGTACTCGGGAGCTGTGAGTTAGAATTATTTATCGATGTTAACAATAGCAGTGTAATAATATCCGTGCAAATAAAATGATAGCGATTGCTTGAAAGTGGTTGCTTGGTGTCATTTTTTCAGAATTTTGTGTCTTTAACTTGCTTGGTAAATAAATAATTTGACATAATAATTATACGATATGTGGCTCATTCCGACCGCCAAGGGTAAAGATGTAGGTGTGAGTGAAAGAAGATGTGTCAGGGAGCATCACTGGGTTGAGACGTTTCGCAACGAAGAAGTGGTGACAGTGTGAGGGAGGTACCCAGCCGCCTTCCGATATTTTACAATTACAGTACAGCCAGTGGCCTCTGATAATCCAGATGAAACAGGATTCCCGTTGACATTTAATGGCTTGAACCGCGGACAGTCGTGACGGCGTATCGTCTCTCCATCACGGGAAATGCTATAGTATTAGGCGTTTCCGTTCTCGCGACTCACCACATCCGTCGCAGCCGCGGCAATAATTTCCACGGAGCTGCACTTAATAATTCAACGATTGCGTGTCTCCCTAGTTGTTTTGTGTCGATCGGAATTTTTCAATTGAGGAATACGAGGCGCTGCGCGTGTAACACACAGTACACGGAACACTAGATTAAAGGTCACACGCTTTCACTCGTTGTCATTTAATGATAAGTATGTGTCCCTAGATTGTATCTTTGTGTGGATCGAGTACCACTAATTGAAAGTCTTCCTGTGATTGTAATTCACGGAACGTTGTTGGAAGTACCAAATATCTCTTCTAATCTGGATGTGTATAACATATTGTTATAAATGATATTTTAGAAAATAAATTAAGTATTCCTTAAATAATATCCAAACCCTATTTCTCCAAAGTAAGAAATAAACAGATTCATATAAACTTTGATCTAATTCAAAATCATAGTTAACAAAACGTAAAGGTGTCACTGGAATTCAATAGAATGTTTATTTAATAATAATAACCCGCAGTTCGCATTATTAGATAGACAGAAAATTTGGGTGGTGTAATATCGCAAGAGGCGTAATATGTTATTTTGCAGTCCGTCAAAAATTTGAGAAGAAGTCACATACAGCAAATGTACAACGATTCGACCCGGGCTAGATGCACAGTTGATTAATAATAGATCAGATCGTGAGCGGATCAAAAGACTAAAATCGATACCACCTGGCAATAAACTTATTTTAAAAAAATTAGGCGAGATAAATTATTTAAATATTTGTTTGTTACTTATTACTTAAAAAATAGTTATAAATTTTATTGAAATTGAAGCATCACTGTCTATAATAGAGTAAATCATGCGTCGAATTAATGTTATAAAATAATTAGTCGTAATTTGATCATTAATATCAGTTAATTCATTACAACATAGATGTATTTTCTTCATTATTTCATTATATCAATTTAATAAATGTGTTATAAATTTCTTTCGTATTATACAACATAATTGCAGTTACTAACTTTATTCGATAAAGTGTACATTTTAGAAACCAGAAGGATCTTAATATTGCGTATTTCTTGAACTTCAACNTATATATATATATATATATATATATAAATAAAATAAAGTACAGCGTACTATGGTAGAAAAGAAAAAAACATATCGTTTACGTTATTGTTACACTTACGTCAACATTCTCTTTTCACGAGTGTTGTTTTGATGTGCCCACTAAGCTCAAGAGCAATTTGTCTTTAGAAGAGATTGATTTGATGCTTACTTTCAGAATTTTGTCTTGAACATAAATTCCAGAGAAACTATGCTAGGCTTGAAAAATTTATGAGATTTACCATAATGCAGAACCAACAACCTATTTCAAACGTTATCTACGCTGACCACAGAACTATGTAGAACCGCCGGCATTGCTTGCATTCATTTCCCTGTGAAGAGCGATAAGAAAACGCAGTAAACAGCTTTGTTCCCACACTTTGGTAAGGATTTTGTGAACCGTTGTAATAACTAATGCAACGCAATTTCTCCATATGCAAGAACATTGGTTCAAACTAACCTTTCTAAACATCTCAGTGCACCTCGATCCTCCTGGTTTCTTATAAAGTCTCACACTCAAATGAAAAGATGAGAAATGAATTGTCAAGCTAAGTGACTTTAATGAATATTCTTTTGAAGAAAATTATCGTATACATTAATTCGCAAATGTACCAGTAATATAGTTCCTTCTCTGTGTACCGGAGCGGAGTAAACAACTCCAATGAGGTATAGTAACGCACTTTAAAGCTTTAAAAGATGTGTCGGCGATTTCCTATAATTTCATCTTTCACATTTTCCTATCTCATTTCTCTTAACTCATTTATTTTAAAAGGATGTTACTTGACAACTTAAGTACCGACAATTGATAGCTCTGACGCGTCTGATCATTCATATAAAAAATATTCGTAAAGAATTGTACGTGATATTTCATTGCGCATTATCATATACTATTCACAACTGTTCTGTTTACATTGTTTAATGCCAAATATGAAACTGAGTGAAGCTTGCATACATCTAGCAGATGGGGTAAAAGCAGTACCTGCCATATTATCCAGGTAAATAAAATAAGTCTTGCTATACAAACGTAAACGTTCGTATTATCGTATAGAATATTAGTTTCTTTAAATTTCCCATGCACGGGTTTAGCTATTATTATAAAATTTGCAAATCCGATAGTCTGGATGATCGTTTTTGAAAATTACATTCGTCCACAGTCATCTTATAACGTTATGAGCGAGCATTGATTAATAGCATTAATCGAGATGGAAAATATCTTTCGTAACGACCGTCTGACAAATTTACCCAAAATGAAGTTTTTTTAACCGTTGTAATTGAACAAGTTCCCTTCTACGACCGTGGTTGTGTGAAGTTCCAAATAATAGGTTCGGGGGGGGGGGGCGATTTGCTTTCCCTTGGGCAAAGCAAATCGATTAACATTTTTCAAATATTATAATTAATGATTTCTATTTATTTTCGTTTTTTAAATTTATTTGTTAAAATATATTCATAGTAGATCACTAGATTAAAATTCGAAGAAAAAGGTAGTCAAAATATTGCATTCGAATGTCGAATACTGGGTCCTGCTACTTTAACAAAATATGCTTTAAGTTTCTGTAAAGAAGTGTATAAAATTATTTGAAGTAGTTGTTTCGGCTGAAGTCGGTACGGAAAATCGGTACATTAGTTATGTTTCAAAATACCACCTTTTATTTATTTTTTTTCTGAGCACGCGCGAAGTAGGTCAGACCAGGAACATTTGGACGTAACTACGTATCTCGTGTTTTCCAAACTCGCAGCATTTCCATATTTTTAAGTAGTAGTAATTCATACTGTGATTTAATAAGTCTTTGAAATCTTATGGGTGATTACGAGAATGTTTTCATTGAACGAGAAAGTGAAAAAGTGCTAAAAAATTATCCTTCTATGAGAGACGAAAATATCGTGTCCCTTCCCCACGGAACTAATCTCTTGAAAAGCTCAGAGTTTAATGTTGCAAGGCGTGAACATTTCGCGTTCCGATAATATGTGGTCATATGTGCATGACTCACTCTCCGAAGTTCCTCTCCTCGTATATATGGAAGTATCACGTGAGTGCATTCTCCGTTGTTCTGTGAGAGTTCAAGCACTGCAGAGAACGATGGCAGCAGAACCTAGTGTGATTACTGGCGTGCTATTATTGTGTATAAGACCCCCAACTACCTTCGCTGTTAGCATGCAAATACGAAATAACACGCCAAGGTTAAGTAAGCAAGGATGCTTTATGAAAATTAACTCCACGTTAAACAAAAGCGTGAGCTCCTATCCTACTCGTTCTTGTTTACCTGTTGACTGTGGTTCTACACGGCTTTTGAGTTATACCACTATATTTATTATTAGCTCGGTGTGCCCAGAGCAAATTGGCATTACAATACTTGAACGACTCGTTTTTTATATACATTTTTCAGAAGAATATTTCAGAGACCTTTTTTATGAACTCGGTTGCCCTGTGTTGTAGTGTTTCTTACATTAATAATTTATTTTCTGTGAAAGACATTCAGATCAAAACATGGTAAAAATGAAAAAAGAAATAACATGGAGAAAAAAAACAAGAAAACAAAAAAATGCTGTAAGAAATAACTAGATATTGTCATCCAAGGTTCTTAAAAGAGCGTTCTTGAGAATCGAGTTTAATTGAGCTAAAATAGTTGTTCACCATAAGACTTGAATCATACATCGTTCGCACATTGCCAAGCAGGTTTAGATATTGGTTCATATGAATTTTAGTTTCTTGAGCATTTTATTGATATGACACTATGCAGTACGACTAATCGAAATCTGCGTACTTTCACATAAATCTGCATTATTCTTAATAATGTATACTTAATACATTTGAACTTCTCAGGGAAAAAAATATAATGAATTTTCAAAATATATCACAAAATTAAAAGGTAAGATTAATGACAATTGTGACCTAGAGTTATAATAAATTGTTAGAACTGCTGAAATATTACGAATAGAAATATTTATTTCTGTAAATTAGATACGGTACAGTATATAGAAATATAGAACGAGTTCTAATAACACACTGTTCCAAGAGTAGAGAAACAAGAAAAAATTAAACGAGTATACATCCTTATAATAAACAGAAATGTTTAATAAGTAAAACATAGTAAAATGTAACTTGCGTATATTATAATGCTAGGACAAATAAAATAAAATTGATAAAGAAACACGTATGAAGTTATTTAATAAAAAGAGTAAAATTATCATAATTATCTGATATAAAGATAGTCGCCACCTTAACCAAGACGGTTTGGTTGTATTGAGGTTCAGCAATTAAAAAAATTAATGCCAGCTCTTAATTTACCATTGAATATCCTTTTTTTTTCAAATAATTTAAACAATTTCATCGAAAATAGCGAGCGTCCTTTCAACAGAAAAACGTTTCTTCTCCCGGTTTAATGAAAAATAAGGGTTGTCGCTTACCATAAAACTGAAATTTAAGATTGAGGAAACATTACGCCCTTGATGGATTATTGATAGAGACCTTGAATAGTCGACTCCGCCCGCGAGGCAAATTGCCAAGATTTTTAATGAAACGGAACGCGCCTTGCTTACTCCGTACTTCCTGTCCATAATCTATTCCTGAAGATTTGGCATCCTCTTCTTGCATTTGATCCTTAAACCTTTGCCCATGAGCTCCTCACAGTAGTGGATTTAGTGGACATAAGATCATAAAAAGTCTAAACTACTTTTTTAACAAAATAAACGTTGTATATCATAATTTATTCATTTATTTTATCTTATTGTACAGAACTATAAGGCATTGCGCTGAACTCTAGTTTTCAGTGGAATGGTCACGAGTTACGAAAGTTAGGACGTCGTAGCTCTCATTTTAAATCCATTTTTAAAAATTGGTAAAAACATTTCATTTTTCATATTGAATACTTCTAAAATAATTAGTCTTTAATATTCTTTGCAAGTCAAACATACTTTGTCCTAAAACACAAATTATTAAGTGTTAGTAAAGAAGATGGTTTCTATGACCACAAATGCTAACTGACTTTATTTGTTGGAGAGCGGTTTCCACCGAAAGGTCAATCATTTCTCGAGTTCGAATTTCCTAGCCGAAGAAAATTGTGAACCGCCGGTTTGAAGCCCCTACAGAAATTACTAGCAGTCCTGACATTTTGAAATTAATTTGTTAAATAACCTATTTCGAAATTTTGAAAGATTAATATAAATTATCCAGGAAGTTATTTTTATATTCGATTGATTAGGGTAAATGTTATGTGGATATTGATTTAAAAAATTGAAAAACTTCAGACGAATGGAATGTTGAAAAGAATATTGATTGCGTCTCCTTATTTAGGGTAAAAAGTAGGTGAAAAGTTTACTGTAATAACGCATGAAGGAGAACGTGTTCTTTAGAAACACATGACAATCGATGTTTTGTATACTATTAAATAAGAAGGAAAACCTTAATTTTAATGAATCTGTGATATATTATTTTTGTTGATGGGATTTAGTTGATGGGATCTTCATAGTATTCTGTTCTCTAGTCTGTTGCTGGGTATCTTAATTACTAAGTACGATTAATTGATGCGAATACTACGTACTTACTGTTCTATATTATGATTAATAGTTTCTTGTATCTGTACATAGCTTCAACAAAAGTTGTAAATAATATTACTTTTATTTCAAATTATTAGAACATTTATTGGAATGTTTGAAAAAAAATTCTGGCTACAAACGATTGCCTGGAAGTTGAACTCCTTATGAAGTAATTGGTCTTACACACAAGAATGTTATTTCTTGGAAATGTGCGATTTTGTAAAACTATTGCTCAAGCAATGTTTTTTGAGTCATTCCTTGTTCTTGTGTATGGTTTTTACCTCTGTATGCTTTTATTACAAGTTGTGACAATATAAGAGAATATTACGAAATCTCTTTTGTGGTGATATGCATCATTTATTTGAAAATAGAAAATAAATTAGAAATGTTTTTTATCTGAACTGAGTGCATGTTTAAAGGGTATATACCAATATGAATGAGGAACTTAGATTATCCTGAACTACATCACTTACTCAATTCGGTTATCTCTCATATTAGATAACAAAGGAGAAGGAATGAACTTCATTAATTGTAATAAGTTTTTGAATATATTTTTTTAAGTTGTAGCGTTGAATTCGTTAGTTATGTTGTATTAGATATTAAAATTCACCACAGTTGATTCGATGGTGTATTGCACTATTCTTTACCTTCCGCAAGCTTCCGTTGATAATTACATGTGAACTGTAGTTGGTTCGTGACAGAGAAGATGAGTAAGATAATATTTCGTAAAAAAGATGAGAGGTATTTTCCGCTCTGAGCCATTGCCTGACTTTTCTTTGAAGATTAATGCATCAGATGATTAAGAGTAGGGTGACAAAATGAGTCAGTTCATTTTGTTTGTATAAGTGATACGTTATACAAAGAAGAATAAGTGTCGATTAGGTAAGCAAGAAAGATGTAAATAACCGTTTATTACTCCAAAAGCGTTAATTATCCAGGATTTCAACGTAAGTCAATGAATTATGACAGATTGTGGCTTTGGTCATAATAAGGTGGTTGTGGATGTATTAGGAGATTTCAAGTATATTCACACATAACCAATTAAAATTTCATAATAATGAGATAGTCGAACGGTTTGTTCAAAATATTTTTGCTGATATTTTTGAGTGACAATTGTATTTGCACAAGTTTCTGGAACACTACTAAGAATGGGAAAATAATGACAGTTTTGTCATCCAAGTAACGGCACTGAAATTACATCATGAACACAAAATTTTTATTTGAGGAATTTGTCTGATGTTGACAGATTGTTGTTCATTATAAGTAATAAAAGATTTTGCCATTATATCCTTATTTATTAATGCAAAAGGCCTTTTCGGCCGTATGGCGGCCATCGTCAGTGCTGGGTCTTTTGGCAAGCGGTGGCTAAAAGCTTGCCAAAGACCCAGCACTGAAAATGGCCGCCATGCGGCCGAAAAGGTCTTGTGCATTAATAAATAAGGACAGAATGACAATCTTTTATTACTTACAAAATTATATCTGTACCCTATTATCATTCAATTAGTAAACACCCGAGGAAAAGTACACGAGCAAACGCTGAGCATTCTCTCTTAACAAAAATATCATTTAGACCAGGAAATGGGGAATCGACCCAATGATTAAGTCGAAAAGATTTAAGAAGGTAGGTCGTAGTTTTATCCTGTAAAATACGAAAATCTAAGACCCTCCACGTCTTTTGAAGGATAGTAAAGTTGATCGTACTTTTGCAATAAGCCCTCAAAGTGTGAAATTTGCAATTTTTTATGTTTTTGTTTTTCATCTAGTGTCGCGGGCATTGATCCTAGAAGAAAAAGTTAAATGAGCGAGTTGTAGGTCTTAATAAAACCGGCCTGACCTAATTTAAATCGCGCTTGTTTTGGGTCCGATTTTACATGGTTTCTTTAATCAAATGGTTAGATGATCACTTTTTCTATTTACACAATAAATATATTTTGTAAGCTCGCTGAAATATTTATTACATTTAGTATCAACTTAAAATGGTGAAGATAGTACAAAAAAATTCATGCGACTTCTTCAATTTTATTCCCTACACATTAATATAATAACACGGCAAGTATTACATTTTGTGACACATTTTCAGTGTTTTAATATTCTTAAACGAATCAAATTATCTCACTACGTGCACAACAGCAAATTTATTTAACATAATATTTATCATAATAATAATAATATTTTATTAGTGCTGAAGATTATGGTTTCAAGCAGCCGAGTGGTAGAACGAAAGCTTTCATCTAGTGCTAGACCCCGTAACCCAGAGGTCCATCTCTGATAAAATAATTATTATTCTGCCTAATCTGAACAATGTATTCAATAATTGACGATAGTATAGGAATAAATAAACTAAGTGTACAAAATATAGAATTAAATTTACGCCAAGAAATCCGCGAGTGTTTAACTAGTACAATAAGTAATTTCAGGAAAATATATTATTCGAATTCAAATGTTTTTGAGGTTGACTTTAAGAAACGTTGAATGGGATAAAAATATTTTATAACGATGAGGATTCGCTTCACGCCGCAGGTGACTGCTGCGAACCTCCGCTTGTACATGCTCATGCATCATGTTCACAACTCAGAGATTGTACGTCTTACGCAATGACATCCAAGGTGGCCTCTGCTGGTGACGCCGGAACTTCCCAATGGGCTCGGAACGTGCGCTATTTAGTCACGTGACCGAGAGAGATCTGCTCTCGTTTACTTCTTCTTAAGGAATTATATCCGCGTTGACTGAAGTCAAGTTGTCAACTATTCACGAAACTTGGAAATATTTATCAGTGGAGTTCTAATTAATTACTCACTTTACTAATTCACTCTACTAATTTCCACTGTTGGACGAGGACAATTATTTTGTAATTTTAAAACTTCATACCAAATTTAGATTGTCGTTTGACCCTTTCTTTGTCAAGGGACGCATTGTCTTCTGTCCCGTGATGCGGCTCTCTTTTCCTTGAGAACAGTATTTTATTTATTTATTTATTTATTTATTTTTTTCGCAGTTTTTTAACCGTCCTTACGTTCCCATTTACAATTACTATGTTCTGGTCGGTTTTTCTTCACAATGTTAAACCGATACTTGCTTTGAGGAATATAATATCTTAAATCGTAAGAATATTTTATAAATCATTTCAGTTTGAAGTCAAGTGGATACGAAGAAAAATAGAATTAATGGAAAGTGATCTGAAGTAAGTCTTTCTGAACTGTTTTTACACAATAATATCCAGGGTGTGTTATTAAAAGCGTACTCGCAATATATTTCCTTAGTAAATAAAGATATCGAAATGCGCTTTTTATTTAAGATAAGTCGCGACATGGGGATCTCAAATCATTTGCCGGATTCAAATGATTTGAGATTTTTATCTTTATAAGTATTAACACATTTAATGATTTTTTATGGATCTACATTTTTGCAGCTCTGCTGTGAAGTCTGAAAGAGAGGAATACAATTATGTAACATTCACTGAATTTGAACCATCAACATCAGTGTAACAGTGTTGACAATATTGAAACATTTCCGATCATAATGAATGGGATCTCCTTTCCTCGTTCAGCCGGAAAAACTCGCCTCAGCGCGAGGAAGATTGGAAATGGGTTATTCTACATACAGTGGAAAATATATGATTGAAACGCCCTATATAGTTAGATTTGGATTTTCTCAATTTTTATATTTTTTTGCTAGCACAGCACATTGATACAAATAAATTATGTCATTTAACATCATCAGATTCAATGTGCATGACAGAGATAATAATTTATTTATTACTGTTTCCTCGCCCCTTTTTTATTTCATGTTCGTGCTCACTCTGTCATTTTTTGAAATTCACGCGTGTTAGAGTAAAGATGAACTTAAAGGAGCTGTTTACGTGGTGGCTACCACATGGGTTTCCGCCGAAACCAATGTAACCTGCTTCCTTGCTCTGTTTTTATTTTTGTGTATACATGTTGGATATGTTGAAAACGTGAAGTGCTAGTTCATGGATCATTTGCGTGCCGCAAATTACCTCATTTCCGCAGAATCACCCAAATTGGCAGAAATTAACAGATGTTTCTCTGTTTTTATACGTTCAAATTCAATGAAAGTCTCAATATCTTTTACAGATAAAAACTGGTACAAATCATATAGGAACGTCAAATGATAAGCCTCATGTCGTCAAATGATAAACCTCATGTCTTTTGTGGAAACCGCTCTTTGATATCTTCATTCCTTTAAGATATATTTGAGGTATTCACTTTTATTGACTGTATACATGTATCACTTGAACTTTCGTGTTAAGACAAAATATGTTAAAATTGTTTGATATTAAACTTTCTTCACAAATTCTTCACCTTCCGCATGTCTTTTCAGTAATGTTATTTTTCACCGACCATATATTTAATTATTTGGGATATTACTTTTATGTCTATTAATTGCAACACCTCATAAAGTCCATGGGCAAGATATTTAATTTCGTAACCATAGTCGTAAAGGATTAACATTTCAGATCAATGTAACAGAATTACGTACCATAACTTACTATCTTGCATCTTGTTGCAGAAGTTTTGTTATTAGTAGAACCTGATTTATTTAAATACTCTGACATTTTCGAAGAAGGGATGTTATCATCCATTATTAAAATACTACAATATTCTTGCGGTTTGGCCAGAATTTATTGATTTCAACTATTCGCCAATGCTTCGGTAACTAACGTTGCTTAGGGACTCAGTAAAAGTACAAATTATACATCACTCCAACACCATGAAGCACCAATGAACACGAAAATTAATATGCTCTTTCAAACAATATATATTATTGATCCAATCGAGAGCTAATACAGCCTTAACACCCCCTCTTTTTGCATTTAAAATTATAGGAAGACACATAGACCGCCACTACTGATAGAATGGATTAGTCAATCTATACGTGCTCCGACATTACAGCTCCAAAACTTTCAAATTTGACTTTTACTGCTAGGTAATTAAAATATATAACTCCAGGTATATACTAGGGGTCGTACATAAATTGCGTAACGCATATTTTGGGATAGGGTGGAGTTATGATACCGTTACATTGCATTACACCTGAGTAAATGGGTGTTATATTTGATGTTCCGTAATGTTTTAGTGTTTCATAGATTTTATTTGATTTTAAAATTCATCACTGCAGTCATTGAAGTCAATCGCACATTTATAGCGCAGAGTAATGAGGATGGAACAATTTAGTTCGTGTACCAAATGCTATCCCCACATTTCCCGGAAAGTAATACTTTTTTTCCTCTGAGAAGAGGGTAGAACTAGTGTTTCATACAGTGGCGGCGGTTGGGAATCGCCCCCTCCTCTTTAAAAAGAATTGGTCTCGTCACCTAATAAGTCTCATAGGTATATGGGGCAGTGCGTCTCAGACAGTTCTGTTTATTTCATGGATATACTATTATGAACTGGTTATCTACTCTATTAAACGATACAGCAAGATACTTTATGTGATGGACAATATGTGCGGTTGAAGGTGAGACTGGGTGTGGAGTATATTACGAGGAATGCAGTAATGAATTCTTCAAGTTCGTTTCATTGGAAGATGGCGGCTGAGTTGAGTAAGTGATTTCTGACGATTGACCTCTGGTTTATGGCACGCTTAACTAAGCACGTTTCGGAATTATTCCGGGGTAAATAAGGCAAAATGAAGTTTTGGGGAAATTAAGAAAGGGAAAAGTCCTGGCTTTGACAGAATAACGGGGGATGTTTTAAAATTTTTAGAACGACAATATAAAAAACTCACTCAGATATTAAATATGTGTTTGTCAGCAGGTTATTTTCCACAGGCATGGAAGATTGGAGAATTACGACTGTTTTTGAAACCGGGCAATCGGGATGAGCGCATAGCAGCGTCTTATAGACCAATAACCTCGCTACCGTCATAGGGAAGGTATTTGATAAGTATATGGCGTGCAGGATTCGACGAGAGATAGAAGAAAAATTACACGCAAGCCAATATGGGTTTACTAAGGGGAGGGGTACCGACGATGCCTTTTGTGCTTTGCGCCGTATACTGGATAACATAAGATCAAAATACAAATTACTCATCTTTATAGATTATAAGGGCGCCTTTGATAGTGTGCACTAGGGATTAGTCCAAAAGGAATTAGAAAAGATGGGATTGTCTGAAATTCTGCGGCATTTGTTGGCCTCATATCTCAGTGAGCGATACGTGTTTTTGGATATCGAAACGGAACGCTTAATAAAAAAAACTTAACAAAGGATGCCCACAGGGGAGTCACTTGGGACCACTGCTATGGTGTGTGTTGTTGAATCAGGTGCTCTACACACTTGAGAATGCAGGCGAAATGTTCCTTGCATATGCGGATGACTTGGTACTGGTTGTCCCAGCGGATAGTAGAGCTGATCTGGAAAAGCGGGGGAGTGCAACGTTGCAACAGGTACGCAAGTGCCCAAGTGCGCTTGACAATCTCTGTGGAAAAGACAGAGTGGTTGGTTGTGGGTCCAAAACAGAAGGGGGAAAGCCGAAAGGATCCTATTATTCGTGTGGAGGGGAGGAAGTCAGGTATCTTGGGGTGGTTATAGACGGGCAGTTAGCATTCAATAACCATCTTGAGGAAGTGGGTAAACGCATAAAAAGGATTGATTATTGCCTACATAAGGTAGGGTTGAATAAAATAAATCTGCCGATAGATAAATTGCGAACACTATGTCTCGGAGCGCTACAGCCTGTTCTGACGTACGGGAGTATAAAATGGTACTCGAGAATGAAGCTTAAATATTTCGAGAGGAAGTTGTCAAGCCTCCAACGGTGTTTCCTCCGACTGTGGTACGGAAGTTATCCGAATGTATCTTTTTTTGGGGGGGTGGCTTTAGAATGTATCCACGAAGGGAATATTGGTGTTGCTTGAAATCTTGCCAATAGATCTCTATATAGACAGACAGTATTTGCGATACACGATGAGAAGAACTCATCAGATCATACTCGATACAACGACAGTTACCTCAGACATGAAGAATTGGAAGAAAAAAAGACACTGCAATATGGGATTGTTGGCAAATCAGATGGAATATAGCTACAGAAAGTAGGGACTCGCGACAATTTATTCCGAATGTGCGGTATGTTACGACAAACAGACAGTGGTTTAAACAGCAAAAATCAACAATAGAGATCATGACGGGCCATGCGCATGTGAAGACGTATCTCAAGAAGAGAGGCATTGTCGAAGATGACGTTTGTATGTGTGGGAAGTCACGAGAGACGATCGCACATGTTTTGTTTGATTGTGAGTTCAATGATCGAGAACGACAAGTTTGGTACGGAACGCAGAAACGTATGGGAATGAACACTTGGACAAAGGATATGACAACATTAATACGGACAAAGGACATGTTTACTGCTTTTGAGGACTATGTGACAGGAGTGTTTTTGATTCGACGATATGTTTGATAGTAGACACGTTCCTGTCACTTCTTTGGCAAGAAACGGAAAGTGAGTCCGATGAGGGAGAAAGAGTACTACCAGAGAACAAGAAATATACCACCATGTATTAAATATTTCGAGTGTAACCCCGTTATTGGTTCTTTAACCACGGAACAGGTGACTAATAAAATAAAATAAATTATACCAAATTATCACGTATATAATAAATGAACTACTAAATTAGAGTCAGTATAAAACATAATTTGTATTACTACTTGTTACTATTTATAATATTACTCAAAAGTCTGTTTTATAGTTTATTTAGATGCGTCTCACTGTAATTTCCCACTGAATTTCTTGCGTTGTCTGATATCCTTTTTTTGCCGGTAACAAACAAAATAAAATTCTTATAATTTCTCTGTTGATATTTCCGACGCTTCTGTTGCGATGCACTGAGCCGGAGTAGCGAACAACCAAATCTATAATCGCCTACCCACCAAACTTGACTTTCCATCTGACTTACAAAAATATTAACAGCAAATTGTAAAAAATGCATACCTTATTTAAATTAAATCATTTGTTCAATATAATGCTAGCTATGAATATTCGTATCTTCTCGGTTAATGTTGAAGAAATACTTTTATGACAATTATTAAATTGTTTTTCATTTTCTATCAAGTCTAGAAACTTGTGATATTTGTGAATTTTTATCTTTTATTTTATTTTAATTTTCTTTTCGCGGTGGAGCCGTCAGGCAGCCTGGCTCCCCCGCGCCTCAGGTCCTGCGGGCCGACTTATGCCTAGCTTATCCCGGCGGTCAAGGGATTCAGGAACTGAAGATCGCATTCCTCATTTGGGTAGGATCGAACTCAACCCTGGGTTTCTCCTGCCGATCTTTTCCTTATCGCAGTGCAAGACGTAACATTACTGTCGCGAAGGGGGAAAGCGGAGAGGAGGGTTGGTTTTGAAACGTGTGTTCTGAGTTTGGGCCCGCTGCAGGAAATCTAGGTCAATACTTCCATTTTCTTAAAATATTTCTCGCAGTTATGGAAAATAAAATAGTTTTAGAGGTTTTAGAGAATTTCCACTCTTTTCGAGAAAGCCACATTAAAACGTGAATTCTCTCGGCGAGTAGACAGATTGAATTGAGCCCTTCGTTAATTTGATGATTGTCAGTACCTCATAATTTATCGGTGAACGATCGTGTAACAGAAGAAAACATCTTCTGCGGCGAAATAGTCAATAAATACAATTAGTCATGAAATCGCTTTAAATCATCTTGTCCATTTAAATGTTTTAACTACCCAGACAATGTGACCACAACTGGAAATGTATGTACTCTTTAAGAGGAAATTATAACAATATTATTCTTTAACATAATAATAATTTTTGATATGAGGTCCTCAAAATTATGGCTTTCTCTCAATAATTATCATAAGTGATAGAAAACGGAGTGAATAACGAAGAATTCATTTATTTTAAAAGTTATAAACGAGTATATATTTAAATTAAAGTTATCTGAAATACTTATAACATGATTCGAATATTGAGTTTTCGTTACGAATTTCAATGATATTAAATGGCAAAGTTTAGACTTGTCCAAAATGTCAAATACGTGACATTTAGTGGTCTAACCACAATAAAATATGAAAATTTTCTTTAATAATTTGATTATACCCCTCCTGAACTCAAAAATTGTTGCCGTTGGATAAAAAAGTACGTTAAGTGAAAAACTATCTCCCTTCATACTTTTTCCCCAAGCACACAAGCAGACTAAAATCCTTTCTGACATGAGGCTGAGTACGTTTCTAGGCTTAGGACTAGCAGCATAACAGGAATATCTGTCGTATGTTTTGCTGGCGGTATAAAAGTTGTTGTGGAGGACAGTTTTCGTCTAAATTGTATATTGCATAATCAACTATCCTGTGTCAAGAATATTTAGTAAAGGCTTAGATATTATTTATAACAGTTTGAGGAGATGCTGTACTTATTAAAACTAATAAGTAACTAATAATATTTATAAGTACTAGTACTTATTAAAACTAATAATAAACTAATAACTAACAAAATAATTTAAAAAGTTCACATAAAGCTACATTAAAAATGTGCGTTTCAAAGGAGCATGAAATATATAAGAAGTATAATTTGTTCAACTTCAATGAGTTGTCTTCAAACTTTTTATTGATACCTCAATTTTTGTTGTAGTGATGCGCCGCAATCTTCAAAAACTCAAACCAGGAATTCATTTTGGTTTTATATTGAACCAATGCTCCTTCAATTGCCAATTTTTCTTGCTATAGAAGCCACTGAAATGCTTTGGAGGTTCCTTCGCACTGTTCATAGCAATATATACTTCAATTTGTATGCCTTTAAGGATATTTATGAAAATAAATATATTAGGTTGTGCGCTGTAGAAGTTTCTATTAAATTTGGAGTGGAACACTTCACTGGCATTCGTAGTTCTAACACTTGCAGAGGTGTTGGACGCCCACACTTGAGGAGGAAACATCGCCGATGAATCAATGTAATGTTCCACGAAGTAATCTCGGAAAGGCATTACTGACATGAAGTCATCGACAAATGAATCTTCCACTTCCTCGGGATCGAGTAGGGAAAGACCGAACACCCAGCGAAGCCATTTTCCCACGTCGGAAGAAAGATCTTTATAAAATCCTGACAGTCCTAAATTTTGAATCTTTCCCTACCATGCCTGCGTTAAATGGAAACGGAAACCTAAAATATTTGCAGCGGGCCACATTTCTTTCACAGCGAAGTGGATTGCTATTTCAAAATCTATGGTTACTGCCGAAGGATTTAAATTTTCATTTAGTGAATAACACTTTGTAATCAAATGTTCAAAGAGCTTCTTGTAAGTTGCCGTTGATTTACTACGTAACAAACAAAATATCAGGGCAGGGGGATAAAATTACAGTTCTCAACAGCATGAATGGTGAACATTTACAACAACAAAAAAGTGCAGTAAGTGAAAGTACTATCCATGAAAATGTGTTCCCGTTTGCATAGATACCTCAAATTACTGTTAGCTGAAAAAAACAAACAATGTAATTGTCTTTGTCGTTTACTTTCAGAAGATCTTCTTTCTTGTTCGTTGTAATTGGAATGCTATCCAGAGCATCGTGTACATCTTCGATGCACGAAGGAAGCGAAGGAAGACACCTCCTCAGTTTGACGCCAATATTCCTCTGTACACGACGTATATCTCTCTTCGTAAGTTTGTCGCTTACAACATCCGGAGCGTTCACTACTTCCCGGCGAATCAATTTCATGGGTTTCTCCGTCAGACCAGCACAAGCTTTACGCTTCACAGAGTAGATTTATTCCCGTTGTAGCCCATCATGATTGTGGTGACACTTTTGAGAAGAATATCACCCGCGTCATCAGTATACAGATACTCCTTGCATGTTCTCACTGTGCATCGCCACGTCAATCCTTCTTGCGTCCTCTTATGTTTGTAATATTTCATTCCATTTAAGACGACGAGTTTGAATAGAGGAGATAATAGAGAGGCTCAGCACAGAGACCATCTTGTTGGCGTAGCGTGAGACACACGAATAACGAAACAAAGGGGCTCTCAAGATATAAATGCAGGACTATTATTACTAATGAAGAAATCCATCTTCGCCAGTGTCACCACCTCAGGTGTCAATACTTCCTCATTTGGTCAGGAAGATTATTTCAGAAAGGAAAAAGATAAGCAGGAGGAAGGGACGGGAAAAATCTGACCTCAAGCAACCGCGGGGTTGAGCTCGACATTGAAAAGGGTCGGGACTGACCGCGTGGTTGAGTTGGAACGTTCTCTGCGGACCCGCTATCACCACCACTGGTGACGTAATTATGCAGGGAGGAAGTAAGATGTATCGTTACAAATGCGTTATGGAGAGGAGGAGGATGTGGGGTGTATAAAAATAGTTATTTTTGCGTTACGTTATTTATGGAAGGCCCCGAGTCACGACTGGCATCCTCGCCTCAACCGATGATCGTGTGAAAGTAGTGGTGTTCTCACGGACCTGCTCGTGAAATCGCTACGTCTACAATAGCTTCTTTCCAGTTGAGGTAGTGGAGAGGTAACGGAAGAAGGAAAGAAGAGGTGATCGCGATGGGGATGGGGTAAAGATGACATGTTTCCTCTTTTTGTATTTAAGTACTTTCCGATCGACCTTTCGGCCTTACAGAAGTTTTAATATTTACAGGAACTTTTGAGGAAACTCCCTAACTTGATATTGCTTTATTCAGCACGAGCAACAATTAAGCGCATGATTTTGCTTTTTGTAGAACTCAATTTTAGTGTTCTTGTTGTAGATTGGGGGGGGGGGCTGAGAAGAATACGAAGTACAGTGAAGTTAATGATAATTTTGTAGATAGTAATTTTCTGGAAGAAAACAAATGAAATTCAGAGGAAATGGGAAGGGTATAGATAGCACACATCTTGGTCAGAATAATTGTCAGTCAGTGTTTTAATAGTTTCCAGGGCGCTGGTGAAAAGGGTTGTGCAGCCCGGAATGAATCTCACCTTTCTGTTACGGGTAAAAACTGAAGAACATATAACATCCCTTGAGACATCCATGAAATATCGTTGGTGAAAAGCTGTATAACCCAGTTGTTTAAAAGTGATCACAGTACCCAGAAGAGTATCTAGTGTCAACAATCCAGGAAAACATCAATTTTGTACTCCAGGCAAATTTCACCTTATTTTTGCTTTTATAAGTAAGATTTGATATGGGAGAAGTCCAAAGAAAAAATACAGTTTAAACAATTCTGGCCCGTGTACATTTCATTTGCTCGAGGACGTTAATGTTAATTTTAATGTTACTTTACGCTCATTAACTGCAACTAATTCTACCATTATGTCTTTGCTGTTAGCATTCTTTCCTTCCCACGCTCAAGATACGCATAGAGTAAGTTCATAACGCCCCTTAAATGATCTTAATACTTAAAAAATTAGTTATATGTTCCCGAACGATCTTTCATTACTATTTTAACCATTGAAACAGAAAAGAGCATATTTTGTATTCCGTTTTCAAGATTGAGCAAAGTAATTTCATCGTCAAACTGCACAGCAAAGCGAAGGAGCGGATCTAAACTTTCGTTTACGGGCAGAAAATGGAAGAATATTTAATCATTTAATTTATACTATCACCATTAATATTTTTCAAAGAGTGTAAACACGGGAATTTTTACAATCGTTATTGTTAATTTCGGTATTTGGGGTAAATAGATGAAGATTGAAATTCAACTATGGTAATCCCGTTTCAAGAAAAACAACTTTTCTATCAAAATAATAAACATACGAAATCTTGGAAATGAGAAGAATGATCCGTGATACGACGAACTCGAATAATATCAAGTTTATTATTGACACAATACATAAATATAGTGATACATAAATGCGCTCAAATTTTCTTCAATAATATTCTTTTATGTGAACTGTCCAGAAATGTCTTTCTCTTATGTTATACACGTGTACTCTCTTGAAAGACTTCTAGAAAGCTCAGTTAAGAAAAGTTGATCTATAAATAGGTAAAATCCCAGACTTAGGCAAAGAAAATTAATTTTTCATTCAATAAAAAATGAACTGATTGATCTTTTATTTTGAAGGGAATAATTAGTGAACAAAAATGTATAATTCGTCAGTTTGTTTATTGCTTCACGTCGTGGAAAAATACATTAGGAAGATTTTACAATATACACCTCTAGTCACAGACAAAATCTAGTGAATATTATTCAAATTAAAAACTTTGTCATTACAATCTCGAAAATCAAATTTCAACACTTCATATTAAAGATCAGATAGTAAAATCAGAAATGAGCGTTGTATAATTGTCCAAGTATAATAATAATAAATTTATTGTCAAAAAACAGTACAAACTGCGTATGACCAAGTGGACAATCAACTAATTTACTCTCCGGAAGCAAGCAAGGGACCATCCCATCAATTCCGATCAAGGGCCCTAAGGCAGAGGTGGCTTAAAAAATTTCAGCAAAAGTTCCTAGATAAGATAAAAAGTTAGCTGCGAGTTATAATACTAATAGAATGTCAATATGTATAATCTGGATGTTTTCCGTGAACTCACCTGCTTAATATAACATTAGGTTCTCAACTTCATGAACTTGCATATTATTTACATACAATATATACAATACTGGGCGAGGGAAACCTGAGGTGAAAACCTCACTCAGTTCGGCCGAGTCGGATTTGAATTAAGTATAACCACCGCCCACCGATATGGCGGAAACGAAGACGCTACCTCTACACCACCAATATCTTTTCACGTCCTTCCGTTGCCAGGAAACACCCAACTCTTCCCAATTTCCTCGTGTAAAGTTGCATGAATACGCTGCCCTTGAACTTCATATCAAAACGCGGAATATTTATACAATAAACACTGTATCGCATTACTCTATATATTATACATCTTAGTATATCTCTATTATATACTGTACATCTTAGTAGCATAATATCATTGCTCGCGGTGATTCTGAACAGCTTTGCGTTTTACTATTCTTTTCTTGTTTTGACCATATATTTTCATTGCATTTTCCACTTACTGACTCCCACAGCCATACCTTTAGGCCGTGTTCACTGTTGTGCATACATTTGACGACCACGCAGTTCTGTGGCTGTGGGAACTCGAGGCGAGAGAAAGTGTGTCTGGGTTAACTACTGTTTCTCTGATGTTGGATACTTGTTAACTGCCCGGTTTCTGACTTCAAAATAAACGAACCGCGCATAGTTATAATTTACAAGCAGATTAACACTTATTATTTCAAATTAATTATTAAAAATCTCAGTTATAGGTTCTTATCCTAGGTTTGCGTAATCTGTTCAAATTACATGAAATTATTTATTGAATAATGTAAATTTTACTTCAATACCACTTATTGAAAGAGTTGAATTGAGGAAATAATTTGACGTTTTGTAAACTTTTGTGTTCGGAAGCATTACGAATCAAATCTAATCAGCTAAGCAAAACTCGTGTTGTTCAATTTATTCCACTTAGGTGAATTTAAATTTCCAGCGAAGGTCAGCATTCGATAGGTACTATTTGTTACAGTAAATATTCTGAAAATAAGTGTCCATGAGTGCACAGAAATACCGTCAAATCTCTAGAAAAATAAGGCAAGAACTCGTTACCTCTTTTATATGCATAATAGAAATTATTATGGTTTGAAAAGAAAAACTTTTTAATGATTTTTTGTAGACCTTAATACGGAAATCACTTTTGGAACTCTGACTTTCTGACAATGTTTCAATCTCTTTATTTCTTGTGATTTAATAGTTGTGTCATGTCGCACATACCTCAAATTTATTTCTGGATTTCGTAAATATAAGTCTTATCTCACAGGTTTCCAAAATTCCTGAAATTTTTTAAATCTTTTTCTTTCTAAAATTATATGCGTATGAATGGGATTTCATGTATTTAATAATTCTACAATAGTTTATGTTTCGACTATTTCCAAAATAAATATTATACTAGAAAAACTAGATCAAAAATATTAATTCGAGAGAAAATTCAGGCAATGGTTACTGTTGTAAGTGCACGAGATTACTTGATAACGACAGTCAGGGGATTTTATTGTCTCATTTCTGGCAGGAAAACTAATATGCATTTGATGTCATTGCGAATATAGAACATGACACTATGTCATTTCACATCAAATGTGACACTATTCTTTCATGTTTTGGGAATGCTTCATTTCTGTAGGAAAATCACTTCTTTTAACACGTTAACTGCGTTTTTGACAATAAGGTTTAGTATTTATTTATTTAAAAAGTTTATTATTTATAACGTTCTCACAAGGACATAATGAATTGTAACAAAATGTTATGAAACGTTATAGTAGAGTAAGAGTTTGAAGAAAAAAACTTAGAAACAATGATTCTTCAATTTATGAAATTATCTTTGTCTATATTTTATAAAACATCATCACCAAATTCAACACATGGCAGATAATTTGTTTCTACTCTGTTCTCTGAAACCCTGAGAATACTCGTAATACATTTATCTTTGAATTTACTTCTAAAACAGACCTTTTTCTATCCGATGTGAACTATATTGCTTTAGGAAGTAGATAACAAAATAAGGTTTTAATTTGAAATCAAACAACTATAAAAATAAAATAATCTTCTATTATCTTTTTTATTGCAGCCACTTTATTTGTATTTCTTCATGTTTTGTTGTCTTTAGTAAATTCTTTCTTTTGGGGGTAAGGTAGGGTGGTTGGATTCGTTTTTTTTTTTTTTTAATATGCATTATATTAAATATGCTTAGCACCCATAATACAATGGCGTGCTAAATTTTATGATGATTGGTTGACGATGTGGCAAAAGTGGGACTAAGTACAAAGTGATTACAAGAACAACAAATTAAGGGGAATTAGAATAAAGATTGTCTTTCTACATATTATAACATTAGTTGAGAATGAGGTTTCCTGTCGCATCGTGATATTCCTAATCGTGATCGTAGTATTCTGTTACAGTTTATCGAAGAGAAATTTGTAAAAAGTGCCCAAACGTTTTTCTTGGCATGTTGCATCTTAAAACATTCGTCGAACAACTTTTTTGAGCCTTCCTCTGTGATATATTGTCAAAGGCGTATACTGTGAATTGCTTTCACACGCTATTTCGTCAACGAACACTCGCAGTTCACATGGAAACGTGAGCACGCAATTAAGTTCCTCTCTGTTCTCTAAATGTACATTTTCAGAAATAATTTTTTTATTCTTATATTTCATTCAGGATTTATATAAAGAATTTTTGTATAGTTTCTAAAACACTTTCATAATTTAATAAATAATACGTTTTGAGTTATAATAAAAAAATTTAAATCTTAAATTTTGTCAACAGGTTCGTGACTACTACCAGAAAAGGTCGTATTTATTACTTTATTGAACATAAAAATGCTAGAGGAAATTAATTCATACTTAGATAAAATGTTCTGAAACATTTTTATAGGATTGAGTTGTATAACGAAGTGCGCGTTCAACTGAATGACTCAAACGAAGTGGCGAAATTTTTGTTTTTTAATATTAACGCAATGAAATGTTCAATGTAAAACTATTATTTTGTATACCCAAAGATAAATTATTTTTCTGTCTTCTTAAAAAGCGAACACTTCGGGAAATATTTATGTACTGTACGAGAATTTCACATTCGATGCGAAAAATTGAATGCAAGAACGATTAGGGTCAAATCTGACATGATCGATCGTGAAGGGCAAAAGAAATCTTAATTTTTCTGTGACTGACGACATCATGACTCTCGGTCAACGGTGTATGAGTCTCTTGAAAGTCATAATGTTGGTGCGTGCCTCTCTAGGAGGCATGTTATAAATGACATTCCTTTGTGACGTCCATGGAACATCATTAAGAACTGTAATACTACCTCGATCACCTTACTCAGAAGTGTATCTAGCGTAAACCATCCAGGCAAAGATTAATTTCATACCCCCCGGCAAATTTCATCATATTTTGTTTTGATAATGATGACTTGATACCGGAGAAGTCAAAAGCAAAGAAATTCAATTTAAACAATTGTGGCATGTATACAATGTTTATTTTTCACGAGGACGTTGATTTTTAAGGATACTTTCCGTGCATTAGCTGCAGTCAATTCCTCCATTTTAATTTTGTAGTTAATTTCCTAGATATGCATAGAGAAAGATTAGTTAAGTCCATATTACCCCTTCTTGGTTATCTTGATAGTTAAAAATTAGTTCTATGTTTTCGAAAGATCTTCCACAACAATTTAACAATAAAAACTGATATAAGTATAATGTATTTTCCGTCTTCAAGGTTAGGCAAAGTGATTTCGTGTTCATACGGCGCAGCATAACGAAGGGAAGGCTTTAAATTTTGAAACAATTGATGCACTTGAAATTTTGAGACGCTAATAACAATTTTCCGTGCAAAATGTCAAAAAGTTGCATACCATCAACAGATATGTGGTACTTTACGCCATAATATGTGCATTTAACTTTTTCTTAAGTCGCTAATCTTATGATCGTCTTTTTGAAAACTGAAATGAAATCCCCAAATTGTGTCTCTACGTCCAGAAAATCAGTGAATCTGACAGTAAATTATTTTCATATGTGATTCCATCATAATTTAATCAGTTTCTTGCTGGGTAGTGAGTTTTGGGAACCTTATTAGTCTGTTACTGTGGAGAAATCCGAATATGTACCACATATTAACGTGCTCACAGTACGGTTTTGAAAACGGAGATATTGCAGATGTGAATAACGTGACTGACGAAGCACTCGAATGGGTGAAGAATATAACATTATCTTTGAAAACATAATGTTTTAAGGCTGTTTCAATTTGTATTATATCATATTTAATGCTGTCTGGAAGACTGAACGAATATATACAGAATGGTTCAGAATTCCTATTACACAGTTATAGGTGTTGTAGAGGGGAAACAAACAGCAATATTTGGTAATAAACCCATGTCCGGAAATGCACCGTTTGGAAGATAAACGACTTTGAACAATGGAAGGCAGTACACATTGACAGAGGGCGGTGTCTCGTGTCACGTGATGTCCAGTGTGTCGTCATGTCACGTGTCATCAGAGAACAACCCAATGAATTGTTGCGCATGTACGTCAGTTGCCACTGAGCGATCGAGAAAGACGGAGCATTACAAAATGGCGGTGTAATGGTCGATTAGCACATTTGTAACCGTCGGAAGTCACATTTGGGATGAGGAAAACCCTCATGCCGCACATTCCCATCGATTTCAACATCGTTTCGGTATTAACGTGTGGGCTGGTATTATCCATTGTCATCTGATTGGCCCGTGTATTCTACCGCCCCGTCTAACGCGTCACAGCTACTTGACCTTCCTGCAAGACGTACTGGTGCAGCATTTGGAGGATGTGCCATTGCATATCCGTCGAACGATGTGGTTCCAGCATGATGGCGCGCCAGACCACTTTTCACGCGACGTCCGTCAGTACTTTCACCAAACATTCGGGGACATGTGGATAGGTCGCGGTGGACCGATTCGTTGGCCGCCATGATCGCCCGACCTCTGTGTAATAGGAATTCTGAATCATCCTGTATATATAACCCTGTTAATCTTTTTATTGAGAGTAAGTCCATTATCAAAAGGTGTAGCAAGAGATTCTTTTCCAATATAAAGATAATCAAGATACCTTAAATCCAAGACAGCAGTTTGTTTTCGCCTCATTTCAGGGTAATGCAATAAAATTTTAGGGTATTCCTCCCCCCCCCCACACACACACACACAAATACACACACCAAAAAAAGGTTTCATTACTCCTTTCTTTTGGACTCTAGCGACGACAAAACCCAGTACGTTGTGCCAAAATCTTATGACAGTCATGAATTGATAATCCATTCATGATCATTTGAGGCAGTATTTCAGAATTACTTTTGTCATCTATCACATTTTTATCAATTTTCAACATATTGCCTACGTGTTTTTGACGTGCTTTACAGATTCAGTTTTCTGGTTTCAAATAGAACTTTAATGCTACGAGAGTGACAAACATTCCAGGGCGAGAAAGAAAAATAAGCCGTCAAAAATTCAACTAGAGCAGCATTTTCTTTTTGCTGCAAGCATCTCGTCCTTGACAGTAAATGTGAATACATAAATTTGTAACTTTCACCGTTTTTCAGCACCCTCTGGGAGCCTCCAGCTGAGAGGAAAGCCAGTATCTTGAAATGACGTAAATTGAAATATTGTGACGAATAATAATAATAATAATAACAATAATAATAATAATAAAACGTAACTTTTATAATGATCTATTTTGTCGTCATTACTATATTTTATTAGTTTTAGGGTAAATTTTTCAACCATTTGTTCGAGTTAAGTAATTTGTCGAGACCTCTAGGGGACTTTAGACAACCTTCGCTGAACACGAGAGGCTATTAAGAGTATCAATTAACTTTGGACAGAAGGTAAATTATAAGTTGTTTCTGGTTTCTTTGAGCTTGAATCGTGAGTTCTTTTGAATGAACAGTTTTCTGTGCCACAAAACCAATGATGTGAAGCGATATCTTCTGCCTCTGTAAAACAAGGTTTGTCACCCGAAGTCTTTTAAAAATATTTTTTAAATATTAAATTATGACAAACTTTTTACATGTTAGGTATATCTTTCCATAGCAATACAGTGTTGTATTTGAAAGATTTTTATGAATGAATAACGCGTGTGTAGTTAGTGTCCTTTAGACTTATACTTCAAGAACATGATATAGACATAGTAAAACGTAACGGACCGCCCAGATAACTTTTCGTAATATTCGATGCGAGTAAATCAAGATTCGTGTACTTGTGGAAATGTTTTCCCGGATAAATCCTCAGTACCTTTTCCAGATTAATTAATGCCAATTCTACGTTTGTAGACATAAGAAGTATTAAGAACTGGGAATTTCCATACACACAAGTTCGTTTGAAGATGAGTTTTCGGGACTGATAATTTATTACTATTCAACGCAACCTGGTTTCGCACAACAGTTTTGTTATGGTACGTTTCACCCTTCAGTGTATTAGACAATAATAGTACGTTTACGAACAAAAACCGTGATTTTACCTTAATTATTGTAGGGAAATACAGAAAACATATATTCGAAAGAACAAAATTTCACCTCAAATCATCCCTTTAAAATGGGTATTTTGAATAAATCCCTTTGTAGTGAGCATATACGACACAAAAGCCACATGTTAAAATTTCAAGATCATATCTCCAATAGTTTTTTCTCCGCGTTAAGTCTCGTTTTAGGCATGGATATTTAATTGGAAGTGAAACAATTTTTAGTAAATTGAATTGATTTTAATGTTTGTTTTCATTAGATTCTTCAATGAGTGAAAAGAAAAATTTGTTACCTTTTTTATTAGTTATAGTCTTTGTTGATTATTGTCAAGGATGGACAAACATGTTTGACGGGCAAATGGGTAGAAAAAACCGGAAAAATTTTAGAAGATAGGAGAGTAGTTCTATGGTGTAAAATACAAAAAAATGTAAAACCCCTCCACGTCTTTTGAAGGATCGTAGATGCAATCAATTTTTTGCAAAAAAGACAAAGCGAAATTTGCGATTGTTCATGTTGTTTTGAACTAGCTACTCAGATATTGATCCCAGACAAGAAAGTTAAATGAATGAGTTACAAGTCTTAATAAAACAAAAACAATTGATTATTCTCATCCGTTCATTATTTATTGCAGAAAATCTGAAAAAAAACAACAGTGTACTGTGTTTTTTTCAGAGCAACTCGTTTTTGGAGACTTGGAGACTTTCACGGCAGACGTCTTGAGTAATAATATTATTTTTCGGACCATGGTGCCGTAGTCTGTTGGGNTGCAGACGCCGTCTTCGTCCACGCCGCTGGAGATGCCTGCCACAGTCGCAAGCGAAATGTTCGGGTGTAATCCCAACAGACCACGGCACAATGTCCCGAAAAATATTATTACTAAACTCTTTTTTATGGTATAAAAACGAAGACTTCGTGACAAAAAATATATTCTGTCGCGCACTGTTCGTTAATTACTGAGATACGTTTAACTCACTATCCCGACGTTGAATGAAAGTTTTTTCACTGCAAAATAAAAAGAACTGAGTTGGGGATGGAAATGTATCGGTGTTTGAGAAGAGGTTATAAGCCTGAATCTTGCCTCGTTTGACACTGGTGCTCGTCAGAGTGGTGGTGATACGTATAGACGAATGAGGCATAACCTGGAGGCTTTCGCTTTCGGAAATCTTAAATCTGAAAGTACACAAGATTTCTATTAACATCAATTACTGAATTAGATTTTAGTAGTTATTAAGCATCGTTATGAAATGAAATTCACAAATCTATACATTAATTTTTCCCCGCATCAACATATGGGAAAAGCGTATACTAAGCGGTGAAAGTGAATAAATAGCCTATGCTTACCCCTACTTACACTGGGACGAGAGGTGCAGTGAACTTGTGAGAGTTTATTAACCCGCGTGGACCGTCTCGCAAATCCTAGCGCGGCCGCTTCATTTCACTAACTTGAATTTTATTCTAATGGAGAAGTGTAGCTAAGGGATGTGTGTAGTAGACGTTCTTACCCCTTTCATTGTAAGCACATATGTTAAATTCTTCGACAACTCTTTCAAATCTATCATCTCCATTCCTGCCCCAAGTCCTTCTGCATCCAGTACTGTCCCCACCCTCCTTCACCCTGACCATTTTAATACATTCCGTCTGTTTCCACGCGAACGGTTCGACCCTTGAACCCACTATTGGTCACTCCTGACTACATCTATGTTTAAATATTTTAAAAATTATTTTAAAAAGTGAACATAAGTATATGTTCCTTCCCTTCTTATCTTTATTTTATTTAATTTTACAGCATTTTTAAATTTTCCCTTATCTACTATCTACTAAATTTTAATGGAATCTATTCTCATATACTACTCTCTATGGAATATTCTCTCATCTACTAAATTTTTTAATTTCTTCTCTGACGCATCCTCGTTTCTTCATCTTCTTCTTCAATTTATTATTTCTTTCTAGTCAGCAGGCAATTGGAATGCCTTTACAATTTATAAATCATAACAAGGTTCACATTCTACTTTGCCCTATTTTGGTTTAAAGTTGTTTCTTTTTCGTTTCGCAGTCGTCATCAGTCACTATTGTAGCTAAACATGTTTATGAACATCATTCACAAAGAAGAAAAGGAGCAATTTGTTTAGGAGGACGTAGGAAATTTTAAAAAAAATCAATCTCATATCGTATAAATAAATTCCTATCCAATATTTTCGATTACAGTTTTACAAGATTTTTTTTCAAATTAATGAACATTGTTATTTACACATGAGATATTAATCGTTGGAAGAAAAGATATCATTAACTTACTAATTATCGGTATGTGAGTAGTGTGTGTGTGTATGAGTGTCACTACTATAACACGTTTCTTTTCCCATAGCCGTTTCTTTTTTCGTTTTTCAGTGAGACAACCCTGTTTCAATTGTTGTCTCTTGAACCGTGAGGGGCTCATTCGCCTTGATCTATCTAAGGGACAATAAACGCTTCCGCCCTTTTGTGTAAACTTGTCTGCCCGCCCTCGGGACATGCGAGGGCTCGGCGCGCTACCGCCCTTGCCGTGCAGGGCCGCCCGCGCCGCGCCGCGCCACGGCAGAGGCGACGCCGGCGTCGTCGGCGGCGCCTGCCGGGGCCCCCTCGGCCAGAGGGGGGGAGCACTCGCATGCCGCTCGATAACTGGGTCGCTGCTCGGCGGCAGGCGCGTCGTTGGCGGCGAGGGCGGCGAAGACGGCGGCGAAGGCGGCGAGGGCGGCGGCCAAGGCTGCGCGGGCGGCGGCCAAGGCGGCGAGCGCGGCGGCGGACGCGGCCGAAGCGTCAGCGATGGTGGCGTGGGCGGTGGCCGAAGATCCGGACGCGTTGGATATGGTGGTGAAGTGGATAGCGGTGAGGGCAACAGCGAGGGAGGGCGGGAACGTCCATAACGTAAAGCGATCTCAAAACCAGATCCACTCACTCATAGGGTTCACCTCATTTACCTTTACGTTCTCTTCGGTCTTTAATATTTGACATTAATTCAAGTGGTCAGTATTTTTCATTAAGAGCTAAAAAAATACTCCTAAAAATACCATGCGACTAATTATTTCGAGAGAAACTTATACACAAAATTTTAATGCTCCACGGACATTTGAAATTACATTATCTTCTTTTATAGAAGTAATTTTTTGTTATTTTAAATCTCATTATGATGTGATAGTGCGTAAATCAACAACAGCAAAACACTCAATCTAATGTTTGAAAGAACAATACTTATCGTAAGATAAGGAAGGTAATTCCTGGATAATTTGAACTTTTAACTATTTATCTTACTTTCAAAGATACATTTCAAATGTAGTGAGTGAGTGAGTGAAATATAGTTTTTAGGTAAATAATGAACAGTGACGTACTCCAAGTCTCTAGCACATACTTTTCTCTTATTAAAAAAGAAATGTATTTCTTAATACATTCACGGAGGATGTATTCTTAGTTGGAGAAATGTTTTGTTCCTAAGTTCCGTAGATTTGTCCTTGTATTCTTGGTGCTCTTGCGTTGCTGAAATGGCGTACTTCTTTCCCTGTTCGCAATCTGGCGCGTCGCTTCTGCGCATGCTCAGAACGTTTCGTCACAACACTTGTGACAATATGGACGACTGTCATGGGTTGTTGTGAATCAGCACACTAAATTGAAAGTGCGGTGAAGCAGTGAGGAAGAATGTTTAGGAGAACGTTTTCAGTGTACATCAGACTTTAAAGAGCTAAACGCCAAAATGACGGAAGAACATAATAGTGTACTGTTCAGTGATGACGACGACGATTCTGAAAATGGGTACCAAACTCCTGAAATGCAGGGAGTTCTCAGTAAGTGGACTAACTATATTCATGGTTGGCAGAGTCGGTTTATTGTACTCAAGGATGGTACTCTTTCGTATTACAAATCTGAACAAGACACTGGTTTTGGGTGCAGAGGAGCTATTAGCTTGTTTAAAGCTACCATAAAGGTTAGAGAAATTTTCCACTGTGGTGCACAGTCATTTTCAGACATCCAAAAATTATTTTTGTGTGTGAACCCATTTACTTATTTTGTTTAGCCACACGAATTTGATGAATGTCGGTTTGATGTCTCTGTTAATGATTGCGTCTGGTACCTACGTGCTGAGACACCTGAGGATAAACAACAGTGGGTTGAAGTACTTGAAACTTACAAGGTAAATTTCTTGATGCAATATTATTTACTTTCATTATTATACTTAATACCATTAGTGTGCATTATTTCTAAGTATACAATGTTCTGCTTTCTTTGACAGGCTGAATCAGGGTATGGAAGTGAAAATAATTTGAAACGTCATGGAAGTGCTATTTCTCTCACATCGAACACATTGTCTACTGCATCAACTTCAAGTTTTAAGCGAGGAAGAGGTTTATACAAATTCTTATATTGTTGTTTGGAAAGTGGTGGTGTGTGTATTTAATAAAGTTTACTTTATTTTGATTTTTCTCAAGGTCTTAAAGAAAAACTTGCTGAGATGGAAACATTCAGAGATATTTTGTGTCAACAAATAGAGACACTGCAGAAATATTTTGATGCTTGTGCTGAAATTTCATCTTCTCTTAAAACTCGCAAAGGTATGTAAAACTCACTGAATGATGTGTTTGTGCTTATTCTTTGTATTATGGGAATTTTTTAGTCAAACTTTTTTTTCCAGAATGTGGTGAAGGAAATGATGAGATTTTGAAAGATGTTCAAGATAATTCAACTCACAAGTTTCATAACAATTTTTCAAAAGGTGAGATGATTATATCCATTTTTTGTGTGTATGTGTTAAGAAAGATTAGGTGGGCCTACTGTTCACCGGATCTTTTTTTGTATCATTAGTGTATTCTTATTGAGAAATGGGATATTTATCAAAATCTTTTGTTGTGGACACATTGTTGTATTTACATTTTATGTGTGTACAGATTTTTTCCCTTTTGTTGTGAAAAGTATTATTTATTCAATGATCTGGAAAGTTTGTCTATTCTCTCATGGGCTTTTCAAGTTTGTTTCACTAGTAACAAGCATGTGGAAACTTACCTTATAAATAACATTCATCAGTTAAATGATAATTCAAGTAATTATTCATTACACTTGATTTATGGTATGTTTGTGTGTTTTAGATATTTCAATTTTGGAATCTATTATTCCAAAGGAATTAATCCTTAACCATGGTGAACGAGCTATTGATTTCAAAGGAGAGGCTTTGACATTCAAAGCTACTACCGCCGGTGTTCTTGCCACATTACAGCACTGTTTAGAAGTAGTGAGTCAGCGTGAAGATATGTGGCGAAGACGCATGGAGAAAGAAATGGAGCGGAGAAGAAAAGTGGAGGAGTTATATAGACTAGCTAAACAAGAAGCTGCTAGCACCAGGGTGGTTGTGCATAGCAGTCCAGATTTTGAGGTTTGTGTCCTGGCTTTGGTGAGCCATGTCACTGTTTCGATCAAAGTTTCTCAATTGTGGCATTAAATAAAGCATTGTAAGAAGTATGTGCCTCTTACCCATTTTATAAGAAATGTGACACAAATAAAGATTTCGACTCAAATTGCTTTTTTTAGTTTCTTTTTACTTATTTTCCTGTGGGAAGAGTTGTGAGAGAAGTAAATTGAAGTAAAATAATTTGTTTTCATATATTTCCAGGAGGGGCCTCATAGTACTTTGAATGAAGAGGAATTTTATGACGCTGTGGAGACTGGACTGGACAAGATTGAGGAGGATGTTGAATTCCGTGAACGATTAAAAAGCAAGCAATGTATTAAACCTCCATTTTCTAGAGCAACTACACACAAACTGTGGCCGGAGGTAAATTTCCTGCAGTTCAAATCAAATTCTCAAAATAAGATCTTATATTCAATTACATTAATTTTTTTTTTCTTCTCAACATCTCAACAATTTACCTTTTGGTTGGCAGTATGCTTTCAGAACATCTTTTTCTTATCTTCAGATCAGTGTAACAGATAGGAGATAAGTCTCTTGGAAGCATGCACCTGAATAAAAAATAAATTGTAGTGGTGGAAAAAAATGATTTATGCAGTTTATCATATTATGAAAGACTTCCCAGTAAATTATATTTATTTGAAGAATCATTTAAATTATTCTTTTTCATTGCTGGTTATTAATGCTTTACAAATTGTCATGGATTAAATAAGAATGATGTCTTATTATTTTTCTCATGCACACTTGTCTGGTATTGAATGTATTTAATTATTTTGAATTTAATTAAGATTTATTTTCCATGAAAATGGAAGTACTGTAATATCTCACTTTTTCAGTCTACTTTTAGATACATTTTAATTTCAATTTATTCTCTTTTTGTTATTTAATACTAATAATAATGTTAATAATTTGCTATGAGTTGGTGAATATCTCCTGGTTTAATTTATGAGTTTATGAGAATTTATTTAGTTTTATCAAGTACAATAATTCCAAGTACTTATACTAGCTCATATGCATTATCAAATTTCCATCACAGTATTTTTGTTTATGAACAGCGTTATACAAAAGAGCTAGAATGGGAAACACTTTATTTTCATTTTAATACTTTTTAAACTATGTGAGCACTATTAGTCTGCCAAATGTGTGACGATGTGTGGGTTTCATAGGACCTTGTATCCAGGAACATAAAACTGTCTTCAATATTTTTTTTTGTTCCAATCAAATGATATCCATATTGTGTCCTAGGAGAAAGCTGTTCCTGTTTGTATATTGACATTAATGGTCTTTAATTTATATATTTGTACTTGTTACTGAGAAATAATGAGCTAATACTATATTTTCAAAAGAAATCACCTTCACATTCACTTTTTCCTTCAATGTAGCCTTAAGATTTTGACTACAGATTATACAAAGCGTGCTTATTTTTTAATTGGAATAACATGGTGCTGATTTATTCGACTACTAATAGAGTCTCTCGCAAAAAACTATGTGACCCACAATCACCCTCAAGTGAGATTTGTGTGTGAGTGTACCTCAAGTGATGATTCAGAACACCTAACTCGACATTAAGAGACAATTCTGTTAAGATTTTTAAAATGAAGAAATACTTAATAGGCCTTTCTTGTGATGGTCTATTTGTGTGTCATTTTAATAATTAAATAAAAATATAAAAATGCAACATGTTATATTTATGAATTGTTTTTAAAAGAAAAGTTATATCCAGTGATGATTGCAGTATAGTGCAAAACATATTATATCCATACCATTTTATTTCTTTTATAGCTGAACCAAAATTCTGTGTTGCAAAAAAATTACCTTGTATACTGTAAGTACATAGGTTCCTCAAATTGGCAAATAATTGTTTCAAATTTCCTTTTTCTGTATGATGCCCTAAGGTTTTTTTTTATCCTCCTGAAAAATTTCAATTTTATAGGTATAATATGTTTTCTATTCTAACTCTCCATTTGTTAGGATGGAAATTTCTTTCAGTTTTTGTATATTGAATACTTCAGTTCCATTCCTTTCATTTTTATTCACTCCTTATGTTTTTATTACATTAATTTCATATTATATATTCAGGGGGTGGATCCAAAGCATAACTGGACAGGTAAGTGTCCAGGGCCTAAAATCATAAAGGGTCCACCCATGATTAAACTCAATTTTTCTTTATTTTGTTATAAAGTTGTCTTAATATTCCAAATATCAATTACTGGAGTATTTTTTTCTTTAATTGAATGAATGTTTCATTATTAAATTTTAAGTTATTACCCTAATGAGTTCATTAGGATTCAGTATATGTATATAATATATAAATATATATATATTATATGCATACACACACACATAAAGCTGTAAATATTGTTTTAGTGCCATCTTCAAAATTAATTAACAATTCTTTAATTAAAGTAAATTATGGAGTGCAAGTAGTTCCTAGCTATGTACCCTCCAATCAAATTTTCCTCTCATGTAACTTCAAAATTCAACATTTGGGGTTTGCTTTTTTGAAAGTTAAATTATTTATCAACGTTAAGCTTAATTTGTTGATTAGTACAGTGTAATAATTATGCTTAATTGTGAAGTTCATACTCTTCCAGTTGAATAGTGAATATTTGACAAGAATGTGAAATAATATATATTATGTGTCTAGGAATGAAAACTTTACATTTTAATTATGAAATGTATTTAGAAATGCATATTTCTAGAGACCAGACCAAAATGAATTCACTAATAAAATTTGTGAGAATATCAGTTGGCGATCAGAAGAGGTGACTCAATTTAAAAATGTTTTTCGGGATCTGGGAGCCTCTTAAGTTTGAATCCCTAGATATAGTGACATATTTGTTTGAATGATTTGGATTTGTGTTTAACTAATAATGTTCAATTGTTATTTTTTATTTGTTAACAAGATAAGCCATTCTCAATAGCTTTCGCCTACTCGTGTATTAAAGTTTCAGCCTAGATAACAGATTAAGTATTGGGATTAAAAAAATATGAATGGGATCGATATTCAATTTAAGTTCATTAAATTTATTAATAAAAATAATAATTATTTACTGCAATTGGGTAGATCTTACCCGGTGGCAGTATATAAGGAAATACGATACAAAAAATACATATCACAGAGCACTGAAATTAAGTCTCTTGATTGGATGTAGATGTATGTTCGGGTTGTGACTAAATGTTTTGTTATGCACTAAGAGATTTTTGTGTCATCGGACTTCAGGCAAAAAGCAAAACTACTGTATCACTAAAACTTTTAATTTCAAAGAGCTTATTGATTGTTGTAGAAAACAAGGCTTCTTACCAAGTTCTACCAATTTTGCGCTGACTTCTCCTAGCTGTTTGCATTTAAAAGTTACTCCTGTAGGACAGTTCTCCTAAGGAAGATTTGAAATATCAAAGAGAAATGTATTGCAAGTTGTGAAATTATTATTATTTATAACATTGATGCTTCATGTTTTAATTTGATACTTATATTATTTGTTTCAAATGGTAAAATATTATGGTGTTTTGTAGATTGAACGTATCACAATGGAACAGTTGCATTATGCTCGACTGGGTGTTGGTGAAGGAGGATGGCACCTGTTTGCAGAAGAAGGGGAAATGAAACTCTATCGTCGTGAAGAAGAATCTGAGGGTTTGGTGATTGATCCTCTCAAAGCTTGCCATGTTGTTAAAGGAGTTACTGGACATGAAATGTGCCATTATTTTTTCTCACCAGATGTTCGAATGGAGTGGGAAAGTAAGTAACTTTAAATTTCAACACTGGTATATAAGAATTAAGTTAGTCTGAGTGGTAATTCTTCTTGTTTGTATTTATTAGAGAATGTAAATATTAAATGAGGAGTCAGCATTGTCTAGTGGGTTATGGGACCCAGAGCAAATGGGAAATTTTTACTAATTTTTGGATGTGCAGTCTAACCCCCTAGCCAACTAATGCTGTTAATGAGTACTATTATTGCTGCCACCGTTAATGGCATTCGGTTGCAATGATGTAGGAAGAAATGATTTTACTGTGTGGACAAATTTCTGATCTCGAGCAACAATTTTCACAGTGCCTTGACTGTGGGCTTTTTCGCATTGGCAATGTATAGGAATGACTAATCCACCGATTCTCACTTGAACTTGTGGTTCACTCAGAATACTACATCCCTGGTTTGCTTGTACAAAATCTGCCTTTTCTTTTGTGTTCCAAAATGTTGAGGCACTGTCGAACAATTTTTGTTGATTATTCTATCACTGTAGGAAGGAAAATATGTATGAAACTTGCTGAGTATCCACAGCTTTGCACACGTGAATTCTGTAATATGACTCCAATTGTATTTTTTCTCATAACCTCATTGGTATCCTCTAAGAATGTTATCCATTAATGTTAGAGGTTTGATAGTATTGGTGTGTACCCTCAATCTCTTATTTTCACTGATGTAATTAAAAAAAAAGGATTCAGAATACACTAATTTCCCACAGAGGTGAATTTTTATAAAATCCTTTCTTAGCGAACATTAAAAAAAATTGTGTTACACCCTACCCAACCCCAACCTCTAGGGGCATCGTGCACTTCATGTTTTCTGAAAGGTACATAATGTTATTGGAAATACGATTATTCATCTCAGAATGCACAATAGCCATGATCTCGACCCTAATGTTGGTCTTTTTATGTTAATTTTACATCTCACCTTTTCTGCCCGAGCTAAGAATAGTGCTCCAATTTAACCTCTTTGTGAACAAAACAACACTGGTAATTGAGACATCTCATCAACCCTACAACTATGTATTCAACGCATTTTTCATTTCTTTATATTTTAATATTAGTTTTGTATTCTTTTTATCCATAAACCCTTTTCCACTTCCACCCCCCCACCCAAAGGGTGCTAGTGTTGTGTTTGCTTCATGAGGATTGAGTTCAGACGTACATGATATGAGGATTTCATTATCAACTCAGTGATGCCAAAAATTATGGACTCATCACTGCTTGTCCTAATTTTATCATAGCATCTCCTTCCCTAGGGGTGCTGGAGTTTATATGTGCTGGTTGTGAACTTAAATGTCTTTGAAAATGTCACTACTAATTTCAGTGGCCCCAAAATCAATGATTTCAACACTAATATCGGTCACTTTTGATTATTTTTACATTTCACTCCTACTAACGCCCAACACAAAAGGTGTTTATTCCTTATAGGAGGTGATCATGTACTTATATCTCAATGAGGGTGTCACTTCACTTCCGGTGTCCCAAAAATGATTTATTCAACACCAGTATTGGTCGCTTTTTTTTATGTTTACCTGTCTTTCATTCCCACCCTTACACCAGGGATGCTAGGGATATATTATCTGTAATGTGGAGTGATCGTGATCTTGCAAAGCACCGGGGACGCTCTTGTTCATCTCAGTGGCACTGAAAAGTATGGTTTTGAATCTAATATCAGATTTTTTCATTATTTCTAATGTCACCCACTTCTCTCTAGAGGATGTCTTCCCCCATAGTGCTTGTTGTCGTAGTCAGTCACCTGTGTATTAAGTTTGGTTGAAATTGCTCCAGACACCGAGAGTTATGGTTGGATACATACATAAAACATTCCAACCCCCATTTTACCCCATTAGGGATGGATTTTCATAAACTCCTTTCTTAGCAGATGTCTACACCGGAAAAGAAACCTGGTGTAGCCAAATTTCAATTTTGTAGGCTTCGTAGTTTCTGAGATTTTGTGACTTGCCAGTCAGTGAGTGGTATTTCACTTTTATATATGTGAAGACTTTCAGGGAAAAAAACAACTAAAACAAAACATTGAATCAGACATATGCTCTAACTATAGAACTAACATTAGAATGTTTTAGTGTCAGTTCAAAATTACACTATTGGAACTACTACTCTAATAAGCTGAATATTTCAAAATGTAAACTGTAGCTAAAAGGAATAACACAGTAAACATGCTATTAACACAATCTGAGATCTTTGGAGGTTATTAAATAAATTATCAAACATATTGTAATTATAAGTTAACAAATTGTACTAAAATATCCATTCTGTTTCAAAAAATATTCAATTCAATATTTTTCTGTGTAAGAAAAGACAACTGATGCCAGAAAGGATATTAAGTTAAACAATAACATTTTTTATCTGTCAATTTGATTATTGAAAAAATCCACTATTTTGTTAATTTTACCTTTAGCTGAAATGCTTCAAAAGTAGAGGTGGAATTTACCACCCTTAAATATCTTGCATTGAAAAGAAAGACTTTGGTTCAAGAGCATGGTATTTTATATCAAAATTTGACAAAAGAAGGGGAAGTGGATGCAATTAATTTAATTTAGTTAAATTACTTCATCTTGTATTGTGTTGTGACAGTAGATAAAGGAGAGCATTGACAAAATTGATAGGTTTGAAGAAACAAATGAAATGTCAGGATTTCTTTTCTCTTGAGCAAATGTAGAGATATAAATCATCTCAAAGCAAATCTTGTAGAGATTGTGATTTCTTGTAGATTGTGTTTCAAATAAATTGGTGTGCTTTAAATACAATTGTAAAACATTAAAACATTTTACAGACACACAGGGAAACTGGAAACTTTCTTTCCATAATTTTATCGCTAAAATTCTGAGAGGCTTTTTGTGAAGTGCTTAAGAAAAAAGAAATTTATCAGCTTTCATTAAAACATTGAAACAAATATGGTAAAAATGTGTTTTCCCATTTTTTGTATCATGGTTAACCTAAAAAAATTGTTTTAAGAATAACTGGAAGTGATCAGATTTAAAAAAAAATGATTTCTGGAAGCTTTTAAATTGACAAATTAGCTATTGAGCAAAACATTTCTTCATTGATAGTATGTGAGAATTCATAATTTTTCTCTAACATATTTTACGTAAAATGTTATAATAATTAGGATATTGATTGCTGGATATATATTTTAATGTGTTTTTAAACAGAAAAATTGGATTTACTGAATGAGCTTGATGAAGAGTGTATGTCACAAAACTGTCAAATCAAGATCATAGTTTAGTTGTTTTTACACTTTCTCTAGGTCCTAAAGGGTGATCACATCGGTTCATTCCATGTGATATCTACCAATCATTGAACCTTCATGTCTCACAATTTGATCTTTTTTGTAGGTTGCTAGTACAATTAATTTACATTGAAAATACAAAATTGTAAAATTTTGACCAGATTTTGACAAAGTTATTTTCAAATTTTGAAAATAGTATAAAGTCATCCTAATTGTAAAATTTAAATGGTTCCATGATCAAAACTATTTAACTTAGAAAACTGAAATTTTATTCATTTCTTGCAGGTTTACATATGCTTTATAATGGCATACAACTTTATTATATTGAAACTATGGCATGTTTTGTTTTTTGAAAAAAGGTATTTATTCAGGAACATTTTGGAAGTGTACGTACCAAATCTGAATATGGGATGAAAATGAGTTCATGTTTTAAAATAAACAATAGCATATTGCATTGTACAGTTTATTTATAATCTACTATATTGTAACATACACAAATGGAAGGTAAAGAAACAGGTAAAAAATGGTTGGATTTCTAGACCTGTTGCAGATTGTAATGGTTGAAAATGTTGAGAAATGAGAATTAATTTTTGGAATTCTGCTTTATGGAAAAGGTTTTTCAAAATAACAAACACCCTCGGAGAGATATTCTAGAATCAGTTCAGGAATCAATGAGTATGAAATTAATGTCCTAGCTGAATACTTGGTATTGCCTGGTTTTTACTTATCTGATCTTCTTAAACACAGAAAAAAATATAACTACCATCTGAACTTACATTTAACTGTATCGGGAGTTTAAAATTTCATCATAGCCAAACAACTGTAAATACCGGAAACTAATAGTGGTCATTTTCAGTAAGATTGAATTTTTTGCTCTTCCCCATCCCCATGTGTAGGGCTGTTGTGCGCCTCATGTGGTTTGAATAGTTACTTAACATCATCGGGAGTACAATTGTTCATCCCAGAAAACCAGTAAACCATAGATTCGACTCTAATATAGGTCATTTTAAATTATTTGTATGTCTTTCCCTTCCCACCCCAGCTTTCAGGGAGCCGTACCCCCAAGTGTTCTGAACATCTAACTTAACGACATTGGTAGTATAATTAAAAATTTCAGCTACCCTGAAAACTATGGATCTGATGCAAATTGGTCCTTTCCATTATTTTTTAAAATCATCTCTCTTCTACTCTCGCTTCAGTGGGGCAAGGGAGGTCTTATTCTCCGCGAGTGCTGAATTGAGACAAACGGTAAGGGGTGACACCATTCATCTCAGTGATGTTGAAAGCTCTGTACTTCTCATTCTTTATAATTCTCATTTTTTATAATTTTTGCGTGTCATTTCCTTCCTTGAGGTGCTGGAGTTTATGGGGCTGGTCGTTGATATAAGCAGCATCAGAAATGTCATTAATAATGTGAGCCAAAAACCTTTGATCTCCTCAATAATATTGGTAACATTTCATTATTGTACATATCAACCCATTCCCAACCAAAGGGTGCTAGGAGTGTCTTATTTCCCGTGGGGACTGAATACAGGTTTACCTGATCCCAGGAAGTTAACTCAGCAATGCTGAAGACTGTGAACTCATCACTGATATCTATCATTTTTAATAATTTATACATAACATCCCCTCCTATGGGATGCAAGAGGTATACGGTCTGCTTATGAACTTAGGGATCTTTGGGAATGTCACTACTAATTTCAGTGGCTCCGAAAGCAATGATCTCAACTCCAATATGAATAATTTTAGATTATTTTAAAATATCATTACCAAATGGAGTATATTCCCTCATAGGGGGTGATCGTGAACTTAAGCGGTATTGAGTGTGCGACTCTGCTCTTCTGCATCTTAAAAAATAATGTATTAAACACCAATATCAGACATTTTTGATCATTTTTACCTGCCATCTGTTCCCACCCCTACCCCAAGGATGCTAGAGGTTTAATATCTCCAGTTTCAACTAATTGTAAACTTATGAAGCATGGGGAGCCTCTTTATCCATCTTATTGGCACCAATAACTATGGTTTTAAGTACGATGTAGGATTTTTCACTTATTTTGACACTTCACCCTCTTCCCGTCCCCTCCCAAGGGATTCCAGGAATAGTTCCTTACCCCCACAATGCTTATTGCAAGATAGTCAGTCTTCTGTGTATAAAGTTTGAAATTGCTCCAGGCACTCGTTATTATGGAATACACACATAAGCATTTCAACCCCCATTTTTCCCTCTTAGAGATGGAGTTTTGTAAATCCTTTCTGAGCCTTTCTATACCCTGAAAGGAATCTACCTGCTAAATTTCAAATCTGTAGTTCCTGAGATTTTATGATTAGTCAGTTAACGGTATTTCTCTTTTATATGTATATGGATTGACTCCACGATCTTATGTACTGTCTGTCGGAAGGAGAAAATGAAGTTTGGGATCTCTGTCTTTGTTGCACATCGACTTGTAGGGTGAAACTCAATTTGTCTCTGACTGTTGACTGTTGCGCACAATCTTTGCTCACAAATACCAAACCCTTTCCAAACGGATGTGCAAGAGAGAGAGAGAGAGAGAGAGAGAGAGAGAGGGTGATCCCCAATCATATCTTTTCTCTCATGTTATTACGGACAACCTACAATACATATTGCTGGACCTATATCATATATTATGTATTAGTCTATGGGAGTGACCCCATGAAAGAACATGTCTGATATCTTTTTTAATCTTAACCATTTTTCTAATTAAAATGAGGTGCTCTGAAAGGAGAAAACTTATTTACTTTGTGTGAGAATTCATCATGATACATAAAATGTATTGCAAGAATGTGCTGTAGCTTGGAATAAAATGAAAAATGTATTTAAAAAATTATTTTCACTTTACTGGTCGAGGGAGTAGGAAAATAAAAGTCGTATGGAAAATAACTCGCATATTAAATTTGCTGGGATGCAGTTAGCTTGCTTTTTCCTTTGTCTTTTGCACATATCTTTTTCTTTTTGAATACGGTAATAAAACAATAAATTTCTCCATTGTATATTTTCCATGAATTTTCTTTTAATGAAACCAATGACAAACAAAATTATCCTCTATCTATAATTTGTATTACCTGCCCTACATTGTTAGTACATTTCCTTATAAAAGTATGAAAATAAAGAAGGTGAATGAGCGAGAAATTTTTCAGATGTATGATTAATTTGAAGTGTCCTCAAAAATTATGTAAGAATTGGACTTGAGGGAAACTGTATTTTGAATTATTACTACTTGCCTTTTTCATCAGAATAATTGATGGGTTTATAGACAAATTAAAAAGAGTATTTAAGATTTTTAACCTACATTAAATCGGTATAAAATATAGTAGTTATCACAAATTATATTATGAAATAAATGGGTGGTGACAATTTACCTAAAAATAAGTAAGATATTTCCATCAAAGTTGATAAAAAACTAACATACATTATTTAGTGAATAAATGGAAACTCATTCTTAATAACATATCTATTACATTGAAATATTTAATTCTTTAATGTAACATATCCAAATATTTTACAGTTTTGCCATATGTATAAATGCTACTGGCATATCTAATATTACTTAGCACTAAATAGCTTCTGATATGAGAAAAATTGTTCTATGTAAGGTATGTCTGTTGTAAGTGATTCAAAACTATAAAAACAATGATCATCTGTATGGAATCTTTCCATGCAGACATGGAAGTAGGTTATGGGTGTATTTATAGTAACTATTTACTCAAGGGATGAACAGTGATAGAAATGCTGAAACTCTAATGGAAGTATTATGTTAGTATTAAATATGTTTGTGCATCATTGGTACATTTATAAGCTATGAAGTATAATGAAAACAATGTTCCGTTGAAAATAGTACATTTGAAATCAAGAAAATAGGAGTAATACTGAAGAACTCTAGGTAGCTGCCTGAATGCAGTTTCTTAGGGGCACAAACTTACACAAGACAAAAAAATGGGTAGCACAACTTTTTTTCTTCAGTTTGTGAAGCCTAGGATTTGTTTCCAGTACTAGATATTTGATTATGAGCAGTTCTCTTCAAATCTAAGAAGGGTTTGCAGTCCATACATTCTTTCAGTTATGATGGCATCATCCTCTGTTATGAGAGCCTTTCACTGAGTGTTTTAAAACAAGATGCACTAGTCCCTAGTGTGTCAAAATATGATATTCATGTTTCTCTTCTGCTTCATTGTAATTATTACATTTAGAACTTTGACAGTAATTTTTTATACTTTTTCAGGAGTACTTATGTCCGTCCCTGAAATCCGTAACACCTTTTATGTCTGGAAATTCTTGTATTATCTCATCTCATGTTTCACTTCCATAGAAACAAAACATGCCAAATAAAAGTCTACACAAATCAGTTCTTAAAGACTACACTAATGAATGTATGTGTAAAAAACTTATCGAATATGTTAACTCTTCCACACTAGGGTCAATATCAGAGTCAATGTTCATTTCATTTAATATTTGCTTCTGTACTACATCTACTTAATGTAAAAAGTTTTCTTTTTCCTTTTTCTTCCTTGCATTTTGTATCCATGAAGAGTGGTCTCCATTTCTTCCAACATTGATGTTAAGTCGCCTTCTCCCTCTGCAAGTACAGCTATTTTATCTGTATCTGAAGCATATCGGATATAAATTCTATTTTTTCTTCTTGTATCTTAATTCCTTCGATTGTCTTAAGTGTTTTCTTGTGCTTCCTGCAATGTTGTCTTTCTGTATGCCTTACACAGTATAGGTGATAGAAAGCAGCCCTCATTAACACTGATGAATTCACTTTGCTCTGCTTGATGACTGTAATACCGGATTTGGCCCCCAGTTGGCAGTTTAATATTTCTTGTGTTCTAATGTTAAATATGATGAAACAATAGTGAAACAATGCATTAGATGTGGATCTGGCCCATTTGTTGGGTAGAATTGTACTTCTTGATATGAAAAGAACCTGAAGAATAAAACAGTTTAATTTTTCTTATCTTGGGTACCAAATTTATGCAAAACAATACGTTTCACATATTATTAAGATTATGGTATGATCAAGATTAGATATCAACATGTGGCATTACAAATGATCCATTTGAGATTGTCTTGAATATGAAGACCTAAAAAGTTTGAATTAGTAACAGTTTTTAATTGTGTTCTGTTTAATGAAAGAGAAACCTGGGGTAAAGATTTTGTGATACTATTGTGAAATGACATACACATTGTCAGTGTTTACAATGAGGCGATTTGCATGGAACCAAGCCGAGAGGTTAAACAAACCTTTTTGAGCATTGGCGTGTTTACATAGTAGATTAGTGTCTTAGTAGTGATTAGTTTACATAGTAGATGTACATATCAGATCATGTCTTTTGAGTTGCAAATTGTGGGGAAAGTATTCACGTAGGAAGGATTAACTAATTTTTTGTATTTCTTTTTCTGTATTTGTGGATGTAAAAAACAATTGAATCATTGATTTTTTGAACATTGTGTTGGTAGTGCATCCTTCCTTCTTCCATATTATTCAGGAATTTTCTGATTTTTCTTTTCAGCTACTTTGGAACAGATGACTGTGTTAGATACTATAGCAGAAGACACTTTGGTTTTCTTGCAAGTTCATAAACGGATATGGCCTGCATCACAGCGAGATGCATTATTTTGGTCTCATATGAGGAAAGTTCCTGATGATAAAGACAGAGATGGCCATGACATATGGATTGTATGCAATCATTCAACAGATCATCCTGAGTTCCCTGTAAGTGTTACTGAGTAAATGATTGTCAGTTTACATCATTAGGAGACTGCTTTCAAATTTGATTTCTTTTTAAATTATGAAAAGTAATTTTAAGGTTTAATTTGTTTTTCATATATACAAAAGAATTTCTGTTTTTAGGGGGAAATTATTCAATCACTTTTTAATATTGAGTTAATATAGTTAGATGAATACATGTGGATTCCTTGTTCCAAGAATAACACTACAAAGATGATGATCTCAAAAATCTTGCGTTGCACATATTACCATATAACACAAGTTTTTTGTGCGTTCTTAATTTATTTTTACATGTAACAATTAATTATTTTATGAATATATTTAAAGAAAGTTGAATTTTATCAACATTTCAAAATTTTACGTATCTTGTCTCCTTTGTGTTGCCATTTCACATGCTTTATTGATTCTGTCCTGTGTATTTCCTAGTGTGTTTATTTCTAAGGATATGCTCACCAAAATTTGCCCTTGACGACCGAATAATTTGATTTCCCGATGTATTGGAATTGTGAACAATAAGAAAAATCAGTATGATTTTGAAATAAGCAAAATTGAGTCTTCGATTACAATGTTTTTTTTCTTTATTAATTTCAATGTTTTACTGTGTTCAAAGAGTCTGTCAATTACACTTTTTGTGTATCTTCTTTCATTTATGTTAGGAACAAACTTGCTAAAAAAAACAAAAAACAAACAAACAAACAAGAGAGAGCTGATCTTGTGTATTAATTTCTTGCTGAAGAGACAGACTTAATTTTGAGGGTTTTGCATAAAACATTGTGTTCTTAATAACCACTTACAAGTTTTTACTGTGATAAATATGTAACAATGTCATCATCTGGAACTTTTGCAAAATCCAAATACTAGTCTAAATGTTTTGCTTCTCATTCCTGAGAACTAATGGTTTCCATGAAAAAGGAATGTGACCTAAATCTTAAAAATATTAGGGTTGAAACTTATCTTTGTGGCAGACTCAACTTAACATGTACAAAAAATTAAAGATTGCCTATATGATTCAACATGGACAAAATCCCCCTTTTGGGGAAAAACTAATTCTAGGAAAACAATCCCTCTGAAATATAGTATATCATGCTTCATTAATTGTCAGTAAACAAGTACTTGATCACTGCTGTCATTTTACTGAATCTAACAAGACTGGAAATTTCTTATGTATATTTTCCCTTTGTGTGCTTTCCTCTTCAGTCATAATTTGTTGCTATTGACCAATGGGCATAATGCAACTTCAGTAGTTTTCAAACTTTCATATTTTGCACATCACTCTGTGTAATATACCATTTAATTCATTAATATATTATAGATCTATTTTACCTAGGATTAGTATGCAAAAAAGTAAAAGCTTGAGAAGTCCCATTAAGATGCCTACTGTGTTGTTGTATGCAAAACATTGTGTTTTTTAAATTGGGAGAACAGAAATACCTGCTTGTAAACATTTCAAATGCTGTTATTGGCAGTATTAGTGCTTATGCTACAGTTATAAGATCAATTTGCTCTGCTGTCAACTTTATGAGCAATTTTTAATTTTATGAACTAGTAGTATAAATGTGTTACACCAAACTATCATTATCTATCCTGGCGACCTCTAAAACTCTGGATTCGACATTCATTTTGGTCATTCTTATTCTTTTTACTTTTATTTTAAATTGAGGAGTGCAACATTTTATTTATGAGTGTTTTTATTTAATGATCCACATTGTAATTACATCTGTAGAACTTGAATATAATTATTGAATTAAACCACCTTATTTTCGCAGACCGGATTTATTATCTATTAAAGAAATCACACAAACTATTAAAGAAACTAAACTGGGATCGAAATGTTGTGCAGTTTCTTTAATAGTTAGCAAATCCAGTCAGTAAAAATAAGGTTGTTTAAATCAATAATTTACTAATTAATAATTATTGCAATTAACAAAGATTATGGTAGCAAAGCTTTTGTGTGGATAAAGTAGAGTACATTATTTGTATGAACACTCATTGACCATGTACTGTTCCTGAATGAAACTTTCAAAATTTCATGATAATAATAGTTAATAATTCTTAAAGCATAAACATTGCATCATTATGTAAAAACAAGAAACTTGGCAATATCCTGAATTTTTCAAGTTACATCTAGTTGTTCATATTAGTTGCTTGCTTTCACAAACAAGTGTTTGTCTAACTCATAATGGATAAATGTTTTCTTTCATTTTGGCAACACATGAATAAATTTCACAGTGTGTTTGTTCCCATGTATTTATGAGTAGGGCGACATGAGTATGGGTTTCTCAATCACCTCCTGACAAATGTTAGTTGTGTACCTTCATACTCATTTTTGGAGACAATTTGGCTTCATAAATATCATTGGTAGCAGGTCCTATGGCCTAAACCTCTCAGCATTACAAATATTAGGTATCAGATAAATAAAAAATTGCACAAATAGTGTGATCTGCACAGATTTTTCTAAAATTTCTGAAGTGTCCTACATAAGTGCAGTTATGTTAAAAAATGTTGGTTTGCGAGATGTACTGAAAATTATTTTGTTTGATTTCAGGCTAATTCTGGGAAATGTGTTCGTGTGTACCTCACTATCTGTCTAGTCTGTCAGACTTTCATTGATCCCCCTAAAGAAGGATCTCAAATCACTCGTGATAATGTCACATGCAAAATAACCTATTGTTCTGTAGGTAAGTTGATTATATGTATTGCCAATTATCTCTATTTATGTATTTTGCAAACTTATGACACTCTAGGGCGATGAATATTATTCCTATTCNTGACACTCTAGGGCGATGAATATTACTACTATTGCGTGTATTGTGTTCGTGAACGAGACTGTTTCGTATAAAGCAAGGA
>NNCF01126148.1:977010-1005852 GCA_002313205.1 Laupala kohalensis | reverse complement strand
AATAGATGAGGACGTGGGAGATGAGGAAGCAGTAGGTGAAAGAACGGGGACAGAAGAAGAAATGGGTGTCGAGATAGGAAGAGGAGATGGTGATGAGGTAGGAGCAGAAGGAGGAGATGAGGTAGGTGCAGGAGGAGGTGTAGGAGTGGGTAGTGGGGCAGGTGGATGATGTGAGGTCAGATGTGAAGCTAGAAGAGAACCGATGTGCTGTTTCCCAAACGGTGTCAGGTGTAAACCGTGCTGGGTAAAGTCCTTGGCAGTCAGGTGTGGTTGCCAATCAAAAAATGTGATTTTTGTGTCTGCCAGGTGATGTTTTAGGTATGTGTTTGCCAGGTTAATTTCGTGGTTTATTTGTGGAACGTTGAAGCATGGAGGCAGGCTAGAGAGCACTATGTTCGTGTGCAAGGAGGCCATTTTTGGTCTTTTTAGATGTTCAGACACGTTGGAATGACTACTCAAGTTAATATCGTTCTGCCCACCTATGATGATTACTGTGTCCTGCTCTGTGAGTTTTTTAGTATAAGTGTCCAGTTCTCGAATAACTTCAGCCAAACGAGCGTTTGGCTTAATATTAAACCGAAACCGATAAATTTAAAATATCTATCATTGGTTCCTGAACTGATGTTTTTGAAAAATACTGAAAATTTTTGTGTGCTTGAAATTCCAATGCATTACGATTTGATACATGTCCAAATTTTTTATTTGATTGGGCAGTTACTATGTCAACACTAAAACAAAACAGTAATACACTTGCAAAAAAACAAAAAAGGATTACAGTATTACATTATTTATTAAAATGAAACCATCTGTTGAAGTCATGAGAATAAAAAACTTCTAAAGAATGTTAACTTATTTGTAAAACACATATCAGTTAATTAAATTTATTTGAGCATATTCCATTATTTCATTTTGTGAGTTAAATGTATGACAATAATTGTGTTGTAAAATTAAGTAAATATAAATATCAAAACAAGTCTTGCCAGCAATTTCTGCTACAACTCATAATTATATCTACACAAACCAGGAATAATTTTGACATGAAGGATCCACCAATAATTGTAAATGAATAGCTTTGGTATATCAGATAGTATTTCTATATCATGTAAGGAAAGATTGGGTTTAAAACCAAAATGGATATGACAATGAAACTAAAATATATTATATTTTTTATATATATTAGTTATTATGTTATATTAGTATTATGATGTATGCAATGAGCAAAGTGATAAATGTGAAGAGAAAAATGATAAATGGTATATAAAATCAGTTAGCCCTATTTGACAATCCGTAGTGTAAGAAAATTGGTTGTACATTTAGTTTAGTTGGCAATACATCCATTCTTTGTTTGGATTTGAAACCGAGAACCGAAGTCACAGAGCCCCAACAGATGAATTTAGAAACTGTTGCAGCCCCTGAAAAATAAGCTGTGTGTTTTGTATTGTTGTGAATTCTAATTATTATCAGAACATTTGCTTTTGATCTAATTATTGTCAACTCTATTGTCAACATTTTAGTTTGTGTGACATTTTATATAGTTGAAGTAAATTTTGAAAATTTCTGGGGTTATACAAATTTTATAGAAATCTATTATTCTAAGATGATAGATTAATTGATTTTACATTGGTCTTGGTTCCCATGAATAAAAAACTGCTATGAAAAGTTCTTCTGAATCAGTATAGTCTTCATTTCTTAATTATTTGCAATATTTTTAATTACATTACTTTTAAAAAAAGATATATATGTGGGGTGATGCTGCTGCTCTTAAGCACACATAGCTTTCTACTCTGCTACTGGGATACTAGTGATCTAGTTTATAGTTACTGCTCATAGATTTTCCAAAGTTTGTCTTTAATAGTATTGCATTGACTTCCTATGAGAGCAGAGTTTAGTGGATGATGGAACATTGTGATTATTTTTGATAATTATACTCTGGAAATTTAGATGGTACAGCTGATGGCTGATTCTCAGGAGCCTCAGTGATACCTCAGAATGCACTCCTTACTATTACAACATGAATGAGAGATTCACTGTATATTGTGTGTTACATTCACAATTTAATTCCTTTGTAAACATATTTTTTTTCAATTTCCAGTCAATCCTGGTGGATGGGCCCCTGCATCTGTCCTGCGTGCTGTCTACAAGCGAGAATATCCCAAGTTCCTGAAACGCTTTACGGCCTATGTCATTGATCAGTGCAAGGACAAACCCATTCTATTCTGAAAATGCATGTATTGTAAACAAGTGTGCTCCAGTTGTGACCAAGGGAAGTGAATAGTTTTTCTATGACAGTTGAATGTATGAGATATTTATGTTAAAACATAAAGCTATGAACCTAGTTTTTACAATTTTTTGAAATCAATCTCTTTAAGTTTTGTGTATGTACAGTAATATTGATATATCTATATTCATATATACAGTATGTATGCTACTTAATTGACATTCAAATGAATTATTGCAAATAATTCTAGAGAATGTTAAGATAATATCATTCCAAATTATTGTAGATATCATTGAACTAAGTTTGTTTACTGCAGAATAAAAATCATGGCTGCTTTATTGCCTAGTGAAAAAGAGAGGAAAAATATAATTTGATCACTGTTCTACTGGCTTGATTGAAAATTGTAAAAATGATTACAGCAGAAACTTTTTGTAGCAGGAGTAGGATATGTAAATTTAAATGATTTTTCTAATATTTTGCTGTCTTCTTTTTCTATACACTTGTGCTTCATTTGTGCTCAGTTCACAGTCTGATTTACTATGTATATTACTGTGTCGTTAAGTAAGCTTTGAATTTTTGTCAAACTTTGTAGAACTTTGCTGTGAATTATTCTAAATAGTCTTGTATGTTAATATTATGAGGAAGGATTGTGTGTTGTCTTTCCCATATTTTTTTGATCCTAATATTTTATAATGTGTATATTTGTGATAATTTTTCCAGTTTGTCTTCCAAGTATTATGTTAACATTAACTTAAAAATTGAAGTCTTCAGTGATTTGTTTACTGAATATTTGTAATTTCTTGAATTCATTGTGAGAAATTTCATCCATTGCTTGTGAGTTTCATAATTGTGGGTGTTTGTTTTTGAATTTATTAGCACAGGAACACGATATTAATATATTTTATTTATTCTCTTTTCTTGATAAATTGTGTTAACCTTTTATAGAGTTGCATTTTGAAATGAAGTTTTTTGATTACCTCTGAAAATAATATCTTCCAATATCTACCTTCCAATTTCTTACGTTAATTGCTTCCAACTCATCTATAATTTTGTTGATGATGTGATTTGAGTTGGAAGTGTGTTCATAATGTAAAATGTTGGGTATGTATTATTGTGTATAAAGAACTAAATTTGTATATGTGCATAGGAAGATACTAAGTGCTTTTTTTAGTGAACCTGAGTACATTTGTGCACCTAACTGTGTGTTTGATCTACTGTGCTTTGGAATGATATAAAGATAATTGAATCAATGTAAAATATTTTCTTAATGGTGTTTACAGACTGTTTGTATAATTTAGATTATTCTGATAAAGATGAACAGTGGAAGTAATAATATTTCACTGTATGTGTGTGAGTGGCAGTGTGCCTTGCCTTGGATACAAGCATGCAACGCAGAATAACAATACTTAATTGTTCAAAGAATATGTTTTGGTGTGCCTTGACTATGAGAATAGTTACACAGGTTATTCAGCACACTTCAGGAATTACATGCTCTTTTCCACCCTTACACTATTTCTATTGTTTGAATCTCATCGGGGGGGAAGGGAGTCAATATTCTGACCTAGATCCTATCTGTATCATAGAATAGTATATATTTTTATCAATGGTTCATTGTATGATCATTTTGGTTTTATGTTCTCAATACAATACCATCACATATTTGTTTTATTGCATTGCTTTACTTATAGAATGTGACCTGGAAAAATTAGATTAGAGTAAATTTGTTGTAAGAATGAAAAAAAAATTATTTCTGTTCAAAGTTAAATGGGTTTTTGTTGCAAAACCTTGATGTTACTGAATACAGTTCTTCGTGTTTCTTTTCCTCGTGTAATTTTCTTGTACAGTGAATCTCATTGTTGGTTACATCTTCGTCATTCAATGTACTGTATGTTGCGTGATGAAAATTTGTCCCTTCTGACTACTTTGCATGGTCCAGTAAAGCTTCATTATTATGATCATTGTGAAAATTAAGAGTTTATTAAAAAGTTGCAAGTATTTCTGTAAGAAAAGTTATCTTGAAATGATATTTTATTATTTCTTGTGATACGTATCTGTTGGTTTCCTATGATAGTTTGAACATCACTACTCAATGGTATTTTAGAATATAAATATTGATGTAAATACTTTTTTTGACATTAAAGATGAAATGTTGATGGAATCAATTTAAATTTTGACATTGTTGGCTGTGCTTGGGACTGGGACCTCCTTAATGTGATTTTATTTGCAACAAATTCATATTTTGGCAGAGTTGTATACAAGCTTATTGTAAGAACATTAAACCATGTGGAACTTTGGCAAGTGTTTTTCAATTAACAGCTGCAAGACCTAACAAACCATTAATAATTTTGATTCAGTTTAAATATAAACATTTTCCGGTAGAGTTTGTTTTCCCAACTTACCACTAATGGTTTACGTAGTATTGCACAGTTAACAGAAATGTGTAGATATTTGAACATTTTATTTTTAATATTTGTGGAATTCAAATATTTGAATTTGAGAAAACTTGATTTATGAACACACTTCTCTTCTGGTGGGGACGGCAATATATTGTGTGACGTCAGCGTGAATGGTCACGTGGTACAAACTCTCAGCGAGAGTGAGCGTAGCACGAGCCATTTTGCAAAGTGCCGTGGTGCGTGTGCAGACGCTGTGGTGTTCTTTCTGTCTTTCCACTGTGACAAGAACTGATTAACAATGGCTACGAGTACGAGAACATCTAAGAAAACGACAGTTTCATCGACGTCTGTCATCAGTACTCCTCAAGCTGCTTCGACTCCTATTCAGGGAACTTCATCTGGAAGACCGAGTAGTCCGTTGAGTCCTACCCGGTACAGCCGGCTCCAAGAAAAACATGATCTTCAAAACTTGAATGATCGTTTGGCTGCTTATATTGATAAAGTTCGGCAGTTGGAACAAGAAAACAGCACATTGCGTCGGGAGGTGCAGTGTTCCGAGGAAAAAGTTACTCGAGAAGTGACAAATCTCAAATCTATGTTTGAAAATGAGTTGGCAGACGCAAGAAAAGTATTAGATGAGACGGCAAGAGAGAAAGCAAAACTTGAAATAGATTGCAAGAGGTTACTGGATGAAAATGATATTTTGAAAGCCAAGTAAGTAACAATATTTTCTTAAATTCTTCCGTGAATATCGACTGAACTAATATAAACATTATTCTTGTCTTATAACTTATGGATTTGATGAGCTTAGAATTTACTGTTATTTAAACCTGCCAATAGTAGTTGTCACATCTGTGTAGTTGAGTGTAAGTAGTATTTGTCTGGAAAGGGTTATGTTGCCGATGTTCATATCGTGTGCTATTCTGTTTCACACTACCTTGGGAAATGATTATATAAATATCGTCTCTGCAATTGGTAACACAATAGTAGACTATGTGTACTTTCCTGGTTATAGATCTTAAAAATTTGTCTTGCGTCATTTGGGATAGGTGGGCGTCATATCTGGATTCTGACGTCATCGATCGAGGTCAGCGTCGGAGAGAGTGGAATAGTTTGTATCCTGATAATACGGAATACTTTTGTAATTTTGAGTGTGGAGTTTACAATTTTATGTCATTCTTCCTAGTTGTAAATACTCGGGGTCTTATGTTTTTATTGGTGGCGTCGTCATCATAAGAAGACTCGAAGTGGGTCATGAGCTAAAATCGTCTTGGATAACTTCCACAGCTTCTACATTTTTTCAGTGCTAAAGAGATGTGTGCACATTATTTATCCATTGATGTTGGATAGTATTGTATTGTGAAACTTCGTGATGGTGGAAGAAATTTGGAAATATCAGAATTATATGTTATTGTTTATTGTAATGATTTCCATTTTTATATTTGAGATTTTGATCTTGAGGAATTAGGAATAATCTTTGTTCATTATATTTCTTTTCCTTCCAGTTAACTTGAGTTTATATTTGTAGGTAGAAATAAATGTAATCTTTAGTTATCTTACGTCTTTGAGTGATAGTAATGGGTTTCAATTTAGGTTTGTTGACGGCTCTGTTCATTATAGCGTAACTATATTTATGTGCTCAAATAAAGCAAAACTCTTGAATTTATTTGTAAATTACATCTTTGTATGAGGAAATTAATTGGCAATTGTATATACAATTTTTGAGGGGTGTACTTATTTTTCATCACATTCAATTTTCAAGTAGTAGAGCATTTTGTTATATTTTGGCAGTATTGTAATTCTAGTTCTGTACAATTTTAACTCTCAAATTTGTATATGATATTAAAAATCTTGGTGGGTCTTAACATTGTTTTCCTTCCTTATCAGTATAATTGAGGAATTGCTATTTTTTCCTGTCTTTTGGTGAAATATTTTGAAATGAATCGTTTATTTTTCTACCGTGTAGGAACATTGTCCTCCAACTATTTGTGACCATCCTACCACATTCTTTTTATGGGGGGTTGGACTGAATGTATGGTTTTGTGAGAGTCATTTCATTATTGACACAGCATTTTATTTCTATATCTATAATAAACTGTTAATTTTCACCAAATATTACAATGCTGTTAGAGATCACTCATTTGGATAATTCTCAGTTTATTATCCCGAAAACATCAATAGATTTTTTAAAATTGGGTCTTGAGGCTTGCTTGCCAATGTCAAGGTCATTAGAGTCCTATCAATAGAACTAATTCAGGAGAAACTTGTGTGTCAAGAGTAAACAGAAATTAGTAATAATAATATGAAGTGAGAAAGTGATAAAAACGCAAATTCAGTTAGATCACCTTCATAATTAAGTGTAATCTTGAGGTACTTAATTATAAAAGTAGTAGACCACTCTATCGAAACTATACAGAATTTGGACCTTCCTCCGTGTTATGTACCGATTTTGATAGATTACCGGCTTTTGAATGTTTGTGAGGTCACTCACCTCAGTAGGAAGTGCTACCAACATTTCCGAGGATTTCGTCGTGGTCGCACTGTTGTTTGATTTTGTTACTCGGTTCTATTTTATTATACTGTGAAAGCTATGAGAATGAAACAACTTCGAACTGTTTTTCTAATGTAAATATAACTTGAGAACGCCGGGAAAGATATGGACGCGTCTTGTATAGAAGTATGTTATGGTTTAGTAGATTCTTATTATCTATTCTAAGTTATCTGTTGTGATTCAAGTTATGATCCGTCGAGCACCGTGGAAGTCTAAATTCGGGTATCCTTATGTTGCAGTGTGTTCATTTGTTTACTCATATTTGATAATGTTGTCACACATTGATGCCATTCAGTTAAACTTTTCAAATGTTGCAAAATATGTATCTTACTTTCTTATTAGCAGTGTTAGGCAATTATATACTTGTGACTAAGCAGAACAAGAATTAATTTATGAAAAATAAAACTTCTACACTATTAAATAAAAGTCCATATGAAAATACTTCGTTCTGTAAAAAGCTACAATATGATTTTGACACTGCAAAAATCTTTTGCTATTGAAATTTTAAAAAAATGTTATAGTAAATTTCACAATCCTGGAAGTTAAGAATAATGCTATAGGTTCATCAAATGGAAAAAATGTCAAAAAAGTTGAGTTAGCCAATGGCAAAATTGTCAGTAATTCTTGTCAGTTACCTGAAATTATTGTTACTTACCTTCTATTGGTTCAATGTCAAGTCAGTATGATACCTGCTGCTCATACAGAAATGTTGTTTATGAATATATTGTGTCTCCTCACATTGATGTGCCTATTGATGAAAATGAAGATTTTTATAATTACCATAAATTTGAAAAATAAAAAAATATACAGAATATTACTATTTCTCTCGATCTTGTTAAAAGAAAAGTCATCATTATTTTTCCCAGTTTAGTTCACATAAGTTAAGTTTGCAAAACGGTACTTTTTTTCAAAAACAAATTGACAAGTTCCAATTTTCAAGAAAATTTCTTCTATAAGAGAAGATAATATCAGATAGAGATGTACGTTGTCAGTTTTTTCGAAATAATAAATTAATGAAAAACAGACTAATTAAATACACATTTTTTAATTAGTAGCAGTTTGATTTCAGAGAAGAAATGAGTACGGAAGGGGTTTTATTAGCTGCCACTGAAATAAATTATAGTGATTTCAACATGAATAATAAAGCAACAGATCTATTTATTGATTTCATAACTGCTTTGGATTGTGTTGTTATGAATTATTTTGTTGTCGAAGTTAGAATCAACTGGAGTCCGAGGTTCTATTCCTGTTTGGTTTTAGAATTTCTTAAAAAATAAAATAAATGTTTGAATTGCTGATCATTTTAGTAATTTAGTAGTTTTTTAGGACAGATCACAAGGATTGGTAATATATGCAAATGTGTTAAAGCGATCCAGTTAAATTACTATTTCACGGTCAAATGCTTGTGCCTTTGCAAATCGCATTGCATATTTTAGTCGGAGAAGAGTTTTTAGTCTGATAAACAAAACTAAGGTAATACAAATAAAAAGAAGTATGTAAATTTTAGTACAGTAAATAATTTTAATTTTCTTACAAATTTAGTGAATGTTTTTGAATTTGTCCACTGACTAGTTTGCCAAGTAGCTTATCATGGTTTTTACCCTTCCAATTTCCCATTATTAGGAGTTTCATTTTCTGTTAGAGATGAAAGTGACACCATCCTCATGTTGTATAAGGCACATTTATGCTGTGGTGGAAGGTTATGATGCTGAGGAGACACTTTCAAACGTTTTTTGGTACAGGGATTGCATCATTTTTTTATTTTTATAAAAGCTATTGGATTAACTTTTCTTGGATGCCACTGATAAGGACAAATTCTGTTTTGGGTGACTTGTTTTAGGTACATTTCATTTTGAGTTTATTGTTTGAAATAGATTCTTCGTATGTTATACCAATGGATCAACTGAATTATGTTCTTACTATTTTCTTGAGTACGTATAATTTTCCAGTGCATCATTTTTCCTGTTGAATTAAACTTGGTAAGGTATTGTATTTTCGTCCTGGCTCTTTTAAATTGAAAGTTTCTTTTGGTCTATTATTTTCTTTTTCCATTATATGATGCTGTTCTTGTAAATAAATAAATTGAAATACAATGTTTTTTTTCTTTGGGGCAAATGGAACCTTGATAAAAACAGCATGTTATATAATTTGGAAATTAATAAGTTTGATGTTGTGTAGTTTGAAACTATTTATTATAATTTCTTCTGTGGAACTCTCTTGCATAAGTGAACATTTTTAAAGACTTTTTCAGCTGATTTTAATGTTGTCACTGACCTACGGTTTATGCAGTATTCCCAGTTTATTTTGGGGACTGGTTGTATCACTTATTTTCATCTCAATTGTTCAAGTTCACCAAGTCAGTCCCGGTTCAATTCCCGGCGGGGTCAGAAAAAAAATTGTAGCTTTTCACATTGTCTCAGTTCATATAGCTGCGACAACTGAAAAGCAAACCCCTCTCCTATCCACTGCTCCTAGTATCAATTACTATTCTACTAACTACCACTACTAACATCACATCGGCCAAGTTGATGGTTAACCCAGCTAACCGACCTACCTACTAACAATAGCGCTACCACCCGCATCCTACCTAAATGTAGATAAGCTTCAACAACACGCTACATTTTCCATTTACATATAATAAAAATGTTATTGGGTATCGTTAGGATGTTATTAGCGGCTAACAGTTCGTTCATCCTTGTGTCAAGTGTCCTATTGCGTCGACTACGCCGACGGCGAAAATTGGGCTTTGGCCTCACCTGGAGTAGCTGGCCGTCATTCGCTGTCGACGCGTGGGGCGGCCGCGTGTGGTTGATGGAAAGTAGCTCGCGCAGAGCGGACTGTACGTGCTGGTTGCTGAGCAGCTGCTCCTTTTCTCTGAGGGAGCGAGGAAGCGTTTTAGGACGCGTTTGGTTCTGGGAATGACTACGATAGACCGATGTCCTTCCTGTGTCTCTCATATTTTTTTACTTATTTCGTGTTAGTCTCGTTCGGTTGATTTCGTTTCATATGACAATACGTATTATTACCATATTATTGAAAGTAAAATAAAATAAATCGCGTTATTAACAATTTCCATTCATGCAAGTTAGCTATTACTATCAGTCTAGTATGTCTCACTTTGTTCACAGCAAAATTTATTTTCTATAGAGGTTATGTAGAGAATAACTGGTAAGGTAGGAAGGGATTCATTGGCTAGTTCTCTTAGACCAAAATCATATTTATTGGTATATGTACAGGGTCTTGGGGCTAAATTTATTGTTATTTACAAAGACGAAACAAGTCTGTTGTATTTACAAAAACGAAAGTAGTCTGGTGATGAGTTTATTAGGAAAGAGCCATGTTTTGTGTTGTTTGCTCTTGACGTCGAACGCGGGGTTATATATGGCGTGGGCTTGACCAGGTATGGTTCTGTAGACGGCAGTACGATAAGTATTTTAATTCTCTTGTGTAATGTTGATTTTATTCGTCGAGTCGTAGGTTTCTTGTCTCATTATAGACTGATACTGATATACATTCGATTTTGTCGTATAAAAAAATGAAAATTTAATTTTTATAAAAATGAAAAACCAATATTTTTAGGGGAATAATGGTCGGAGTATGAATGTACTGGTACCAACTAGCGAGTGCGTTTGAGTATTCCAGAGCTATGTAGATTAGTCGGTACATTCTTGATCTGTTGCATTCTTTTCGTATGACGGAAGTGTCCGACCAATCAGAGGTGAGACTTTCGTCACGTGCCCTTGTTTACATTTAGAATCCTGGTACACGTGCCTCTCAATTCGCTGATATAATTGGAAAGTTACTCAAACTAAGTAATATTTGTAATTAATAGGGATTAATAAGTTTCTTGTAGTTTTCGTTCGCTGTCCTCGAGTGTTGTGAGCTTGGTTCTAGACCATGTTGAATTTGGATTGATTTCAGAAACTACTTTTTATGTGACGTTGTTTCTGACCATTCCGACATGGAAATTTGTCATCGAGCGTATGCCTTGTTATTTATTAATAGGATGTGAACACTGGAAAAATAATAAATGTCTGAATTTTTTGAAAATACCAGCAGCATATTTTTATTTACCCCAACGTGTCTGTCCCTATTGGTAGGAACCGAAACATTGATTTAAACAAAAAACGAAAACGACTGGTATTTTCGAAAATATATAAATGTTTTCTACTTGGTCGAAATTCACATTCTGTAATAAGTTTGTATCCTGAGGTCACAATAAATACATCATTCATCAGATCGCCACTTTCGACTTTTAGTAAGTCGTTTTCAGAGCTCTCTGCAACCATTATCTGATGAATGATGTATTTATTGCGACCTAAACTCAAGATATCATATACTTATTTACTTCTCATTTATATTTTATTCCATTCTCTCTAATATCACAACCCGCATCATCGACCGTATTCTAATATCACAATTTAAAAGCAGTCCCCACGCATAGCTGGCTTTTCTCCTGCTAGGGGACCGTAAGTTTACATTCCGCCCCACAACCCCACGCGTCATCGCGCATCTGCGCGTTGGCAACATTGGAGTTGCGTCTGCCGCCATCGTTCCTGCCGGCCGGCACTGGCATACGCCGCCGCCGCTGCAGGAGGCGCGCCCGTGCTTCCCGCCAGGCGTTGCGTCCGCCCCTCCCTTCGTTCCCACGTGACAGCGGGTGCTTTCACATATATGTATTCTTATGTTCTCTGGTATCAATCAGTATTGCGTATTACTTGCACGAGATATCGTACACATGGATCTTTAAATATCCTAAGATCGGATACAGCTTGTTTTTTTTCGTGTATTTCGGAACCATAGTTCATCCTTGTTACTTTGGCATCTGAAATTTTATTGATTTGTCTTATCTATACAAAAGATTTATTGGGAAAAGTAAAACAAATAACGGAAATCTTTCTTGTCTGCGCGATTATTGAAGTATACAATTTAGGGATGTGAGCGTACAATTTCTCATGTCACATCGTGGGTGTGCAGCGAGAACAATCCCGCCGCGTCTGCGGAGTGCTGACTGTCCGTCTGACCGCGTTCTAGGCAACGCCCAGGATCTTCAGCGTCTCCGGACGATGACGTCACTGCGAGGTCGCTTTGCTTGCATAATATTTGTAAAACAGGAGTACTACCTGGAGGAATACGTAAAAAGAGAAAAACGTTAACATTTCGGATATATTTATCTTCCCTCTCCACTTACTACAATATTGGAAGAATGCAGTGCTTTGGAAATATACTGTAGTTGCAATTTTAGCCCTACTGTTTCCCTGTTGATCTTGCGTTATACTGAAGGCCGGTATTTACTCATTCAAGTTTTCTGAAAAACATTCCCATTAGAAATTGTTCTGACAATACATATTCTGGTGGGCGGGGATAGCTCGTGTGATTTAAAATTCATTTGTTCCGTATCCTTAATGCACATATTTTGACGAGATTGCTCTTTCTTTGGGGACAAGAATGATCCCTAAATTTACACTTAAATCTAGTCAGTCTTAAAAATGAAGTAATTTAGACGTGTACACATAAATCATTCAATTATTTGTTCGTTTGGTCACATTTTCTCCCTGTCTCTTAATCATGTGATTTGAACGCTCTTATTGTTTGCGGCTGAGTTGGTGAATATGCGGATACGGATCGAACGCCTCTTCAATACGCGCGCATACACACAAGCGCGCACAACATTCGCGAGATGTTGGACATTGTCCACATGCCACTCCCCCGCATTTAAAAATGCCATTACTATTTGTGTGATGTAATACTTGTACCAGTACTTTATCTATGAATTTCTTACAAATGCGTCGAACTTATCTTCCGAAGTTTGGCATTCTTTTCATCACAATTTTTTTTCCGTTTCCGCGATTTTCTTTACGTTTAGTACACAGGAATGCGAAATCATGCCCTGCTCGATATTCCTTGATAGTTCGTCGGACTAAACATTGTATCGATATGAATGTTGTGTCGATCTGTTTATTATATTTCCGTGCCAACCCAACATACTGCTGGGATTCAGAGGACGTGTTCGATTCCCCATTTGGCCTAACTGGGGAAGGATTTGGATCTGCATTTCCTCTCCTTTACAAAAAATAGTTATTATTTAAAATCTGTTTTCATGTTATAAATGTACATTTTGTTGTATCCTCTGCGTTTTTTCCGTTGTCGAATTTAACATATAAAGAAACGCCTAACAATATTTGGTTTATTTATTTAGTAGAGGTGGGGGCTACTCTCATAAAAATTTCTTTAAAATCCAACCATTTTCAAAACTAACAGACTTTAATATACAAGCTCTCGTTTGTTGGTGTTGAACGGCTGGATAAGTAAACCCTTAAAAGTCATTGCCAACAAATAGTATATTTCTATGACGCAAGTCTGGTATTGAATATCGCATTTGACTGATACAGGTGTTTGTAATAGCTGTTTATAAATCCAACACCCGTGACCAAACGATGTTGCTCGAAAATAGTACTTGCTCGCTTTTCTTTTCACTTTTTTTGGATTGCTGGAGCTAAATCAAACCTAGAAGTTCATGTCATTTAGATCTACCACGCGTCTGAAACACGCGCATTTGAGAGGAATTTTGTTTGTACTTGGGGTCGAGTGGAATTCGCAGTGTAATGTGTGTTAAATAAACTGACACTCGTGTTTGTGTGAACACCGACTGGGAATTTTTTTAAGAATATATAGTTCAAATATCTTAGCAATAACTTCACTTTGAATGTCTGTTACATATATGCTTCTTTTTCTCTTTGAATGTCTGTTTAAATACTCTTTTTCACTTTGAATATCTGTTACATATATGCTTCTTGTACAATACGTTACTTCTCGTCTGCTACATATCTGTAAATTATCTTCTCAGAATATACATGTCGGCTGTACACGCTCGTTGAAACGATCATGCGTCTTCTCGATCATTATTATCATGCGTCTTCTCGATCAATATAATGTTTAATTTCGCCCTCGCAAAGAAGTTTGACGAAGGTAAGTATTAAGCTTATTGTCTCGCTCAGTGTGTTTCATAGTCCCTTATAAGTCAACATTTTTAAAAGATATTATTTGTAGGGATAATTCATATTTGAAATATAATAATGCATATTACTGAATTTATGAAATTTCCCTTCCCATGTGGAGTCAAAATTTCTACTTATTGAAAGAAATCAATCGATATTTTTGCTGGCTTAAAAAAAAAAAATTTTAAGAATTTTTAATACAGAATTATTAGGTGTATTCTTAGCTAAATACATATTGATTTTTCCGTGCAATAATTTCATAATGAAGTAAATGCTGCACAGGAAGCTACCTGGATAACGTGTAACACAGAATCTGATGCCGACGTCATGGTCTATACGAAAGCGCTATTTTTAGGAATGATGTAAAGAGTCGCGAGAGGTGGGCGGGCGACTCGACACGTCACGCTCTCTTGTGCGAGTCTGCTGACGTCATAGTTATTCGGCATTCATGCCGTATGTTATTCCTTACAGACTGTAAACTATGCCGGTATGTCGTTTCTTGGAAAGACAGTGACTCCTGTGATGAAGTAGCGCGGTGTTGTAACATTGCCGTAGGTACTTAATTTCCTTATACGGATGCATTTAATGTCGAGTTCACTTATTGTGTGCTTAATGCAACTGGTATCTGTTCATAAACTGCATTATTTCATTATCTAGAACTGGTCCAACTGGTGGGCCCTGTGCGGTCTGCGAAATTTTAATCTGCGATCCGCGCGTTATAGCTCATTTTACATGGAAGTTTTCAACAAACGTTGCGGGTCACAACTAAAATAATAAATTATGTTATAAATCTGTGATATTTGAGTTGGCATGTCCGGTGAAAGGAATTAACCCGTTATACATTACAATATGAAAACATTTTTTATAATACTAAATATTAAAAGTTCTTAAAAATAAAAAGAAATAGGCTATTTAATTTTTCCATTTTGAAATATAATAAAATTGTTGATGAGTATCAACATATCGCATTACAAATCTATAAATATGACCCATTAGTTATATTCGTCGGGCAACATTTTACCAAATTCCATCCTGTGCCGGCCTGATCTATCGAAAGTGTATAGAAAATGGCCAGCGGGCCAAGATAAGTTGGACAACACTGACCGAGAGTACGTCTTTCCGAAAAGCAGTTCTTAAATTGGAAGTATTGTTTAATTCTGGTTATTCATGTCACGAAAACGCTGAACAGTATGAAGAGCTTTCAAATCATTTTGCACTCCCAAATGATTCGACATCACTTACCAAATGACTTTTATTTATTTTTTCTTTCAATCTACTGGTCCGTTTTGTGCTGGATAATGTGGTTTCGTGCTTTAATCGTTCGTTTCTCTCCTTTATTAGTTTGCTTTCTGTCCGCGGGAAATCGGGCAATCAAAATTTCCAAGCAAATTAAGCTAGCTCTGTGAAATTATGCATTATGTGTGTGGATTTTTAAATGTTTACTGGAAGCTTCATCCAAGTAGATAGCGTAAGTCGTAGCTAATAGTCGTTTTCCCATAATTTCTTTCCGTCCGCCGTCGGGGCAGCTGATATGTGGATTATATGATAAGCAATATTTCACACTGTCGACAACTAACTTGTCCCATACTAAATTTCCTGTTACTCTTCCATCCACCTGACACTGGAAACATTGGTTCGTATTCTTTTCTGTGAGTAATATAATATAAAGATAATTAAAAATATTTCCTCTTATGCGGTACGTTGATAGCATCTAAACGCACACTGGTGTGCCTTGATATGTAAGGTGATGCGAATAATATTTTTTTCGTCGGGGGCACTGAATTAATACATAAAACTTAAAATATCAACATTCGAAGAGTACATTGATCTAGCAACGGATACTTGACATAATATAAGCACTGTTAGTCAACTTCTATCTGTTAGGGTTGCTCCAGACTTTTGTCATTCGGCGAATCCCGAATGGCGAGCATCGCTCGCCATTGCTGTACTTCCTTGGATGTTCCCCAAAAGACCGACATGTTGCGGGTTGGGCGAACACCTGTATTCGTGACGCGGCAAAGAGCAAGCAACCCATCCCTACTATTCGGTCTCTCGGGATTCGCCGAATGACGAATGTCTGGAGTTGCCTTAAGATGAATATCAAACACTGGAATTCGCGTCTGTATTTGTGATATTTCAGATGGCAAAGGTATGTTGCGTGGAGAAGTAAAGATTTCTGAGGGTTATATTCAATATTTGAAAAATATTTAGCGTTTTGACAAATTTATTTATTACACATTCCGGTCTTGATCGATTTGGTATTAAATAATTTCGTATTGTGTGAAAATTTGTTCCCTGTGCTACCAACATTAGCCAATTTGGACATGTGGTTTCGTGCTTACGTTTTCAATGGAGGGTAGAAGATGATCTGCATGGTAGCGACCATCATCCTATCTGGTTGTCCTTGCAGGAACGTGCAACTGTTCCCGAATGCAAGCCACGGAAATGGATTCTCAGAAAGGCAAATTGGACACTGTACCGTTCTGTCTTTCTTTAGAGAAACGGGTAGTGTCCAAGAGAGGGTCGACCATCTGACCCAGGTGATTCATCACGCCGCTGATGAATCCATTCCTAAAACATCTGTTTCCGCGAAGACCTCGATGTCTCCTGGTGGAACGACTCATGTCGCTCCGCCATTCGGGCAAGGCGAAGAGCATTACGAAAATTTAAGGCTAGTCCATCTCCGGAAAACCTCGCCGCATATCGGATTGCTGGAGCAAAAGCGCGCAGAACCCAAAGAATCCAGATCCACCTCCTGGAAAGAGTTTCTAAGCACCATTAAGATAACAACACGTCCACTAAAGTATGGGAGTCAATCCGAAAGATATCTGGAAGGTATTCTCGAGTCCCAATATCTATACTCAATTATCTGAGTCAGGTTCTCACCTACACCAGAAATGGCAACAGCAATGGCTGAATATTTTGCTGACCTAACATCTACAGGAAACTGCGATCCTGCTTTCGCGAGAAAAAGGGAAACAGCAGATATCATATCTCTTGACTTTCGTTCCACCAACTGGGAACTCTACAACTCTTCCTTCTCTATGCGGAAACTTGAGTCAGCTCTAGCAACAGTCCACGACACTTCTCCTGCCCCTGATTCAATTCATTATGAAATGCTGAGACAACTCAGTCTCGAGTTGAAAGAACACCTTCTGGATATCTTTAATCTTTCTTGGCCCTAGGGAGTATTCCCTAATTCCTGGAAGGAAGCAACGCTTATCCCTTTATTAAAACCAGGTAAGGACAAAACGAACATTAGTAGTTATCGAAGCATTGCCTTGGCGAGTTGCGTTGGTAAAACTCTGGAGAGCATTATCAACCGACGTCTCGTCTGGTATCTTGAACGGCATGACTTGCTGAGTCGATCTCAGTGTGGTTTCAGGAAGTTCCATTCCACCCTGGACAACGTACTTCTCCTGGAATCAGCAATTCAAAATGCTTTTGTCCGAAGACAACATCTCATCGGAATATTCTTCGACATCGAGAGGGCTTACGATACTACTTGGCGTCATGGCATTTTACAACAACTCTATGCCTGGGGTTTTAGAGGACGTCTTCCCCTGATGCTCATGTCTTTTTTGGATCAACGTTCTTTCCGCTATAGAATTGGATGCGACACCTCGGATCTCCTTCTTCAAGAGAACGGTGTTCCTCAGGGCTCAGTCTTGAGTGTCACCTTATTTGCAGTGGCCATAAACAGCATAACGTCTGCTGTAAAGAATCCTGTTTTACACTCACTTTTTGTCGATGACTTTGCTATCTTTTGTTCATCACAGAGTGTCACAGGTGCGGAGCGACAAATCCAACTAGTCCTCAATAGATTATACCACTGGTCGAAAACGACTGGTTTCCGTTTCTCTGTTGAGAAAACAACGCTGTGTTCTTTTCAGTAAGAGACCAAACCTTCTGGCAGAACCTCACCTCACCCTGGGGAACAACGTTCTAAAATTCTACCCTTTTGTAAAATTCTTAGGTCTAATCTTTGATCAGAGACTGAATTGGATTGAACATCTGACAGACCTAAGAGCAAGAACATTAAAGTCTCTGAATTTATTAAAGTGCCTGAGTAGCAGGGAATGGGGCACTGATCGCTACTCCCTGCACCAGTTTTATCGAGCATTCATAAGATCTTGGCTCGATTATGACTGCGTTGTATATAGCTCTACTCGTACAAGCTATTTAAAAAAGTTGGATAGTGTCCACCATGCAGGAATTGGACTAGTAACGGGAGCCTACCGTACTAGTCCCATTCCGAGTTTGTATGCCGAGAGTGGCGAACCATCTCTTTACCTCCGGCGGCAACTCCTCATGCTACGACACCTTTGCCACGTGCAAACTTTATCCGACAATCGGGTGCACAACGCGGTTTTTCATCCTTCCTCTTCTTTCATCCGTTTCTACAGACTGAGAGCAACAAAACCTTTTGGATATCGCTCCAAACAAATTTTAGAAACCTTAAATGTACGCACACCTAATGTTTTACACCAAGGTTTTAGTAAGTCTCCTCCTTGGGTTCTGCACAAGCCGAAGATTATTTTCGATATTCTGCATCATGACAAGATGAACACTCCAGCTCCGATGTTGAGGGTATACGTTCACCTAATCCTCGACAAACACCGGGTCCGTATCCCTTTGTTTACAGACAGGTCGAAGCAAGCTGATGGTGTCGGCTGCTCTGTGGTTTTTCCCCTTGACACCTAAGGCTACCGTCTAGGCGACTTATGCAGTGTTTACACTGCTGAGTGTTACGCCATATTAAGAGCATTGCGATCAACAAAGTGCTCCGGCGGATCACATTTCCTGATTTGTTCTGATTCTGAGTGCCCTCCAAGCAATCCAGAACATGTATCCAGCTGATAAGCTGATCCAGAACATCCAGGATGTACTTTTCTCACTGCAAAGTGATGGAAAGAACACAATGTTTTGCTGGGTTCCCGGACACGTGGGTGTCAGAGGAAATGAGGCAGCAGACGATTCCGCAAAGACGGCATGCCTCAAGAATCGCGTGGATTTCTCCACGATTCGAAAACGAGATCTCCTGAATTCCGTCAAGATAAGGATTCTGAATGAATGGAGCAATGAGTGGTTAGCTGTTGAAAGGAATAAGCTACGACTTATCAAATCCTCTGTTAAGTCATGGAGCAGTTCCTGTAGGCCAGCCCAGCGCGACGAGGTCTTGCTGACCAGCCTGCGCATAGGACATTGTCCTCTTACTCATAGGTATCTCTTACTACTAAATGATGAACCCGTTTGTGAGGAGTGTGGCTGTTCTCTGACAGTGCGTCACCTACTAACTGATTGCAGAAGATACTCAAGTATACGGAGGCAAATTGGTCTGGCTGCAGATTTACCAACAATTCTCGGAAATGAAACGGTTAATGTTAATAAACTATTGAATTGTATGAGTAGATCGGGGCTCCTCCCACAAATTCTCGGGAGGGTTTAAAATTTGCATTCCCTTGGTATTCTGTTTTTTTATATTTTCTTTCATCTTTTAATTTATATATTTGTTGATTTCAGGAGTGTTTTTTTAGTGGGTACGGTCCAGATATTCGGCGAGTCCCACACACCGGGAAGAGTCATTACGGCTCTTCTCTATGGTGCGAAACTTCATTTTTTCCTACTTGCATGGGCTCTAATGACCTCAATGTTGACGAACCCTAAAGCCCCACAAGAAAAAAAAAATCTTGCTTAAGCGTTGTTTAATTTCTTCGAAGTGTTATCACACGACCTTCGAGGTTGTCGTCACGCCACCCAAATAACAATCTGAAATATGTTGTATATGAAATTTTCAATGCTGCGTGGGGATTGTAATGGTTTGTAAGGCTGTTACAGGGGAAGTTTATGGTAATGTCCCCATGGTGTTAGACATGCTGATTATACTAAGACCTGTTGAAGACAACGCTCGTTCTTGGAGAAATAAATCACTCTGGTTAAAACGCAATGTTTTTGTTGTTGTAGGAGCCGTAATCCTGCATCCTTATCATCCCCTGTTGTTGTAGGAGCCGATTTCCTTGTATCCCTTGTTTTGTCAGTTTTTCTTTGCCATTCTTTTCAGTTGTTGTTTTACCATGAACTTAGTTAATTAAAAGTACCTTTTCTTGTTTTGGAATAAAATACATTGGGAATGAGGAAGCTTGATTTTACGGAACTTCCATTACATTTACAATCAATCGCCGACGTCTCGGATTACTGAAGATCGGTTTTCGTAGTAAAATAGTTATTTATTTGTAGTATTATTTATACCATACTCGTGCAGGATAACCGTGCCCGTCCCTTCGCACTCACGCTCTGTTGTGTTGAATGGGTGAGGAACTGTTACTAATACTGCTGGATTTTATGGGACCTAAAACCTCGAAACAGGGTACGAATTATAGAAAGTATATCCAGGCAATGAAATGTAATACTCAATATGGATTTTTACTCAATTACTTACTCCATGATAATTTTAAATGCCTCATTAATAGTTTTAAACATTAAATATCAGCATATAATATTGCTGGGGAGGGGTCAGGTCCTCATTGATAGATAGTGGTTGTTAATTCATGACTGACGGGTGAAGATTCGGACACGCCGAATCACATAGGTTGTAATAAAGTCAGATTGAAGCGCATTGGACGGGTGTGAACGCTTGAACGGAGTCTGGGCATTACTAAGTGGTGGTGCACTTAGCGGAATTTTTCAGAGTCAGATTCACCTTCATTCTGACTACCCCGGATTCGTTTGGTGTGAAGGGAACCCAGGTTGACAGTAGGCCAAAGTCCTTATCGCAAGTTGGGCATGACGAGAAAAATATATACTCTGATAATATTTTTATAGACCTAATAACGTCAATGATTTCATATTTCGTCATTGTTTCTCACCTTCACGCTAGGTTACTAGTTACGGTGCCCTATCTGTTGTCGTAGCTATATCCATCATCGGTTTCGCAATTTACCTCGTGGTGATTGGTAACGGCGCTGACGAAACAGCTCTTTGCCCAAGCGACTTACTACTCTCCTTTTGTGTTTGTGCATCCAATGAATCCTTGTTACAGTACACTGAAATCAGCAAAAATTTAATAATAGTTCATAAATTCCCTTTTGGAATTTGCAGAAAGTATTGTTCACGATTATTATCTCTCCCTCAAATATTTTGTAGACATGCACTCGTAAATACCTCCCTTACAATTCCCTCTGATGAGTCAGTGCGAAATAATTCTTGAGAGAAAAGTAAAATTATGTTCATAAATTAGATTTACTCTTGACGCAGTGATTCTTGTGCTGTATACTCTCCAATCAGGGGAAGTTTTCAAAATTATAATTTATCTATTATTTTATCCCTTTCTTGCATCCGCAGAGTCAGTTTATTGTACTCCACGCGGTCCTACGCGGTTTGTAGCTGTTTTTTTGCAGTAAATTTATTTATTTATTTATATGAACCTATTATTTATGATGTCCAAAAAATTGCTGGGAATCCGAATGTATACATTTTTTGTAGTGAGTACACACAACGAAGCCTCGTATTCATTGTAGGTCCAGAATGAAGTTCCCTAACAATGAGCCTTATTGGCACTCGTCATTCGTGGTCTTAGTTGGCCGAAACGAGATACATAGTTTTGGTTCTTTTTAATGTTATAAATTACTTTATAGGTGTGTTTTATGCTTTATACAGTAATACCTAGATTAAGTAGTTTAGTACCAGGTATGTATGTATTGTAGATAGTGTGAACAATTTTAGTGGAGGAATTGGCCATGAAGCTAGTTCTTTTTAGCCCTGAGGAAGACGATAAATTTGTTCGTAACGTTGACTGCGTAAAAAATGTGAATTCATTGATGAAAAACTCCCTCAAAAACCTTTATACAGAAATACCTGGAACGTAGGCGAGACGTGGGATCCAGCGATGTATATGGGATTCGCGTAAATCGGGGTTCTATTTTCTATATAAATATATACTAATTTTGTTTTGTCATCAGAGACCAAAGATCATTTTTCTTCTAAATTATTGTGGTATTTTCTTCTAAATAAAATCTTAGATAATTCAACAAATCATATCCTTAGCGAAGATATTTTCGTGAACAGAAGGTATTTTCGTTTCCGTCTCGGCAATAATTTCATGCCGTTTACGAATGATGTTTGAATTCAAATATTTAGTTATTTTCACAGCTTCGATAGTTCTTTTTACCTTCTCTAATTGTTCTAACTCTTGATTTCGCTAGTTCAAACGTTTTTGCCAATTCAGTAATTTTTGTAATTTTTTAAATCGAAATCTTTTATAATGTTGTTTACATTCTGAAAGTGTTAAGTTTACATTAGTTTCTTGTTTGATGCTGAAGTATCTGTTCTACTCTGTTTGTATGACATAGTCTATCTAGTCTCCGTGAATATAATGAACACTAATTTGTAGTCGTGCGTCGACTCCCCACGATTCATGCCCGAACATGTAATCTAAACAGTAGTCAGGGCAGAGGGGAATCCAGAGTTGCGCGAAGCCTGAAGACGAATCGGTGAGAAAAATGTCGTAACTCCGGATTCGCATAATACATAAGGGGTAGTGTAAATGGGGGTATTACTTTATTAACATTATTTTCATTTTTTATTCATGAGACAATATTAGTGAAGTTATAACGGTTCCACAATTTTGTTCTTGAAATTTATCTTTCTCGCCACTATAATGTGATTGGTCGAGCGAATTCTCCTTCATCACAGTAAACCTTTTTCTTGTTTCGATGCTGTTATTTTGCTGATTTGGAAATACAGATTTTCGTCGAGTGTCTCATGTCACCATCAACGTGTGTGGGGGAGAGTAGAGACGCTTCGCTGGAAATATTTTCGNTAAGAGACAGGAGTAGAGACGCTTCGCTGGAAATATTTTCGCGCGTCCCCCCTTCTCCTCACTCCATGTTCCTTCCCTCACACTTCTGTCCCGTCATGCACGCTGCTCGCTTGAAATCTCTTGCGGCGACGAATAGTCAGGAGTTCCATGCGAGTCACGCACGCGTCCAGTGCGCGCTTGTACGATCTCTCAACTGTCGGGTCAAAATTTCAAATTGTGAGGAAGTAAAGTTTATTCTTATATTGTGAAACCGAATATAAAGAAACCATTTTTAATATATTATAGGTTGTAGTTATAATTTTAAAACATTTCTTAACGTGAATTTGTTTTCTTAATGTAGTATTCAAACTTTTCTTTAACGGTACCTTCGCTATTTACGCGATAATATAATTTTGATATCTGATTTTTCTTCTCAGAAACTCGCATGTTGTGGTTCCGTTAGTTGTTCCGAAATGCTCTGTTGTTGCATAAGATTCCCCTGGAAAGGAATGTGTGACATGCTCATGTCTTTCAGCGTAATATAAGCCAGTTTCTTATGCGACTTTTTTAAATATGTTCTATGTGATATATCAACAGAATTAATTTCACATGTAGGACTGCTCGGTAATATATGATATTGTTAAGTTGTTGGGAGACGTTTATAGACAGCCCCACTGTGGCTACGTGGCGTGGCGTGGGGTCGGATGACAGACCTAATATTCTATTAGTTGTTCGCGTCTCCTGCATATATCGTAGCGACTTCCTCTTTCAGCTGAAGATTTTTACTTACTGGTCTCCGAAGTCGTCTATGGAACGTTGGCAGACCTGTTCTGAGGGGATGGAGACGTTTTGAGGCGCTCCCGTGTGCTTCCACGGTTCTTGCGTTTGAGGTCGAAACCTCGTACTTTCTACTCGGATGTCTGACACTTGTTCTGGAAAACAATGTGAGAAAAAAACGTACCTGGGTACCATAGATTAGAGGAGTGTTTCTCTGCTCGATTGTTTTTTAAGGGACGCCCCCCCCCCCGACTTCTGGCAAACAATTTTTTAAAATCACAGTCGTCGTGACACTAGACTAATATAATACTTCCGAGCGAATGCATTTTCCCTGTAAAATGATTTTTAAAGTTCCTTGTAAGTTATTTAGAAAATAACAATGAGCCGAAACAAATTACCTAACGAGAAATATTTCCATGTAGATTTAATGAATAAAATACTGAGCATGAAAGGAAGACAACCGAGTACTGTCGATAACGGGTAGACTTAGATCGTTGTCATTTTAAGTACAGCACTATTGTGATATATATGGTTAACTACTTATAAATAACAATTCTTTATTGTACTTTTTCCGAAGAAACATGCCCGTTAAATTTTAATTCATTATTCTACTTCATTTTGTACCGATTTCTTGTACAATTTTCTGACTAGATCCATGTTTCGTGCAATGAAAAAGAAAAGGATCATAAAAGTAGTTATTCACTGATCAAATTTTTGTTTCGTTTCTCGTGTTCCGGCTTTAAACTAGAGGAACAGTTTAGGTTCCGACCTCGTGTTCTATGATAGAAATATGAATGTAGTGGAGAAAGACTTACTACGTTTACCTGATTGCGTTGTTTTTACAAGCTTTTATATAACTAAATTTGTTTGAACTAAATCTTGCACATTATTTTTTAACCAGGCCCCAACGATTGAGCTGAAATTTGTCACACACACACACACACATATATATATATATATATATATATATATATATATATATATATATATATATATATATATATAAAAACCCGATAATGATACAATATGATATCTTACTCAATTTTTTAAATTAGTTTTTCTTCCGAGATAATTCGCGGATTATTTCCTTGAGGTGTCCCCTGAAATACAAGGTCAAGACCTTCCCTCAAAAAACCTCCTTTATATAGTGTATATCAAGGGTCAAGAACAATACATGAGCAATATTCCAGATATATAAAATGGTATTTATATATTTATATGTTATGTTGAATTATTTGCCGTCAACAACCATGTCGTGCGAAACGTTCATAAGAGAAACCAGTTAATTTTATACGACAGTGATTGGCTGGTAGGTAAGTACTTGCCGAAGTATGTATTTTCTTAACAATTCGCTGCAAGCTTTTTGAAGACAAATAATTCAACATAAAATATTAAATCAGTTTCTGCGATAAAGATAGTACATACGTTAATTTTTATTATGATCTACAAATGTTAAATATGTACGGATGTATTAGCATTTGGCATTGCATTACGTTTATAAAAGTCTTAACTTATTGTATTCGTTTTAGTACATGGCTTAAATAAAAGCTTTTTTAAAAAAAGTTGTTTTATTTATTATTCATCTCATTGTGTATAGATGTTTCATTCTCGTGAGCGAAATTTCATTCTCTTAGCCACTTCCGCTTCCGTGCTCATTATGAGGTTAACAACTTCCTCGGAGGAGAATCAAATCTGCTTAAATTGATAAAATTTAAAGGGCTGCTGTAATAAAATTCTTCAGCGTGTAAGTCTTCTCTTCTTATATGAGAGACAACGTATGCCTCGGAAGTGGGTCATTTTTTTTTCAGTTTTTTTCTCATCAGTACATTTACAAAGTCTTATTGTGAATACTTATTGCCCTATATCCGTGACTGTTCATTTGCAAATTGTTCTCTTAACAATTTCTGAGATTGGATCCGTAGTTCAGTAAGAGGAAGTGTCTAAGAGGATTATAAGAGTCCATGTCAAGTTGCGCACCATGGTCAGCTCCTACGTTATTTTCCTTCTCTTCGCAGACAACCGTGGGACCTACGGCCATTTTTTGTCACCCCAAAAGCTAAAGCAAGAGCTATATAACACATTTAATAATTGTTTCCTTCAAAAGTTAAAAAACTCAGATTTATATTTATTTAGAATACAACGTTAGAAAGTTACGGAATGAGACTTTTTATGTTTGTCAGATAAACACTTTCGTGAACTTAAAAAAAAAAATCCAATACCGTTGAAAGTGATATTATATTATAGAGAATAGTTCATGTGATACTACTTCAATAAAATAATTTCATTTACAAGACTATTTTGAAAAATGTTTGTTGTTTTTAAAATGTAAAACTTGTTATTCGCCTGACGAAAACAGTCGATACGTTGTGTTCAAAACTATGTTAAACCAAAAAAATAGTCTGAATATTGTGAAATTGTTTTGTTATTATTATAGTTCGTAAAACGGCAGCACGTGGTATCTCGCCATCACAGAGGGCATCGCTTAATGATTCCCTGCTCTTAATCTCTACTACAATTCAGTTATATTTAGATTATTTCTTAACTTTAAAAACAGTAAATAACTTTAGAGATTTTTAATGGATTCAACGATAACTGTTGAATGTCAGCTGTTTTCTTACGTTTCGTTGTTTTCCAATACAGATTTTCTGAGACAAACAAATTGTTAGTTTCATTAGCGAAAATTATTACTAATCATAGTAAATATACCAATAAAGGATATAAAAGAATCGACGCAAGGTGGTACAACGATTGTACGTTATGGGTTCATTATAAAGTTTACGTCGATAAAGTTAGTAGAATATTTTGTTTTTCTGAAACTTATAAATTTGTTCGCAAAATTGTATCATTTAAAGTTAAAATGACTTAGTTTTTCCTTGTTGAAAAATACAACACTTCATTATTTAAATGTCGAAACGTACAGTGTAAAAGTGCCTGAAACAAATTTCATAATATATTTTAGATAAATGGTATTGATATTTTGCTGTTATACAATAGTTTTAATTTTTGTTTTCATTTATAATATTCACTAAGTCAAATTTAAATTCCCTCTTTTTTTTTATAGCTCGTTTTGCTAATTTAGATATCGAATTTGAAATCTTAGTTAAGTTACTTCAGGTTACCAAATAAAAATAAAATTACCTGACTTTTCCAGTTTTTTCATACTTTTTCACACAACACATTTTCAATGCATTTCTCATGGAGAGATATTAAAATTAAAAACTTTATTTTAAAAAAATATTAGAAGTTTAAATTAAAATCTGGCTCCTCGGTATTTTAGTACTTAAAATTATCTTTGAAATGAAAAAAAACATCGACATTATTTAATAGCATTAGGAGGTAATACGATGCTAAATTGGAGCGATCGCCGATGTATCTTTATACATCAAACAAAAGTTTTGGCATCGATAAGCAATTGCTATATAAAATAAATCTGTTTTATAAAGAAATGACGAACTTATCACATAGTTTACCAAAATGTTGTACACTTAATAAATAAGTACATAGACGTCATGTATCAATATAAATTACCATTGCATTTAAAATAATAAATTGTATTTTACACTTTGAAAGTATGTATTACTGCCAGTGTGTATGCATTGATTAATCAATAAGTATTTTACGATTTATAGCAATGTGGTCGAGTTTGGACTCTTTTTTCATGAAATTTGAAGCAAATTCCAATAGATTGTTTATAACAAATATTAAAAACTGTATGACTTATTTAGCGTCTTGCAATGACTCAGTGAAAGGCTATTGTCTCCTAACCCTTACCTGTGCTGGCGGAGGTAGAGAATGAGAAAATGTTTTGGTGTGCAACTCGACCCTATTAAAAATAAAATCAATAAATTTATTGTCAAAACTGCAGTACAAACTGCGTATTACCACATGGAGGACAATAAACTAATTTACTCTCTGGAAGTAAGCAAGGGACCATCCCATCAATTCCGATCAAGGGCCCTAAGGCGGAGGCGGATTCAAAAATTTAAGCAAAAATTCCTGGATAAGATACAAAGTTATCTACGGATATAATACTAATAGAATAACATGTTTGTAATGTAACACAAAAAATTTATTTTACATGTACAAATTATTATCGAACTATAGATTATTCTGAGTATAGTGTTTAAAAATCATAAGAATTGAAATGACATTAAATTCTTGATTCATTTTTACAATAAACACGCCTTTAGACAAAACCTAGAGAACCTGTATAAGAAATCCGCCTCTACCCGACGGAAAAACGGAGAAAAACCCGGGCCAGGATGGGACTACAGAATTAATGTACACAACCGTGCCAAAGTTGAGTACACACAAAACTAAATTAATATGAATCATAAGACACAACAATCATGCAAGAAAATAGTTTTTGAAATTGTTATAAGTTATTTTAAAAGTACTAAAAAACAACTTAAAACAATTTCAAAAGTAATGATAAATGGCATGATAAAGTACAAGATGAACTTAACTTTTATTAAAATAAATAAATTCTTTTACATTGTAGAAGCACTGGTGCAGGAGGTAGTTTTTAACCGCAAATTTGAAGTGATTCAATTTCATAATGTCTTTTATATTTTTGGACAGGGAATTATATAGAACGATTCCCGAAAGATATGGTCCTTTTTGGCAAAGAGTGGTTGACACTAGGACGATGAATATTACTACTATTGCGTGTATAGTGTTCGTGAACGAGACTGTTTCGTATGAAGCAAGGGTGGCACTTCAGTAATTCGGTCGTAACGAACACGACCGTTTTATAAATATAAATGCAGGGAAATGTTAAGATATTTAATTCCTTGAGTAAAGAGTTTCGTGGGTGAGATTTACAAATTATCCGAACTATCTTCTCTGAATTCCGAAAGTTTGAATGCTGTGACCAGAATTGCCCCAGAAGGTAAAGACGTAACGTAAATGTGAGTTATTAGCAGGGATAATCCTTGCATTACACTTTCCAGGTTTGCAACTCGTCTGTTCCGGATTTGATCATGTTTCATTTGATGTGCGGTAAATTAAAATGTGCTTTTGTGTATGATTGTAATGAGAAGTTCGTATTAAAAATAAATATATTTTAATTACATCATTACACACACACACACATATATATATAT
>NNCF01126148.1:929868-969822 GCA_002313205.1 Laupala kohalensis | reverse complement strand
ACACGCCCCTAGACAAAGCCTAGAAAACCTGTATAAGAAATCCGCCTCTACCCGAAGGAAAAACGGAGAAAAACCCGGGCCAGGATGGGGCTACACAATTAATATACACAACCGTGCCAAAGTTGAGTACACATAAAACTAAATTAATATGAGCCATACGGCAACACCAACTTCCAGAGCACTGATTCGTGTGTCAATATATCGTACCAAGTCATCGTACGCCTTCTGAAGATCAGCTTTGAATGAGTTGAGGAATGCGATAGTGTTCATTGTTGTGAGATAGTTAGCAACTTAACGACAACAGCAAATGAGAATACACGAAAAATGACAACTAACACTGATTGAAGGATGTTAGTATAATAATATATTTATTACTACGGAAGTTACAAATGAGATAATAAATCAATTAAATATACAAACAAACCGACGACAAAAATGATTGAAATAATTATTGAGGGCGACCACTGGAGATTAATTAATTCGATAATAACTGCCGTATAATGTGTTAAAATGTAAATAAATACGAAATAATCAAGAAAAAACGAATAGTAAAATGATGTAATAATTCTATGAAATTATGACGATGATAATTTGGGTGCAACAATGGTACAGGGTTTAAATAAGTAAATAAACAAACCGACAACTAAAATCACAGAAATAATTTAGGATGACAACTGCAGGTTAATTAATTCCACAATAACTAAGGCAATATTATGTTAAATTGTAATGAATAACTACAAAAACGATCACGAAAACAAATGGTAAAATATTGGATTAATTAGATTTACGACGACGAAACTTGAGCAGTGCAACAATAGAGTAAGTTATTTGTAAGTTAATGATGATGTAATAGTATACGCACCAGAAAATCTAAATACAGCAAAATAATTAATTTTAATGCACCAAGAAGTTATGATTCTTGTACTTACGTAAACTTTATCACACCTTTGAATGAAAACAATATGAAGTTATATTTGGTCCGTTGGGTTTGAAAACCTTAGGAAATGTTTTTAGTGTTTTTTCACTTAACACTCACACAGAACAAAGAATTATACACTACAATGAAAGTTGGGATCTAAATTCAACTACTGATCACAAAAAACTCGAAAAAATGAAATAATTAGAAAGATTGTCTAAGGCACCGTTCACACTAAGGCGAAATAAGATAAGCGATGTGTCGTAATCTTATATACAATAAGCGACACTCACAGACAGGTACTTGAAATCTAAAAGGAAGCTATAAAAAAGGTTCACACCCATGCGATTGCACAACATATCGTAAGTGATATATCTCTCGAAGTACCACTTGTCGGTCTCTTCGGCGATTAGTATCGTACGATATTTTGAGCTGTGAACCTTGGCGTTGAAGATACAGCAGTAGAGGAGTCCAATACTAATCAAAATGACGGAAGTGAGACATTTGTTGAAGAGAAAATGCCTGATGAAGCTTCTGTGCAGTTAATAGAAAAGCCCGCTGGTAAAAACTCAAGTCAAACACACTAAAAACGAAAGGGTAAAGAGCAAGTCGACGATGCTTTTATAGAATGGATGAACATGAAAAGATCCGTTAACAAAAGTGAACAAGATGCTGAACAGCATTTCCTTCTTTCTCTTTTACGTGATTAAAAAACCTTAGCTTGTATCGTAAGAGGAATTTCAAAATACAAACAATGTCTCCTACATCAGTTGTTAGAGGACGACGAACGAGAGGATGTGGAATCTAGTATTTCAGTTGCTTCCAACCCTTCTGTATGGAGTCAAGTCACCCCATCACGACACCTTACAAACTCAAGTCTCACAACAGCAATACTGCAACGACTTCGGGATTCAATTCGACTACCCCACTGCCGCAAGAAGTGGAACTTATTGGTACAATTTGTAAAAAATTATAAAAATCTTTTTTCAAGGGTTCGTGACACTAGGCTTTTCAGCAAATGAAAGTGTTCAGGATTCATTCGAGAAAACTCCCTGAATTTTGATTCATGTTGAGACAGCTCTCGAGAAACAACAGCCGAGCTATGGTGCACGTTGATAAGATTGTAGGGATGTACCCAGTATTTCCTTTTTCTTCTCATCCTACGCCTGAACCAATCAGCCACTACAACGTCTTCCTCACTTGAGCTCATATTTCTAACTGAAGTAGTGGGAATTGTGTTCCCACCACATTTTCATCACCCAGGTCGTGCCGATTTATCGCCCGCTGTCATGAACCTTCCTAGCAATATAACGTCGCAATATATTGCTTACGATACATCTCTTATCTTATATCGCCTTAATGTGAACGGCGCCTAAGGAGTGTGTTGAAATGTTCAATCCGCCACTGCCTTAGGANTGCTCGTCCTCTACGTGGTCGTACGCAGTTTGGAATAAATTTATTTACTTTTTGAGGTCTATCCAATTTTCGTGGAAGGATCCTAAAGTCGACTAATGTAATCCATTTTGCATTTTCTCGTTGTCGCTGGTGTACGAGTGTCGAAATACTGGAATGCTTCAATATGGAGTTAAGAGCTCTCTCAAATGACAGAAAATGTTAAGTACAAATTGAAAATGGATGAGGGAGGATGGGATGTAGGTGATATATCATTTTTTATCGGTCTATTTGTTCGTGTTTGTGTGGTACATGTATTGTGAAAAGTCAACCTGGATTTTTTGTTTAGAGAATTGCTACGAGTGACTCAAGATGAATAAATTACATGACACCGCCTTGAAAATTCATTATGAACATTTATTACTTGTGTGTAAATGGATTTCGGCATGTTTTTCTTAGATTCTTGTGGTACGTCTGACACGTTTCCCAGAAATCGTGTACTTTTTACTCGTATGGTCATTCCTCTCTATGAGTCATTCTGCTGTTCGCAATTAGTTGGTCCGTTGCCGACCCGCGTGAGCTCGGACCGTTGACGCTGTGGTAACGGCGCTATCTCGCGACGTTACGTAGCATTCGTATTGTAAATGAATGGGTGACGTCACGTCCGGAAGAGCGTCTCCCTTCCCTCGGGCCGTTCGACGTTCTACCCACGCAGATGGCTCGAGCGAGGAACGACCTCGACAGGAGTCGTACGCGCAGATTCATTGGTTGTCCCGCTCTCTTATGGTCGGCGTTTGTTTATTTCTTATGACGACACCCTACGCTCGTGGCGCACCGCTCGACCCGCCGTATCTCCCTGCTGGATGGCCTTTACCTATTTTAATGATAACCGAGGACGAGTTGATGTCATACTCTTTTATAGAGTTTGCGTGATAAAAATGGAGCGCGTTGATTGAAAATGGAAGGAACATTCGCTAAGGCTTATTTTGAATGATGACGTAGTATGTTGACACTTCTATGTTTGGATTAACATTTTATCCTTCTAAATTTATCGTTTTTATTTTCAGATTGGATAAAAAGATCAAAGACTTGTCATACACTGAGAAGAATCTTTCTATTTATGAGGCACGATGTAATGACTTGACCACGAAGTATAATCAAGCATCCAATGAGCGTCAGAAAACCAAGGAAGAATTAAAGGTATTATTTCAATCATTATCTCTAAGAGTGCATTTTCTGTTAAATGGAAAATTTTGTTGTATGTCTATAAGGGGCGGGGAAAAGTAGAGACTTTTTCAAAAACCTAATTGTAATTTTTTTTCCCAAAGAAATTATTTCGAAATATTTAGAAAAGACTTATTGTTTCCCAATGTTGTGAAGTTGTATGTTTTGTCTTGTAGGAATTAGAGAAAGAAGTAGAAGCTCTGAGGAAACAGCTTGCAGATATCCGCAGACATTTAGAGGAAGAAACCTTAACTCGTGTTGACTTGGAAAATAGTCTCCAGTCACTAAAAGAAGAACTGTCATTTAAAGAGCAGGTAATTCTATACTGAATTGAAACTAAGAATATCCTGAAGAATATCCGATCTATTTTCACAGAATATTTAGTATTTATTGATTTCAGTTTTTATTTACTTTCAAGTTATGTGAATTTTAATTGATGTAATTATTATCCTAAGAGTATTAAATTGCCTCTTTTAATGTTTATGATGATGGTATATAATGTTCAAAGTCATCCTGTTGATTATTCATCATTAGTAAATTATATAATATGTTCTTAGCATCATCTAGTGAATTTTTAATGAGGAATTACATTTTTACAGCTGTTCAATCAAGAATTGACTGAAACTCGCACAAAACGGCAGATTGAAATCAGTGAAATCGATGGTCGTCTTACTGAACAGTATGAAGCCAGACTGCAGAGTTCCCTTCAAGAATTGCGTGATCAATATGAGGCACAAATGCGTGCCAACAGAGATGAAATTGAAATGTTATACGAGTCTAAGGTATACTAATCTACTAGAATGATTTTATTTGTTATTTAGAAATCATAGGAAGTTTTCTTTGAAAGGAATGAAAAAAACCTAATTCAAGTTATTTTCTCTGTCTTTGCTAAAACAAAAATGTTTCAGATCAAGAACTTGACAAGTCAAGCTCAACGTAGCAGTAGCTCCACTGCCGGTTTAATGGATGATCTTCGCCAGAGCCGACATCGTCTTGAGGAACAAAATGCCCGGATCAGTGAATTGGAGAGTGCTAATGCCTCACTTTTGGTATGTCCATTTTTAAGTATTATTTTCTTATTTTATATCTCCTAAATGCTGAATTGATGTATCCTTCATAAAATAATTTTTTTTTTTTGATTATTACTTGAATACTCATGGTGAAAAATACCCAGAGGTTTTCTTTCCAGTTAGAGGCCCCTCACATGAATGAAATACAGTGTCAATACAACTATGTATGGATATTCTGAGGGTGAATATTGAAAGATTGTTAGTTTGAAAAATATTGAATCTCTGGCTTGGCAATTGGCAATATTATATTTAATTAATTGAAGCTTTGATGAACATAAAAATGTAAGGATGTTATTGGTGGTGTTTGGAGCTCAGTATTTGCAAGATCATAATTTACTTTCAAAAGAAAATTATGACTGTGCTTTCTTAGCAGTCAGTGGATTATTTCTTAATACAAACAAAACTAAGTGTATGGCTTGGGAACTATTGACATACCTTCTATTATCGTATTAGAATTAATGGTAGATGTCTGGCCGGATCAGCATGTGAGATGGGATATGCATAAGCACAAATTGGTAAAAAATTGAAATATTACATACATTCCTTAAAGAAGCTAAAAACTTTCAAAACCTAATGATATTGTATCATGCACTCTTCCATTGTTGATGACTTGTGGGGTGAAACTTGCAGGTTGATGGACTGTGAGAGGGATAAAATATTACATTTACAGGAAAAGTTAATGAAAATAATCGGTTATGCAACATGTCAATCACTTATTAAAATAAAATAAAAAAGAAGTCATTTCTTTGCAGTGTGTTCTATTTAAATATGAGGATAAAATTAAAATTTCCGTCAAGCTAAATTATTACTAGACGAAGTAGTATTAGTGGTCCAAAATATTTGTAAGCTGTTGGTACAAGAAATTACTAGCATAACTCTTAATACACATTTCAACCAATCTAAAAGAATATTAAATACTGGTAAAATTTATAAGCTTATTTTTCAGATGTTTAGTGAAGTTGTATTTTGATTCTGATTCTGATTTGCTCTCAGGTGAGTTTTGTCTCTGCTGGTACATGTTTATGCATTGTAATTTATGGTTAATAAATTGTACCGAATAAAATTGTAATTAAAGTTTAATTTTTGTAAAGTGATGGTTCATTTAATTTCTTTCATTAATTACTGAAATCGATATTTATTTATCTATATCATGTTGAAGAGGAAGAGAGAACTTATGAAAAAATTTCTTTTTTGAGAGTTACCAGGAAAAGAAATATTGGATGTTACTTTTCAGTGTGCGTGTGTAAGGTTGTCCGTAGAACAGACCATGCCAAACTGTTAGATATTGTGAGCTTTTGGAAACCCATGTTCATATCTGAGGACAAATTATCTGCAGGAATACTAAAGAACCATATAATAGAGAAATCATATATGAAGGGGTAATTTATCTTTCTTTCTTCATTGTTCTGATCAACTCTACATTTTATCTCCATTATGATTTTTTATCGCTGATGCTACTGTGTAAACTCATGTCATATATTGAAGGAAATTATTGGTGTGAGGAGTCATTTTATGTGGAAAGATCGACAACATAAATATTGAGGCTATCTATTGACCATGTAAGAGTCATTTTGTGTTGTGTATGAAGAAAATAAATGGAGTGCTTATGTATACAAGTCTTCTTAAGTTTACGGTTTTTATCTTAATTTTCTTGTGTCTAATGTTTCAGACTCGCTTGAGAGATCTGGAGAATCTACTCTCCGATGATCGAATGCGACATGCTGACGAGCGAAAGCGGATGGAAGATGAGCTTCACATTCTGAGAGACGAAATGGCACAAGCTATGCAGGAATATCAAGATCTTATGGATATTAAAGTTGCCCTGGATTTGGAAATTGCAGCTTACCGGAAACTCCTCGAATCTGAGGAAGCAAGGTATACTCACTCACATACACAATTTTGTTATGTTGAAAAATAAAGGATTCATTAACAGTTGTCTTCAATGATACAGTATCAATCGGTGCATAATGTATATAGGTTATACAGTGCATTTGGTATAGTCTTGAATATAGGATGATCACAAAATATTGTGAGGATTTAAATTTAAATATAAAACAGATATTTCACCAAATGCTATATGCACTTATTATGTTTACATGTAATTTTGGTATGTTTGAATGTGAAATTTTGGAAACAATTTTAAATTTTTATGAGGGTTAGAAATAACTAGTAGTGCCCTACAGTAGTCCGTGGTTGTGTTCTTGGCATCTACAAATATTTCGTTATTTTACATTGTGTTCCTATGGGTTTATCTTCCTATTTTCACTAGGGTATGGTGTGCAGGGTATAAGTAAAGTTATGATTCTGGAAACCTATGATTTTAGAGGTACATGGTGAGAGCATGTTGACTTTTGTTTGATTGTATTAAATACTCTTAAAATTTTGTCAAAAAGTGAGGTGCGTTGCTTGATGTGCCTTGTTCTTGCGATGCCATTAATATCTAGACAATGTAGCTTTGCACATTTAAAATCTTGGTCAATGATTTGTTGCATTTGCTTTATGCATCATTGTTGTGCAGATAGTTCAGCCCATTCGTTGGAAATTTTCTGTTCCCAGCTAAAGTAAAATATAACTGTTCCCAATTTGAATTTGGCAAATTGATTGATAATATCGACAAATAATTTGTGATGGTCTGTATTACTGTAACCTGCTTGACCTATATTTGTTTAAAATTGAAAATCTGACTTATTTCAAAATACTGAAACAGTGAAATAAGTCATTGTTGCTCAGAATGTTTGCTACCCTAAGCACCTAAATATCTCCTACATCATTTCAATATAGCTTTCGTGGACAAATGGAGTGTAATCTGAGGAATTAGGCTAATTAAGCAACATTATTGTAATGGTGCTTCAATTGTATTTATACCTTTTATTAATTAATTAGGGAGTCTCTTGAATAGATGTGAATTTATCTATTCACATTATGTTATGAAGTGATACTTACTCTTTAATGAGTACAGTTGTAGTTAAAATGAACAACATAAATACAGTATCCCATCAATTTGTGATGATTCACAGGATAATTGTCACTACAATAGTCTAATGAGTACATTTTTGGAACCATCTGACTATCTTTTATAGAGTAAAATATGGTTTTCAGCTTATCCCAGTAGACAGGAAATGGGTGATTGTGACAAAATGTATGAGTGAACTTGTAAAAAAAATTTCTATTAATTTCTGCAAGGAGAGGGAATGGAGAATACTTCTGAAGTTTTGCCTATAATAAAAGACCCTTTAATCAGCAAAGATAACGTATAAGTCACTAGTATCAGACTATAAGAAGAAATACATAACACAGTGTTTAATTGTTAAATATAGACTTCCCATAAAAATAATAAAATGCGTAGTGAAAAATGTCTGGTAATTTTATGATAGTCCCTGATGGATCTTTGTTTGTGTTGTTTTGTATGAGGATATTTCCTAACTTTTTTGCAGTTTTAGCTTTTTTGGTAGCTTGAGTGAGTTCCTATACGTTGCCTGAGATATTTTATGAGTTGTCTTGTCAAATTGTTGTGGAGTATGATTCTCCGAATGTGGAATAGGGAGAGGGAAATAGTGAATGATGGCTTGGGATTGGTAGACTATACCATGCATGAGCATCACACCACTGTTCAACTCTGCAGTGTATCAACTTGTACTGTACTTAGAGAAAGCATTTTAATATATAAAAATTTAATCATAGCTCTATAATATTCAAGAATAATGTAAAACTTTTTATTTGCTTGTAGGTTGAATATCAGCCCCAACCAAAGCCAACAGCAAATACATATCCAGCGTGCTTCACGCACTCCAGTTAGACGCACTCCGGTCCGTGGTGGCGTTGGTGGAAAACGTAAGCGTACCACATTGGAAGAATCGGAAGAATCTTCTATCGCTAACTTTATCACCAGTGCCCATGCGAAAGGCGACATTGAAATAAAGGAAATTGATCCTGAAGGAAAATATGTCAAACTTTTCAACAAAGGTTCAAAGGTTTGTATTTTCACTTTTCATTTTCAGTGTTTGTTAGAATATTTTTATGAGAAAGGACAGAAGTAATCAGTCATTTTTGTTTTTTAATTTTATTTTCAAAGATGTAATTGAACATATTGATTAATCATTTTAACAGTGGGCTAAGACTGTGTAATATTTCCCTTACCTCTTTGACCATATAAAACTCGAGGCTTCTGCACCTGGAGTCAATATATACTTGTCAAGACAAAACTTATCAACATTTCTTGCTGTGACTTTCTTGTACGGACCTGAGTTGCTGTCATACCCTTGCCAGTGCAGAATGTCCGAATGTTGGTTGTTTTGTTTACTGAAATGCAATTTGTCCCGGAGTTTTAAGCACGTATTAATTGAATTTAGTATGCTGCTCTTGTGATTGCTAAACTCATTTTCACCCACGAAACTTTGTATGAGCAGTTTCCTGTCCTAAACTCCAAANGCGCCAGCACCCAGTCCACGGATTGTTGGGGGATATTTTTCAAGCAAAAAAGGCAGGGGTTTACTGTGCTAGAGTAAATATATCATTAATATCATTAATATTGAACTGTTGATACATATCCTCTATGGCTTTGGCTTACATGATAATTTACTTACAGTAGATTTAACCAAAATTAACTAATAAAGTACAGATTGTTAAAATGAGTGAGTCTCTTTATTATACTGTTAATGTTACTTCAGGTTTTGGTCAAGGTTCTCATTCTGGACCATTTTTTCTCTACCTTTATAATGACTAGCAGAACTACCCGGCATTGCCCGGGATTTTAAAATTAAAAATTTAATCATTACTGGTCATTTTGATATTGCAACATCTGTCAACAGCTCTGGAATTATTTAGCTTATTTTGCCCGGGAATATATGAGGTTCTTATGTAATACTCTAAATTCATGTTAGTTCCCATATTTTTCTAATTTCATGACATTAAATTTTCACTTTTGTTAATTTTAAAAACTAGATACTACAAAGGAAATGTACAAAAATACTCGGGTTTCAGTATTGTTTGCTTGTATATGTAAGTACAAACCATTTTAAAATCTAGGTAGATGGAAAATACAAAATACACCAAAAGCTTAATAAGCAAAATGTGTCATTACGACTTGTGAATTCTAGGGAAGTAATGCTCATTAAATGATTACACAAAGAACAAAGATTTTCAAAATGATAGTCTCTACGGAATGATGAATAAAACTTGTGAGTGAGTGAAGTGCAACAATGAATTCTTTTAAAAGACTTCCAAATGAAAACCATGAAAAGGTGAAAATTATTCTACCCCCTACACCCACTATAGAGTAATATATCGAAAAATCCAAAATCTTCTTTCAAGATATTTAAATTAGCAATGTTGAGGTACAAAATGTAAGTTGTTATAAAAAAATGTGAAAATTAAAAAGTAACAAAAAATGAAGGATGATTTGGATTTTTGAAATCTAAAGTAGACAGTGCTTTTCCCAGAGTTATGAAGGTCAAGTGTGCAAATTTTCATCATGCCTGGGTTAAAATTGTAGATTTGTATAAAAGATCTAGAAAACACTCATGTACTGCCCAAGGCACTTTTTTTTATATAGAGAAATGTAAAAAGGGTCATTCTACATTCCGTGATCCTATTCTTAGCTGATGATAATTTAATTTGTAAGGCGATTAAGCGTGGTAATGATAGAGCTTACTAAATCAGATCTTGATTCATTTTCATTACAGTATATTAAAAAGTGAATAAAACCTACTGTTGATAAGTGCTTTCATATTACCTTTTGTAAAGTAAGAAGTGGTAATATTGATTATTCCTATTAAATTGATAATAATATAGTTCTGTACTTTTTGTATATTGATTATGAGTCATCACTTTCTGTAAAATTCTCTATATTTACAGCATTTCCAACAGTAAGCATATCGAATCATCAGATTTATTCATTCCCTTTTTTATTTGTTACATAATTTTCATATGAATGATTTGTTTGTAGGAAGTTTCAATTGGAGGGTGGCAGCTCCTACGTAAAGCTGGTGACAATGAAACTAGCTTCAAGTTCCACCGCAGTGTGAAGGTAGAAGCTGGAGCAACGGTCACTGTGTGGTCATCTGATGCTGGTCAAACTCATGACCCACCCACAACCATTGTCATGAAGAGTCAAAAATGGGTCATTGCTGATAGCATGACTACAACTCTCATCAACAACAATTCTGAAGTATGATAAATTATTCTTCGTCAGCCTGATTAATTTGATCTTGTAAATCAAAATCTATTTTTCAACTCTCATTTTTCTAATGCATGTTTCTCCAGACTTGACTTAAAAATATTGTTACATTGTATAAAATTACTTTGTAACAACTGACCAATGCTAGTGCATTACCACCTCATATGGTATGATTAATAAAATTTACGCTTTGACACTGAACATGTAGACTTATTATAGGAAATATGAACGAAATTGAATCAGGTCAGGGAAAATTGAAATCAATGGTCAGGGAATTTTGAGATGGAGAATCATTAGCCTCTCTGAAATTTAATGATGGGAAATAATTACAAGAATCTTTTGATTGGAATTGAGTTAATTAAATAAAGCCCAATTTGAGCTGTTCATGAAAAACAGATGTCTTGTTATGGGGAAATGTGTAAAGAAATAATTTTCTAATTTTACCTAGATTGGTAGTTATATTTATACAACTACCAATTTTGTTATGATATTTTGTGGGCTGAGGTATTGTTGAGAAATGTTTAATGGTGTGCTTTTGTTATGTCTTCCTACAGGAAATGGCTGTGTATGAGCGAACCAGACAACAGATGTCTAGTTCTGTCTCTCGTCATCGTGAGACTTCAGGCTACCTGCGCTCAGAAAATGAGGAATTGTTTCATAAGATGGTGAGTTATGAAGTGATTGGAATAATTTTGGGTGTGGTAATATTTGTTATTTTAATTTATTATTTGGATATTGGTGATGTGCAAAGGGGAAGAAGGCTACTGCATTCTAAACTCCCTGAAACACATATTGTATTTCCTTGGCAATAGATTGATACTGCAGTTGCTTATTCTACTTACTTTTTCTCTTGTCTGCAAAAATTTTTTTGTATCAGTCATAATCTAGTTCAGGTCATAATCTCAGGATTAGTGGTGTAGCCCAAGTTATGAATGTGGGCCTTTCTTGCTAGTATATCATTATCGCATACTTGTATTGAGATTGGTAAACCAAAGTAGTTTTGTGAATATTGATAGTACCTCTGTGTATTTTATGATATCACTTATTCTCACATTCTCAATTTGAAAAGAATATTAAGACTGACATCTGTAATACATGCTTATTAATTCCGATTATTATATTTGTATACTGAAACAACTCTTAAACAAATAGTTCTGTTACGATAGATTTCTTCTTTCCTCTTTACCTATAAATAAAAAGTTTCATTTCTTTATGTGGATAAATTTAATTGCAAGTTGACTTTCCTGCATAATTAACAAGCATTTGTCTTGCAATTTCAAAATATTTGGGAAAATAATCAAAATTTGGGAATTTAAATTAAACTGTAGTTGCACCCTTAAAATATTGCTGCAGTATCAGGTTCTTTTTTATTAATCTGGACCCACAAAATGCATTTTTATTCAAAATTTATGTTTATAAATGTTGTCAACTGTGTGAGTATTTTATTTTAATGCATTTGCATGTTTTCTAGTCATTTTCATGGAAATCTCAGGAAATAATTTGTTTCAAAGATATTCTGTATTACATTATTGAGTACTCTGTTACTTTCTTTGTAAGTGCATGTAAATTAATTCTTACGTTTCATTCAGTATTCACTTCATCTTCCATATCTCATTTTATATAGTATAAAATCATTCTTAAAGTATTATAATGTGAATTAGAACCCAAAAAGGAATGTATTTGTTCAGTTTTAATAGGCATGTAAAGGATGAAACAATTGTGATACTTGCATTTCCTGCATCAAAACTACCTTGAAGCTGTTGTGGAAATCAGTATTTTTCTTTTCCCAAATGATCAAAATTTTTGTTGAAACAGTATTCAGCCACAGTTTTAGAGTGATACTTTGGAACTTGTGAGAGTGGTGAAGAATAGTATTTTGCTATCTATTACTTACTAATATATTTTATTTATTATATGTCGTATAAAATATTTATATATAACCTCCCATGAGGAAGAGTTAATTGTTGTTGAAATAAGTATAATTGTGGTCTAGAATTGAACAGTTATCTAAACTGACACACACATTTAATGTAATGCAAATATAATTATCATTGTCTTATATAAAATAATTAACCTTGTAGTTCATGAAGCAGAATGTTAATGTTTTAAATATTTTATCCCAATATCTATATGAATACTTCAAATATTTTATCCCAATATCTATATGAATATTTCAAATATTTTATCCCAATATCTATATTAATATTTCAAATATTTTATCCAATTATCTATTTTATTGTTGATTAAAAGATCAATGTGGACCTTAATAAGAGTAGAATTTCTTCTGATTTTTAAATGAGCACTAAGTTCTAGTATTGTATTTATTTGCATGTTGTAACAAATACTGATTTTATAAAAGATTCTATTTTGCATTGAAACTGACATTATTGTGGTTTCACAACAAATTAATTTTGCACTTCAATATTTTAGCACGAATGTTGATACTGAGTTAAGTTTTGTGGTGTATAATTATGTAATATTATGTGAAGCTTGTTATGTGAAGAATTCAGAAACAAATGTTATTCAAGTATATGAGAAGCGATTTCTGAAAAAGTATTCAAAAAATGATAATCTTGTTTGCTTCTTTCTCCAAGTTATTCTAGCTATCTCACTGTTTCTAAGAATTTTTCACAAGTCAGTATGTTTAGATAGCAAATTAAATAAGAACAATATTCATTACAACTTTTGTTTGTACACTTCTTGTGTATTGGGTTGTCCAGAAAGTACTGAAAGATTTTCCTTTCTCTTGTGATAACAAAGCAAGCAGCATACTGATGTAATCATGTTAGATGAAACAGGTTTACAGGGTACATATTCCCACTGGAGCTCATTAAGCACACTTGGTTAACTTCCTTAAAAGTAACAAACATAGCTTCAGTATATTTATTTCAATTATTTAAAATTACTGTTTCCTGTAGAAAATGGCTTGATTCCTCCTATGTAGGTAGCAACTTTCATGACAACCCAGTAGTGAGTGGTATTATTTATTTTCTTTGTTTGTGAATTGTATGTGGTGCATCGTTTTCACCTCTGAATTTATACAGCATAAACATTTCTATAACATCTAAATCTGATATTGAAGTTAGGTTAAATTTTTCTTTAGTTTATGGAAAAATAATATTGTTCAAAATTTTGTTAATAATTTGCTGTCAGTGCAAAATTTTATTTCAAACCTTTCAGCTTTATCTTTGCTTAATAAATGTCCTGTAGTAGACTAGGCCTCCCCCTCTCATTTTATTGTTTGAACTGAAGTATTTTTCCTACTGCTTATTTGAGAAGAAACTATATGTTCTCTGAGAGCTTCTTTGTGTGACATTTTATCCTAAATCATGTGAAGTGTCCTTTACATGTTTAGGGCACCTGAAATGAATGAGGTGAAAATGGGAAGGTAATTTTTTATGAATGGAGTTAAAAATATAAGATGGAACTTACATTGATGTACTATGTTATCTGCAGCATTGTTAATGCTTTAACTTAAATGAATATAGGAAGTTCAGTATTATAATCTTATTGGCATTTATTTTGGGTTTCTTGTTTTATAGAAGAACGACTATTCATTATTGTTCATACTGACACACTATTTGTGAAAAATGGTGAATGTGAAATTATGTCACCTCTATAAATGTATTCTTAATACTTATACTTAAGTCACTCTGAGAATAAAGTGCTTCTACTCAATTTTTTTTAGTTTTTATATGGATAGAATGGTTTTAAAAAAATTGTACTGATGATGATCAGTAGCATACCATTGTTTCTGAACAACTGATCTGGAGTTTGTTGCAAGACATTTTTTTGCATTTCAAAAATTTGATAGACTTGTTATTAATCAAAATTCCTTTTTACAAAATTGATTTTTACTTCCAGGGCGATCCCCAGGGGGAAGATAGGTGCAGACTAATGTGAAGTCATGAAGACAAATTGCACCCTTGTAGCTTCAAGTGTTAATGGTGAATTGCAAGAACTAGCCCTTTTTCAGAAGGGGAGGGAGAAAAGACCGTTTTATAGTGTTAAATGCAAAGTTTGGTTAGAAGGTGCTGTGGGGGTGTTTGGACTATTCTGAATAGGCAGCCTGTGGTATGCAGTTATGAGTATAAGACTTGGAATCTTGAAAGAAATGTTTTGATATAAGCATTTGAGGTACTGTGCACTTATGAAAATGAATATATTTTTGTTTTTGAAATTTGTTCGTAGTGACTTGTACTCTGAATTAATGTATTTATTGTGATTTAATTCATGAAAAAGTGTTCTGTCTAAAGCAGATTTTGATGTATTTGAAAAATGACTGGATGAGAGATGTGGATAAAAAGTAGATTTGAAAAACATGTGGAAGAATGATGCCCTGTTCCTACTGTTTTTTTTATGAAACTTATTTTGTCAGTATAAGACTGTTTTACATGGAATACATGTAATTTGATTTATTTTTCCTGTTAATGTATTTTGATGACAGTTGGTACAACTTTCTTCTGATAAATTTAGCTTATCAGTGGGAAAAACATTTTCTATTCATTCTGTTGTGCCATTTCATTCTTGTTAATTATTTAAAAGATGAACTTAAAGTACCCTAACCAATGAACTTAAAGTACAATTGTGGAAGCAGATAACTTTTTCAGATTCAATATAAAAACACAATATCATAAAGTTTTTGAATTTAGATTTTTTACTATCCTCTCTAATTATTGTTCCCAGATTGCCTCAATACAAATATTCTAAAAAAAGTTTGTATGAAAGGAATCACTAATGATCAATTTTTATTTCTTGAGAAAGTGGAATAGATTGAAACTAAGTGATCCTTTTTATAATAAAACTTTCTTGGCTTTGTTTTGAGGCAAGAAAGTTCTAATATAAGATTTGTAATTTGGTGGTACATGTGTTGCTTTTGAGATCTCTATTACTGTAAAACTCTCAACTGCATGACATGTTCACCAATAATCGTTAAAAATAACTGAAAAATAGGATCACACTAGTCCTTTGAAGATTGCTGAAAGCAGCAAAGTAATTTATGTGAGAATGAACAGAATGTGTGCTATATGAAATATTATTAAGTTATGATCAAAATTGATTAAATACTATATGTGTGAAAGATATTTGACATTAGTGTTGAGAAATGTTTTTTTTTTATGATCAGTATTTCTTTTCGATAGTTAATATTCAAACTGATTATGATTTTTCTATGAGTGTACAGGTATTTTAGTAAATCGTTTTTGTCACTATTGAAAGTGTATGTCAAAAATGGAAAGGAACAAAGAAAGTATCTCAGTTTTATATTGTTTCATGTGGCAAGCTTTTGTGATTTTCTGCTGTGGCAAATTTCTTCTGCATTAATATTTAATTTGTCACTCATTGTTTCTCAGGAGTGTTTTAGTATTTTAAGGTTAGCCCTTTCAGATCTACGGCTGTCCAGAACATCCCCATTTTCTACTGCTGAACTGCAGATATAGTTTTAGCTGCTATAGTATCTATTAAAATGCATTTGATTTTGTTTTCTGTTTATTATTTTAAGTGTCTGAATTTTTCATTTTGACATCTAAAGCATTATAGTAATTCACAGCTTTTTACATTTATAATCATTTATTTTTATAAGCTTCTTGAAGGCATTTGACAGTTAAAATACACACTTGGCAGTGGTATACATGTAATTCGACCACATAAGGCCACCTAGTGTATTAATTCTATGGTGTTATCAAACCTTTTCCCTAAATAAGTCTTTGTTTAACCATTCAATTAAAAGGAACATAAATGTAATTGATTAATTCTTAACAAGTGCTAAAGAGAATTTATGTTAACCATTTATGTATGTATGATGTATTTGTGTACTTCTTATGAACCAAAAAAACCCATACCAGATAGGTGATTGTTTTACCCAGAATGTACTAGTTATCTATTACTATTACTACATCACTTTTGTGAGTAATTTTATGGTGTGGGTTTTTGGTTTGAAATGTAGTCAATAAATTTCTAAAAAAATTTCTGCCAGCGTATAATTTTTTGATTGATATGTTTTATGCTGCAATTAGTGTTATTTGGTTCTAGCCATATTAGTAATCTTTCAATTCAATTTTCCCTTAAAAAAATTGTATCATCATGTATTCCTTGGAAGTAACAAATATTTTATTTTTTGAAGTAATACTTTAATGAACGATTTAATATATTTATGTATCACACTATTCATTGTGATGATAGAATGTAAGAAACGAAAGAATTGAAAATCATAGATGCAAGCAAAATAGTGTTAAATCAATCATATGCCATTCTTTCCATATAGTAAGGTGAGATTCTTTTTTTGTTGCATAACACTGCCACTACTTTCTGTGTTCCTTTTACATGTATGTTACTTGTGAAAAAATACATTTTTTCTGAATTCACTTTATTGCTCAATTTTATTCATGTGTGTACGAACGAGTGGGAAATAATGTGATAGGCAGTGTGATGTTATGGAATGGTATGTACGAGTTGTGTTCGGAAAATAATTGTTTGTTGAATGATTGTGAATGGCATTTATTTTATGAATTATGTTTTGTTTGGTGTTCCTCTGTAACCCAAAAATTAGGGGTGCAATAACATAATGATTCGGAAGTATGTCATGAATGTTGAGTGCTTGTGACTTGTGAGTGAGTCATTACTGATGTAAGATTTCCAAGCTGAATGTTGATTGTAACTACCCAATTCCAATTAGTTTTAAGTAAGTTTAAAAAAATGCATTACGATGAATATAGAATTAATAACTTTTTACACCAAGAACAAAATGTCGCACGTTGAACTCGAGTTCATTTGGTGGCGCTGAAGTACTAACATGACGTTTCTCCGCCATATGACGTTTCTTCAATACCCTGTGAACAGACCAATAAGACGACGAGGTGCGGTGGTCTCAGTCACACACTGAAATATTGTATGTTCATACTGATCGTGCAGATCGTAATGTGTGTTTCAGTGCGTAATAAAGGTAAAGCGGGAAATCTTACTTCGTGCTCCAGTTACATGAACACAAGTCGAAGTCCACAGTTACACTGGAATGCAGCTCAGTAGTGTCTTTTAAAGTAAGTGTATTTGGATTGTATCTATCACATTTGGATTATGTCGGAATAGCCGGTCTTACCTTAAGATAGGTTATGTTGTCAGTATGTAGTTTCTATACGTTTTTAGTCATTTTGAGAAGGAATGTCGTTAGTTTGAGACGTGTCGAGCAGAGCTGATAATCAAAAATCCATCTCGTGAGGTGTGGATCTCCTGATAATTGATGTTTAAGTATTGACGAGGACCGTGACCTACACGACTTTGAAGTGACAGCGAAGTACCGAGATGTTCGATCCGTTATTGTTCACCGCTGCCGACCTAGTTTTATGACCTAGACCTCGAGCAGAATTTTATCAAATCCGTGATAAAATGTCACATTTTCAACTGGAAGTTTCATATTTTTAGTGCTATAGAAGTTAATCACGAATGCGAGGGCTGACATAAACGCGAAATATACACGTAAATAATATGAAAATTGTGTGATACGGGTTTTCTATTTTAATTTTCGTTCAATATTAACATTTAAATCAATTATGTGGTCTTGTATATTCATAAACGTGTGAGATGGTGTATAATTTATCCTAATATTTTTTTACTTGTATGAATTACACGAGGCAATATTCTATTCGATCGTGTAAAAGTTAATGTTATTCGGCCACAATATATTTGTTATAATGTGCTGGGCTGGATTTCGCGTTAATTGGTATGTTGGCCCATTTTATATTATTATGAATGTTAATGTTCGGGTATTTCAGACATTCGTTATTAAAACCAGCTCTAACTGAGAAAGCGCGTTATTATTATTTTATTTATTTGGGTGGGGAGGGGTTGGCAGGGGAGGGAATTACAATAAAATCTCGAAACTTAAACGGAACCATAGAAATATCTATTTGCATGTATCTATTCGTGCAAATATGGTGCGTGCATGGTCTATGATGGTTGTAATCATGTCAGTGGCAGCCTCACCCCCGCCTCACTTTTTTTAAGGAAAGATAAAAGTTTCATTTTAACTGACTAAAACTGAGAATTGTAAAAAAAATACACCATCCCTGATGTAGTCACCAATTGTCTTTCCTTTGGTATATTCCTTTATTTAAATCGTACTTTGTGGAAATATGCAGAAAATGTCATGTAAATGAAAATTGTCAAATTTTTTTGCCCCCCCCCCCCCGTCATAATTGATACCTAATCTCCGCTACTGGTTGTACTAAAAATGATCTCGAGAAAAAAATATTTCATCACCGATGTGCACAGAGCGTATTTAGGTAGTCTGAAGCTTAGAATCCTTACACACCGTTCGATTCACCAGGAAGTAAACAGTCAATCGGATCGGAAATATTTAATTCAAACCACCTCGAGATAGAAATATCTTAATATTACGTTCGTCTATAACTTTCGTTTTTCCAGTCAAACCAATGTGTAATGATCGTTCAACTCGTAAGGGGTGATTCCAAACGTCAATATCAGATTAGATTTCAAACTATAATTCCGAAGAAGTAAGAAACTTTGTGGGACAGGTTTTGTCAGTTTTAAGTAGAGTGACTTGATACTGTACAATTAAACAGAAGACAACGATGTTAAAAATCGAGGAAATAGGAGGAAACGAATTTAACGGAGTTAGGCACGCATAAGAATAAAAAATAAACATACAATAACGATGGTTGCGAACTTCATAATGTATTATATTTTACAGAAGAAAACGCTAATCTTGACAACTCCCGAAAACTACGATTCTTTCATCTTCTTAAATACGTTATTACCTCATCTACTGCATTATACCTATGAAGTTGCTGTTAGTATTATCGCCAGTAATCTACAATAGCCAAATAGATAAAATTTCTTCAATTTACCCTGCAATATACTTAGATTTCTCTTTGCAAGTAGTTTTTAATTATATTTAGATTAGTGAATAAAAAGAGGACTTATAATTTTTTCTCAAACAGGAACGTAATATTGAGAATGTATACGCGAAAAAGAGGACGTTTGGTCATCTTAGTTTTATGTCGAAGTAGAAGCCTTTTTTAACTGAATGAACCGACTAGTCGCCTGTTAAAAGTCTTTTCTGCATCTTCAGACCTATCTGGGTCGAATGAGTATCGGGATTTTCTAAAAGTTTGCAATCTGGGAGAAACAATCTGGACTGAAAATCTGCTATGTCAATTGTACTTGTTGAAAAATAGTTCGTAGACAATTATACACAAATTTTGACAGTTCCAATTCTATGGCAGATAGACTTGTTTTTTGCTTGCATATTATTCGATTTTTTACCATTGTATTTATTTATATTAAATTGGGGCTGTAGGGCTCGCCGATGTCTAGAACCCTCAACTATTATAATTTAATATACTGTAATCTTTGCGGGCGAAAAATAAATTTTAAAATCGTTTTTTGGTTTCAAATGAATCTTAAACGTATGAGTGTGGTTTTTTATCTTTGAAAAAGTTGTCAGTTATTCTCCATGATGTCTCCATTTCATAATTATTTCAATTTTTTCTTATTCAACTGTGGGACAAGTATTTTTGCAGTTTTTTGTGTGCTTTGATATTTTTCCTGCTTTTGTTTGTGTGTTCCAAGTCACTTGTTTCATGATGTCTCCATTTCATAATTACTATATGTTCATAAGAAAACGCAGTCCTTTTAGTGTTTTTTACTTCCTTTTAATTTTTTCTGAATACCTAATTATATCATTCTGCGATAGTTAGCTGATTTGGAAGTATCATAATAGTAGCCTATATAGGTTTTATTGACGATATGAAAGTAACAATAGCCTACATAAGCTTGAAAAAACTAAATAAATATACTTTGGTGCAGATCTTTTGATTTGTTTCCGATAATTGTTCTTATTTCTGACCACATAAAATAATATTTCTTCTGGACTACTGCATGAAGCTCCAGCATTTTGATATGGCGACTTCCAAGCTTGTGTACCTACCGTAGTCGGGTGCGTGTCAGTGATATTTGGTCCTCAAGAAAACTACTTGCTCAAAGAAAATCGATTATCAACTTTACGTAAGAGACCACACATCTCGTTACTCACTGGAACACGTAGAATCGACGACTCGTACCGAACTTCAGCTCCGAGAACGTTCTACACAAAAGAAAGGGAAAGACGTGAAAGGTTACCAGAATAAAATTTTCAGTAAGGTGCTAAAACTGACTAAGAAACAAAAGTTTTGTATCGTGAATTGCTGTCGAATAGTTTTTGTTTCACGAAACAATTTAAATGTGAATGAATAGAATAGAAACACTTTCAATAGCAATTATTTATAAATAGTTCCTAGTAGTCATTTCAATGCTTTGATGTTAAATGTATGTTATATCTTCTTTGTCTTCTAAACGCGTTACTATATGTCTCATCACTCTTTGAAATTTCGTAGACGCATCCGGTTTTTGAAATATCCCTACCAATTATTATGTCAAGACTGGATGAGCCACTCATCCGACAGCCACATTGTCCATTCTAAGTGTATACTTATTCTACTAATTATAGTATTGCTGGTTTAATGTTCTCTAAAATCGATCTTCAAAATTGTCTATTTTTCCGTGTTTCAATCCATGGTGCACATTTTAATCATAAATTATGTATATTGACGTTATTTTTCCTCAAACGGGGCTATCAAATGAAATGTGGTCCTATGTTTTCTCTTTTGTGCCGCGTAGAGATCGCTCGTCTGTGATTACTCCACTTATAAAAATACTTTTGGAGATCACCATATTCTTTAAGTTGTTTCATGGTAAAATTTGAGGGCGTAAATATTTTATGTGAGGTAAATTTCAGAATAAATTTTGTAAGAAACCCTCCATGTTATGGTGACGTTTCATCTTGAAGCATTAGCCATTCTTTCTATTTCTTTGCAAGCATCTTATCCTTCTTTCGTGTTATATCTTGAATTTCGACTATTCATATTTTTCTAAAAAGCTTTCTGAGCGAAATCTTGTCAACAGTATTTTTTTTTACTTCGAAACCAACAAAGGAACTATGTATATATTTCCTTTCACCATGAATACCGTGTACTGTGGACCCCGTATTGAAGAATCATATTCATTAAGATTAGTAGAGCATAATTATTTTTTACTTTTGTGTGTTCATTGAAGAAATAATGCAAATCTTCCCTTCTGAAATAAATACCTGAGCTGGGGTAGCTGATGTATTGGCTTCCAGCCAGACAGACAATACATGAGCTCGCACAGCTAACATCCGTCAGCTGTGACGTGAATTTTCGAACTTCCGTATCATAGTGTAGAGCATTAGCACTTACAGCTTAAGTAGCTAATCTACAAGATAAGAAAAGGGAACCTACAGTACATGATGTTGTAGGCTTGCAAGCACGCACGCAGTATTGATTCGACGTGAGTCGATGCATGGTTTCTTCTCGACTCTCTTGACGATATTCATTTTTATTACAACTCCATGGTCTTACCTTGTTTCATCACAGGCGTACAGCAAACGTTTTTTTTCGACGTCCGTCTTCAGGTATCCGACAGCGCCAGTATTCGATCCAGGTTTATTTTCCTCTGAAGACGTGAACGTTATCATTGAGCTACTGCAGTATAATGTTCTAATATCTTGTGTAACGTTCTCTAAGAGTTGATACCATGAATAGTAAATACGTAAAATAGTAATCATCTCTAAAATCTTGAAAAATATATCTTTAAATGCCAAGATAATAGTTGTTATGTATCTAAACGTTTCTTTATTTTGAATATTCTTGAAATTTACTCTTATTAGATTAATACGTTTGAAAATATCATTATTTTAAATAATAATTAGGTATTCGCCAACATTAACCTTCAGAAATCCAAAATATCATCAGTATACGGCTGCTAGACGTCAAGAAAACATTGTAAATATTCGACGTCTAGACTTCAAATTTCGGGCTACGCAACGTCGGGACGGCGTCGTTTAGTCGTTGTAATGAATTATTTTGTTCAAGTAAACAACTATTCATAGTTGCGAAAGCCATGGTCGATTTGACTCCGTAAAACAATTGCTGAGGCTGCGTCGCTTTAGTCATGAGTCAACGAACCGAATGCACAGAAATGCATCACACTCGAATGCATCACAGCCGAGTGTCATTTAACTGCAACTACGAACGAGATCAACGGCGAGGAACAAAAAATAGTTCTTGTAGCTAAGTCAGATTTTTGAGCGGGGTTGAGCTGTTGATGTAACTTTCTTCCTCCCAGACAAACCAGCGTTAGCTTCCGCAGTGATAGAAAATTGGTCTCGTTCAGACGAAAACTGTTTTAGGGCAGCTACAGCATAAGCTGTGGCAGCTAATGGTCTGTCCACTAGAGAAACCAATGCGTGAGCTATCACAGCTAACTTTAGGCTGAGCTATCTTTTTTTTTTATCGTGCGTGTGAGGACCCTTCCAGTAAATCATTATCATTATTAAGGAAAACTACGAAGTTATATCTCGCGATAGTGCGTGGATATAAGTATAGGCAAGTTAGAATTAATTAAAATTAATCGTTTGTTAGTTGTAAATTAGTGTATATGGAATTCGCATATCTAGATCCGACTTATACATAGATAAACAAGCGAAAAGGAAAAAATATATTGTAGACTAATATAAAATGGAACATAAGTAGAAATAAGTACAATAACAAATACACCAACCAAATTCACTTTAAATGACTTCAATGGAAATTAAACAACATTGAAGTAGAAATAGAGCTAGGAAAAACCCCTACGATTTTCCTTTATGCCTAACTCTAAATATCAGTCTATAATAAATTGAAATTAATGTCTGGTAAATCATCGACGGAGTATGTTAAATTAAAATTAAAACTTCTTGATGTTGTACCTTTTCCGTACATCAAAAGGTTAAATATATTTTACATATGAAAGGTACTTCATCATATTTAATAAATTGATCGGAAATATTGTAATACCCTGAACTTTTTTAGGATAAAAAACAAGACATGAAGACGGAAGTTGAGTGTACTCTATCCCGTGAATCAATAATTGCTGATGGTTTCTTCACTGAATGAAATTAGAATTCTTATGACATAACTTTATATAAGTTGTGTTCCACTCACTTTTTTAAATTTTGGTATTTGTAAATGGGAAATGTAGTGTGCTATTGATCCTTATCTACTGGGACGATAGGGGGTAGGAGTTGAATGGAAGGCTGCTAGTAGTTGTTAGTAGGTGGGCCGCTTAACTGGGTTTACCCACAACTTGGTCCACGTGGAGGAATTAGTAGGAGTTGTTAGTAATAGTAGTAGAGTTATTGATACTAGGAGGAGGGGGATAAATGAAGGAGGGTTCGTTTTTCAGTTGTCACAGATATGTAAACAGGGAAATTAACGTAAAAATCTACAAACTTTTTTGTTTATCGGGAATGGAACCCGGATGACTTGGTGATGAGCTAGAACGCTACTACCTGAACCATGGAGGGGCTACCTTCGCCTACTTACGAATTAACCGGTGACTCATCCGCCGCGTTTCGTACCTTCCACCCGCTCGCTATCGGGGTCGCCTTGTCTCCAAGCTCCTCCTACACAGCTGCCTCGTTCCTCGCCACCCGCCGCATCCTCACCGCATCTAGCATTACTTTCCATGTTGTCTAGATGTCATTAAACCTCCCAGTCCGAGTGCCCCTTAACAAGAAAAAAGAAAAATATAACTATGATTTCAGTTAATACAATTTTTTTTAAGTCTCTAGAATATGAAGGCACCAAAATTTTGAAATTGCGCTAGAAACGAAAAGTTATCGGAATTATTTAAAATGCCAGTGAAATTAATGCTCACTAAGTGTTAAATTGCAACTTATTGCTATCTCTAATTACGATATCAATATAAATCTAAAAGTTCAACTTTTCGTATGCACCTTAATTTTTAAGTAATAAAAAATTGTAAAAAACAATTACAAACTGCGTGTAATTACGTGGAGGACAAAGTAATTTACTCTTCGAAAGCAAGCATGGGACCACCTCATAAATTATGATCAAGGGAAGTAAGGTAAAGACAGATTTAACATTTCAGCACACTTCTGAAATATATTCCAATAATTTCTTTGTTTCTATTAACATATAATTTTCCTCATAGGTATGAGTGTCTAAATATGCGTGCCATCCATATAGGCTTTCCGTTCTTCACCATGCAACCAACAATTCGAAACCATAGGCTACTAGTTTCCTCTTCCCCACAAACACAATTTACTAATCTACAGTTGACTTTGGGTCTAGGAACGCTATTTCGTGATTTTCCTAATTTTTTCTCAGTTCTGTCGCCGGTACAAACGAGTGCTGCTAGATGGATTAAAGTACCTCTAGGTTTGCTGTCTAGCTTTTAGCTCAAAATATGATCGGTCACAAATGGTACTGAAGTGTTAACTCGCTTTTAGTCGTAACGATAACGTAATGCAAAATGAGGTGTCCAAACTCCTCTCTGAAGTAGATGAAATTCATCTCGTCGTAAGAATTCTTTGCCGAATATTTTTTTATTTCTTTTTCCCAAACTTCCTTGCACACAACGCATATTATTTAAAGGTTCACAATGTTATTTAGTCTTAGATTGTAAATGTAACACAGCCTTTTCCTTGAGCAATGTTTCTGTCCCCGTCACATGGGGGCGGACGCTCTTCTAGCAATGAGCTCACCTCATTCATCTTTGCCTAGTCAGTTGTTGAGGTCATTGAAATAGCATTCCTTTCGTTGGTCATCTAAATCCCTTTGTTTAATTACTAAGTCTTACGTATATCTACATCTAGCGAACGTAAAACACCACTCACAATTACGCAAGTTTGTCACTGTTCTCTGCAAAGGAAATGTGTTAAAATTTTAAACATTTCGAAGCTTTCTAGCCTCTTTCTGACGTGCACAATCTTATCTGTAGAAGAGGAATAAACCGTTATTATAAAATTATGTGGTTTTGAAATGAAACGTTTTAAGGATTGTTAAGAAACATTGTTCAGGGAAAAGGCTGTGTTACATCTACAAATTAAGACTAAATAACATTGTGAACCTTTTAATAATATGCGTTGTGTGCAAGGAAGTTTGGGAAAAAGAAATAAAAAAATATTCGGCAAAGAATTCTTACGACGAGATGAATTTCATCTACTTCAGAGAGGAGTTTGGACACCTCATTTTGCATTACGTTGTTATCGTTCGATTACGACTAAAAGCGAGTTAACACTTCAGTATCTGATGACAATTACTTTTAGACTATGAAACCTCCAACCATTTTTTTCTATGAAAATATTAAAAAAATAAACTTGTACATCGAAAGTCAACTTCTACGTCTACCTTCCCCTGTTAATAGTGGACGAATTTTAAGATCCTATCAGTGTCTGTTGAAGAGAAGAAACACTAACTTGAGAGGTTCAGTGGGAACAAGCATTTTGTTCCCGCTCGTATTCATTTTTTGCGATGCATTTGCTAGTTTGAACTAAGTAGAAGCTATTTTTTATATCCACAGAAAAAACGAACCATTGATTGAAATTATAAAAGTATTGTGGCTCACAAAGCAGACTGTGAATCCATGGTCCCTGACGGAGAAGCATTTTTGTCTTTTATTTGATTATATATATATATATATATATATATATATATATATATATATATATATATATATATATATATATATATATATATGTGTGTGTGTGTGTGAGAGAGAGAGAGTGTATGTATCTCGCGTGTGTGTGTATCCCGTTTCGGCCAGCGAGGACCACGGAATAACGAGTTCTAGTGAGGGGTTATTGCTTTGAGTTCAATCATCAGAAACATCGCTGAATTTTGGGATAGGAGGAACAGCGTCTAGATATGATCCAGATTGCTGTATCCTGGACATGTTCATCCTGGTCATGTTAACTATCTCCTTGCTAAATTTCATCACGATCGGTTCTTTGGTTTAGTCGTGATTAGGTAACAAACAGACAGACACGCTTTCGTATTACGCATTTATATATATTTTTTAAATTATACGATGAACATTCTCACGAGATATGTGGCGGTTAAAATATTCTTTTCGTAAGAGAACTGTCTTTCGAAATCTATATCACAATCACATTCATGGGGCCTGTGGCGGGAGTATTTATGGAAGCCCACCCCTACATCTTACGGAGGCCTCCATACACAACTGTATTTGCATGCCTACATGTCCAACGCTCCGATGAATGAAAAAGAATTGAAATTTGGGGTAACTGTCAGGTAAATTTGTAGTTATTTTGCGGTTTTGAAAATATTGTGGATAATATTTCTGTTCAAATTTACGAGTTTAAGTATTTGATGACCCATTTGGAACTCCCTTACATGATGAGACCCGCGATAAACCGCGCCCTCCGCCCCCGCCTAGGTTCGTTACTGCTAATAATAATTATATATAATGCGTTTTTACATTAATTGAAAAATGAACATAATTAAACACAAATCAACTAAAAAACGTACTATTGTAATTTTTTATTTTCCCTGCGAAATTTGGAAAATATTTGGGAGCAAATTAATGTTAATGAAGCATTGTATTGATGTAGACCTTAACGGTTGATATGAAACATTATCAACTCGCCAAATTACTCGTCTTTAGAAAACTTAGGTTGTTTCTATTATGTTATCATTGTAATCATTTTATCCGCAAATATTAATTTATGATCCAACAACTTCTACCCTGTTGAAACGATGTCAGTGACGTGGACATGCATTGTATTTTGGTTCTTGGAAACATTCACCAAGACCAAAAACCATTGTGAACAACTTGGGTTCGTTTTGCAGAGGAGTGAAACATTGACGAATGTAATCAGAGATGGACAGGTGTAGGGAGAAAGCGCCTTGGGAAATTTCCTACCCCCTTCGTTACGGGGAAGGCCATGAATGAAAGTGAGCACGCAAACGCTTTACTGAATGGCTAAGAGGAATTTCCTCAACAGAATTTCCTCGGAGTTGATCGATATTGTGGATGAAAGTTCGTGTTCACTATCATCATATGTTCTGGAAAATTAAACGAACGCGTGTTTCTGAGAAACTGGCTTAATTGAATTTAATTGTATGATAATATGAAAAGTAATTTTTATTGTCTATTTTATTGACGTGATAATACGGCAGATATTACTTTCACTCGATCAGAACTGTCATTTGTTAGGGCTCAAGTAGTCAAGTAACATCATTTTGAAATAAAGGAGTCAAACAGTTTCTTTTCTTGATGTCATTTTTTAAAATGCTGTTATCTCTGAAAGATAAAGATGAAACATTATTAAATCATCAACGCGTATTTTACTGCTCAAAAATGCGATACTTTATTTGTGTGATTTGCTCCGTCCGTTTTCGAGGGAAAGAAACGCAAATTTTCTGGGACATTTGCATATACGTGTATATGATGATGTTGGCCAGAATGTTTGCTCTTGAAGTTCTTTTAGATTGAACTTTTATTTGCCGTTTTGTGAAAGTAAGAGTAACGAACAATATTTTTTTATTTCATCCTCTTGGCGAATTTCTGCTTCATTGAAACTGTTGAAGTATAACTCTGGTGGATATTAACGTCTTCATATTTTATAAACGAGTATACTCTATCTCCTTATCTGATCAATTTTCTCGAATGAGATGTTGAAGGATTTTCACTTTTATGACGAAACCCTTTCGTACCTTCGTTTAGTCCGTGGCCGAACAAAGATTTCGAAGTAATAGAAACTGACTTACGGATACATGGAAAATCTAGTATAAGGAGAATAGTTCCTAAACTATATTTCATTATCATGTATACCATATTCATATTTATGTTCCTAGTTATGTTCTTTTTTTGTCTTGTCTATATTTTTATCTTAGTGTGTGCTGGTATTTATGAGTCACGACTCCTAAACCTTTCAGCTCCTTACATTAAACAAGTATATAACATAACTTCTTCTGCATTACAGTCTTGAAGCTAGGGATATGTGTATGTGTTCCCCACATGAAGTGTAAAATTGTTCATTTAGACTCTTCTTGTTTGTTCCGCGAAGAATAATTTGAACTTTGAACACCAGCAGCTAGGGACATCTGCATTTAATCGAAATCTTCCGTTCCGTTTGTGCTGAACAGTGGGAAAGGAGAGATTATTGAATCTTGGAAATATTTTTCTCCCATCGCGACGTATTTGGCGACGGCTGCCACAATGGATCCTCAAATTCGCGACGATGAGAGAAAAGCGAGACAGCGAGAGAAAGTCGTTTAAGACGAAGACGCAGGAGTTTTGAGAAGAGTGGTGGTGGTGGTGAGGGGTAGGAGATTTGCGAACGGAAGTTGGGAGCTTCCCTAATTGTGCGGAGATCGCCAGCCCGGACTGCACCAGCAGCAGCAGCATCGGCAGTGGTGGCATAAGTGACGAAGTGGGGTTGGGGGGAAAGAAAGAGAAAGAAAAAAAAAGAGAGAAAAAGAGGATGGGTTTTGCGAGCGATAGGACGAGGAGAATTCTTCAGTCCACTGGTGAAGAGAGGTGGACGTAGTTGGCGCCTCGCCCGCTACGCGGCGCTGCATGCCCTTCTGGAGAGTAAATCACGGGATGGCTCTGGTCCAGGAGGCGACGATGGTTGCGTTGTCGGAGGGGTGCTGCTTGCGCGTGCGAGAGTGAGAGAGAGGGAAATGATGGGGGAGGATGGTAGGAATGACGACAGTGGTGGTCTGGTGCTTTTCTCCCTTGACTTCGCGCTTCCCTCTCTTCCTTTCCTGTGTCCGTTGGCCGAGGTGGTGAGGGTGCGCCACCGAGGATAAAGAGGATAAATCTGCCAGATGCAGCACCCGTACCCACGCTGCGCCCTCGATCACCATTCACGCGCGCGCGGGGCGTCAGTTCGAAAATCGCTCTTCCATTCTCACCCCCTTTCCTTCCCCTCCCCATGCACACCACTACTCGCCGTCCTTGTTCCCACTCGACTGAGTTTGGCCTGCGGTGTCGCGAGAAAAGAAGATACCGTTTTATTAGTTTTAAGGACGTACCAACTAAAACTGTTTTTATGTTTGTCAACAGTGATTATGACTTGCTTGTGATAACTGTCAATCTCCAAAATAATTTTTATACTTGCTTCATATTTGCTCCATGATTATTAACTGCTTCATATTAGATTTTGTTTCACTCTTGTATCTAATCATGTGCAGTGACCGACCATTTGCTGTGTCAATGTTTGGTTGGGTGGAGAGCATTTTATGATGATATTACCTATCTGGAAAAAATAAACAGTTTTCACTTAAGCACAATAGTAGCTTCACTTGACGGCAAACATTTCAACATACGTCAAAGGATTCGAAAATATTTATGGTTTTGTAATTTTATTCAGCCTCAAAGGTAATATTTATTAGAAATATCGGTTGTTCAACTGTTTCATTTTTTGATGAAACGCGACTTATATACTTTGTTACGCAATTTATTATAGATAATATAATTATTCACAAACTAACAGTAATTCGTAATCTTTTGATCTTATTATGACGAGAAGTTTTTTATTATTGTTTTCTTTCATTATTTTTAATTTGAAATTATTTCCTATTTGACCCGTGAGTGAGTTAAGTTTTCCATATTTGATTTGTTTGCGTCGTAGCAACGTTAATTGTAAATAACGCGATATGCTTCATTATTTGCTTAGTATTGTGAAAGATTTGGCGAATATTCCAATAGCATTATTTTTTGTGTATTTCAAATTGTCTAAATAATAATATTTAATTTTTCTCTAAGTGAACAAGAAAATGAATTACTCCTATTAATCAATAGTCATAGCATATTACATACTTTTTTTGTTTTCTTGAGAATATAACAATTGCCAATAACGGACTTTCGTCTGTTATTGTCCTTTCCGAAGAAGGATGTGTACATTCCCGTATGAATGTGATCGTATTTTAGAATTTCGCTCAACTTCTCGCTGCGGGACAGCTTTCAAAGTCATAAATTTTGAGATAGAAATATTTGTGGACATCTTCACTGACATAAAATCTTCTTAAATTTATTACACAATTTATCCTGTAAAATTTGAAATGAAATTCAATGCTTTTTGTTGTTATACAATCCATATGAATTATCGTTCTCATTTTGACGTTTTTCGTTAACTTAGTAGTGTTCATTGGATGTGTATTTTTGTTCAGTACGTTTTTACAGGAAACAAACCTTGTTTGTTTGGATTTAAGGAGTACAAACGCAGGTATAAATTGTGTGCATATATCAAACATGTTCGCATGTTTACATTCTAGGAGAATATATAACTCGATTCATCTGACAAATGTCTCTTTGCAAACCTGATCTTAGCGAAATACAGGAAAAGGAAGGAAAATCATCTGGTTACTCATAATCTGTATTTTATTTAGCTTGTTTCATCTGACATCTTGGCCATACGGATTTGGGCTCCCAGAATATAAGAAGCTTGGTAGTTGTGTTAAGTTGGTATTGAGATATTCTTGGAGTTGGAATCAACTAGATTTCTTTTTTACATTCCTTGGCTTTGCGTCTAAAAACTTTTTTCTACATTTACATAATTTTGACTTAGCATTCAGTCCGATTCGTAAAATTGTTAGTTGGACTATTTGTTGGGGCCATCTTAACCACTCTCAATCTCATTAAATGAACGATTTACATTATAAATCAGTGTGTCATTATCATTTATCCGTTGAATTCTCATATCGTATTTATCCGAATTCAGTACCCCCTCGAAAACATCACTCTAAAATGCCGGGGGAGGGAGTATATTAGGAGTTTAGGAAGGAAAAGTCGCTCCGTCAAAGTTTCGTGGGCGAAAACGAGTTTAGCGAACATAGATATGTTACACTGGCAATAGAAGTAACTTTTATGCAGAGAAAACAATTGAAATAATAAGAAATTGGGAACAGTACCGATGGACTTGTCTCCCGATTATGGCGGGATTTGACTCTTATTTGAAGCTGGATTTTATTAAAATAAATAATATAAATAAATTTGTCAAAAAAGCAGTACAAACTGCGTATGATCATGTGGAGGACAATAAACTAATTTACTCTCCGGAAGCAAGCAAGGGACCATCCTATCAATTCCGATAAAGGGCCCTAAGGCACAGGCAGATAAAAATTTCAGTAAAAATTCCGAGGTAAGATAAAAAGATAGCTACGTGTTGTAGTACTAATATAATATCAACATGTTTGTAATTTAACACAAAAAATTTATTTTACATGTACGAATTATTATCGATTTTATTCTGATTATAGTGTTTACAAATCATAAGAATTGAAATAACACTAAATTCACGATTTCTTGTTTCAATATGCGTGTCCGTGGAACAAAAGTCGAGAAAACCTACATAAGATATCCGCCTCTACCCGAAGAAAAACCGGAGAAAAACCCTGGTCAGGATGGGGCTACAGAATTAATGTACACAACCGTGCCTAAGTTGATTACACATAAAACTAAATTAATATGAATCATAAGACACTACACAATCAAGCAAGAAAATAGTTTTTGAAATTGTTATAAGTTAATTTAAAAGTACTACAGCAATGGCGTGACAAAGAACAAGATCCGGATCAAACCCGCACACTGCACCCGAACTCGATTTCACATTCGAGTACCTCTTGAGCGCAAGTTGTAACTGTGAATGCGGGCGGGAGGAGTTGTGGATGTAGGAAGAGTTGAGGACGTGGGAGATGAGGAAGCAGTAGGTGAAAGACTGGGGACGGCAAGAAATGGGTGTGGAGACGAGAGGAGGAGATTGTGGTGATGATGAGGTAGGAGCAGAGGGAGGTGGAGGAGGAGGAGGTGGTGTAGGAGTGGATAAAGGGGCAGGTGGATAATGTGAGGTCTGATGTGAAGCTAGGGGAGAACCGAAGTGATGTTTCCCAGACGGTCACAGATGTAAACCATGCTGGGTAAAGTCCTTGGCAGGCAGGTGTGGCAAATCAAAAATTGTGATTTTTGTGTCTGCCTAATTTCGTGGTTTATTTGTGGAACGTTGACACGTGGAGGTAGGGTAGAGAGTACCATGTTTGTGTGCTGAGATGCCGTTTTTAGTTTTTGTACATGTTCAGACGCGTTGAAATGTCCTCCCAAGTTAATATCGTTCTGCCCACCTACGATTATTACTGTGTCCCGCTTTGTGAGTGTCTTAGTGCAGGTGTCTAGTTCTCGAAGAACTTTAGCGGAACGAGCGGTTGGCTTGAAGACACCGGAGAACTTGTTGGGAAGCAATCCACGCAGAACGGAGGACATGTGGCGACCGTGCGAATCAGCTAATATGAGCACGTTTGATTTATGCGTGGAAGTGTTGACTTCATATCTGGGTAACACTACTTTACGTGGATTTGGGCGGCTGTGCTTACCAGTGCGCGGTTTGTGAACGGAATTTGGTACTGGACGAGGAGGGATGAAACGGGTAGGAGGATTAGGTAGGGGAGGAACCGGATATGTTATCTAACACACTAAACCTATTCTGAGTGAAGAGATGGGGTTGTGCATGTGTCGTTGGTCTAACCGGGTGATAGCAGTTGGAAGGACGGCGAGAATTCCTTACTGTAGTCCAACCTCCGATCGTGTTCTTATTGACCTCTTCCAGCGCACTGATCCGTGTGTCAGTATAATGTACCAAGCCATTTTACGCCTTCTGAAGATCAACTTTGAATGCGATTGTGAGTTGGTTAGCAACTTAACGACAAAAGCAAATGAGAATTCACGAAAACTGACAACTAACACTGAATGAAGGATATTGGTATAATAATACGTTTATTACTACGGAAGTTACAAATGAGATATGAAATAAATAAATAAACAAATCGACGACTAAAATTGACTGAAATGATTATTTAGGGCGACAACTAGAGGTTAATTAATTCGACAATAACTACTCTATATTATGTTAAAATTTAAATAAATACGAAAAAATAAAGAAAAACTAATTGTAAAATGATGTAATAGTTCTATGGAATTATGACAACGAAACTTGGATGCAACAATGGGGCAGGGTTTCTTTGAAAGCTTAATTATTATGTGATAGAATATGCACGAGAAAATCTAAATGCATCCTAATGTTTACTCTTGATGCACCAAGAAAGTAGATGGGGATATCACACATTCATATTATATAGGATGCTGTACATACTCGTATATCAATGTGTGTATGCATATACAAATATTAGGAGAGAAACAAAAAGGACAAATTTCTTTTATTTTGTTTACCCTAGGATTAAAACTGAAAACTCCCTGATTCCAACTGAAAACCGAACCGACGCGAATTATTAGGATTATACTTACCAACATGAACCCTTTCGCAAGGAATTTTGAATGTGAGCTCGAATTTGATGTTGTAGATACCTCTCATAATACTTTCAAGAACAAGCATTTCTGAGATAGTTTGCTTCACCGTATTACCGAGTGAAAATTGGTTTCATTAAGAAACTCCTGGGAACAATAACTCTTTCAATTACCCATACAATATGGTCTTTGTGGAAGGGATATTCCAGGAATACATGTTGCTATTAATATAACTTCACTAGAACTACAAATGTGGAAGTTAATAAATTACATCAATTCATGTATTAATTTTTTATTCTAGTAATATTTTTACACGTACTCAATTTTGGCTAGGTTGTGTGCATTATGTCTGAAGCCTCATCACAAACTGGGTTTCTCTCTGGTTGTCCCTGGGGTCAATTCATCATAAATAGTAGGATAGTTCCTTGCTTGTTTTTGAGTTAAAAGTAGATAATTGCTCTCCACGTTGTCTTATACATTTTTGTTGCCCTTTTGTCAATAAATTATGTTTCTATTTGTAGCACATAAATGATTCTAGTAAAGATAGAAATTACATTCTTAACTTTCGAGGAATTGCGGTACGGTTTGTAAGAAAGATAGTGTACCTACTACTTTTAAAAATAAGTGGCTAATGCATTTCATGAAATTGAGACATTACCATATTTAATATTCTGCATTTTATTATTTATCTTTGTTATGGTATGTTAGAAATACCATTTGAAAGAGACACGTGATATATTTATCATGGAAGTCTGGGCTGTTCAAGCGGTGTTACATATCCAGCTGTAACATATTTTTAGTATGTCTTGCTGTGCATCGCACTGTACGAATATGTTCAGCTAAAATTCTTTTACGCATGTCTTTTTTACGAACGTGAAATTTAATTCATGACAAAGTATTAAGGATTCATGAACATATAATACTTGTCCTGAAGCGTGTCTGTTTTTCTCTTTACAATGTTTTAACCCATGAAGATTGAACTAACTTATGAGAAAAAGATGAATGGATGAAATCGAGAGGGTGGAACACGAATAGGAAAAGACAACGTATAAGCGAATAGTGAGTGTATGATGAATACAAGGCAAGTTGGCTTAAGTGAGCATTGCGGTTCGGGAGCAGAGATCATCAATAATTGCCTATTGCTGAAAAGAAGAGCTCCGTGCGTTGCCTATTGAATAGAGATGTTCTCTATTCGTTCGCCATTAGAAAAAAAGTGGGAGGGATGTAGGAAGAAGAGAAAGCAAGAATGAGAAGAGGAGGAAGGGAAGGACTGAGGAAAAAAAATAGGGGGAGGGTATTCAAATCCCGTGAGATCGTTAAACTTTCAGCCTGGTTTACTTTACACGGAGGAAGCTCCGATTCTGTTCGGTTAATTTTGCTCGAAGGCGCGCCCGCCCGGTCTCCCCTCTATGCATTATTTATCTAGCAACTTATCACTCGACTCGGGAGCGCGCGGTCTGCCCGTGGTGAGAGTCGGAAAGGGGTCATGGCAGGCGATGGCGCTGAATCTTTCTCTCGAGGGACAAGTATTTGGTGGACCTTGTACATGTTGAAGGTTTCGTGGGGTTGAATGCATTCTAGGGTTCATGGTTCGAATTCTCGTAGGTCATGAATGTATTAGTGAGGTAGCATGGTTTGTGAATACGATTGTAAAATATCAAGGGTGGTTGGGTTCAGAATTTATTATTTACTAATCAAATAAATTCTAACGATAAAAAAGAGGTACGTCAAGGACTATCTAAAAATAATTTTTGTGGCAGTCACATGTGTATTACAGTCACAACTGCCAATGAGAAAGATTAATTTCATCGAGTTCTATTGCACGTTGCTTTACTGTATCACGCTTTATGTTGTAGTAATTGTATTGTTCCTGATAGATGTACACCATGACGTATATGTTTCTAAATTCTTCACCATTTAATTTGTTTACGGTATATTTACTCATATCAAATTGATTATTATCTTCTGATGCAATGCATACGACAACGTGATGGGTTTTTCGTATGAGTGCAACTAGTTTCAAATCCTTCAACTCAAGAAATGACAAAAGTACAAAAGAAGATTTTATATTTCCTTTAATATTGTTTCTTTCTAAATTAGCCATTTTCCACTGAAGGTTACGAAAAATATTTTTGTAACTATATTTAGTAAATTAATGTAACAATATTTAGTTAATTATTTTATGTTCAAATAGTTCATTTAAAATTCTGGTTAAAAAGAATCATGAACCTTGAAAGATTTATCTTGTAATGGGTTGTATTAGTTTTTTTTCTTTGCACATGATAACATATTGGCTAAGTTTTTTTTAATGCTGGTTTTTCTTAATTACACTTCAGTAATTAAGAAAATTGTTGTCGAACACTAAAATTTAAATATTAATCCTAAATTAGCCTTCGTTATTTAGAGTTTCCAAAATAGTACGTAATAGTAAATATGACATTTAGGATATTTTATGTCAGGTAACCGTAGATGTATCACAAACATTTTGATATCGTGTTTCAGAGGGACAAATTCTTTGTTTTGTATAGGATAAAAAATTAAATTGTTTGACGCAGTATAATTAAGCATAAAGAAATGAATATTACAGTTTTAAACAAGTACTGAAAGACCTACAAAATGTTCTATTCTCTCACAATTCATCCAAGATAATAAGTTTTCTATAAAGCATTACAGAAATTCAAATCCCTCAACTTTTAAATAGCCTTCACGTTTAAAATCCCTCAACTCTGAAGAAATGAAATATAAAAAAGTTCCGCGACCCATCTGGTTGGTTTTATAAAAATGACTTTATCGAAACCGTTCATCTCTTTTTAATTTTCAAACTTTTCTTCCTGTGAAGCGTTTTTTAATACAGGGAGTAAAAAAGTTAGTAAGGGATTTGATGGAGGGTAAAATTTAAAACCGCGATCTCTCGCGCGCAGAGGATCAATTAAAGTCGGAATGCCTCGGGCTGTGGTCTTCAACTGCGATCCTTTTCTTGCGGCGACCCTCGAAGATTCCTCAAACGGTTTGGGGTCTTAAACATGCATTTACGGGATTGGTTATTAGAATTTCTACGGGTCGCAGGATAGTGAAATAGACTAAAGAAGTGTTTGAATAGCTTGAAGAATATATAGAACATAATGTCAATACAGAATTAATTAAGAAAAGATAGAGGACTGTTCAAAAACCTCCACGTGGTGGCGACGATAACTCCCTTGGATAGAAAAGTGAAGAAGAAAGAGAGTACAGATAGAAAAGAACAGAGTTTGTAGAATAAGGGAGTGTACGCCCTGGTAATGACCTGACGGCTAAGGTACAGGGTGAAACTAGCAAATAAAAATAAGAAATGGAAGGATTATCAAGAATACAAGGATTGCTATGTTATTAGATTAAACACATGTCTGGATTTACTCTAGTGTACATTCAGGTTTGGTAGTATACGAGTATATATATATATATATATATATATATATATATATATATANATATATATATATATATATATATAACCTTTCATTTCTGTAAAAACCTTGTATATTACGCGTGCTAAACAAGTTGTTTATTATTTCTGAAGTACTCATATGTATACATTTAAAACTTTAATTCATGTGATATTTTAATGTAAACTGTGAAATGTGTTGAGATTATAATACTTGTCGACTTTGTAGAGTTCCTCGTGGATTAAGGTAGTAGCTGTACTTAGTTTTCGTTCATAATTTGGAAAACGTGAATAAGTAGTTGATATTTAATATAATCGCTGTTTTTAATACGTTTAAGTTTGAATAAAATCAACTTTCTCAAATTTCGAGCTCATAACGAAGAAACAGACTGGAACGGGTTAAGGTAGTACTTCGCTTAAGATCTTGTCAAAAGTTAATGGACTTCATGTAGTTCATGAACTTCACTATTACGACATATTATGATTGGATTACTCACTCATATAGTAAAATTTATTTCAAATTAACTTGAGAAATATGTTTAAACATTTTAAAATAGTGGGTATGGTCGTAAATGAAAAAAATAAATCGAAATTTCAAATTTTTAATGTGACTATACCTGGTTTGTAACTTGTAAGAAAAAAAAACAATAAACCACGCCGTAAGATATCATACTATTACAATAATACTTATATAAAACTTATTAGATTACTCGGGATATGTCACATGTATTAAAACATGAATTTCAGTAAAATACGATCTAAAATAATACATTATTCGCGGCAACGTTGTATTTAATATTTTGAAGTTGGTGGCATTGTAAATCATAGCTGAGCACCATTGTAAATCATACTTGTAAACAATGCGTAAATAGATGAAAGTTTTTGAGGTTACTTCCAACGTTGTTTATTTGTACAATGTCTTTAAAATCATCTTCTTTTATGTGGAAAGGTAAAGTTGTCTGAAAAAGTATTCCATCAACATATAGCTCAAAGAATTTTTTTTCAATTTCAATTTGAAAACATGAAAAAATTACACATTAATGATCTCATCTCTTTGAACTTCATATATTGGGAAAGTTAGAAGGTCGTGACTTTAGTTTTCGCACTCTGGTGGCGAAAGACGAAAGACTTGATGCAGTGCGGCGTTGACACGTTTCACGACCATAATCTCGAGTAGCCAGACATTATTCTACTTTTTATCGAATATCTCATTTTAGATAACGTGACTCATGATTGTCATAGGGTTTTCATACTTTCAGAATACCAGTGAATAATTTCCTATTTTTTTAAACAAATTCCTGAATTTCCTTATAACGTTTTTTTTTCGGTTAAACTTGAAAATTCGTGAAATCCCATAACAGATCATATTAAATTAAAGTTGCAATAACTCGTAAACTACTCTCGTGAAGGTCATGAAACTTTGTCCACTTGTTAACTGTCATAATAACAATACGTTTACCAAATTGCATTCTTTAGGCATTCGTGGACTTCCACATCAATGGCTAACATCTTATTTAAAAGATAGATATCAACAAGTAGAAATATCCTATACTAAAAATAAAATACTTGAGCGTTGTCTTTCTGAAACAAAGCCACTTACTTGCGGAGTATCCCAAGGATCAATTCTCGGCCCTATACTCTTTTTATTGTATGTGAACGACATGTCATCATCCACATCAGATTGCAAAATGGTTCTTTTTGCTGATGACACTAATTTACTATGTAAACACGCCAATGCTCAAAAAGTTTTGTCTAACCTTTCGACTTGGTTCCATGCAAATCGTCTCATTGTAAACACTGACAAAACAGTGTCTATGTCATTTCACAATAGTATCACAAAATCTTTACCCCAGGTTTCTCTTTCTTTAAACGGAACACAATTAAAAACTGTTACAAATACAAAATTCTTAGGTCTCCATATTCAAGACAACCTCAAATGGAATTGTCACATTGACAATCTTAATTCCCAATTAAGCAAATTGTGTTACGCATTCCGAATCTTAGTTAACGCAGTTAGTCCACGTATTTCCCGTTGCGTATATTTTGCAAACGTTTACTCCCATTTACGTTACGGCATTACCTTCTGGGGTAATTCCGGTCAGAGTATTCAAACTTTCAGAATTCAGAAGAGGATAGTTCGGATAATTTGTAAATCTCACCCCCGAAACTCTTGTAAACCTTTATTCAAGGAATTAAATATCTTAACACTTCCCTGCATTTATATTTATGAAACAGTCGTGTTTGTTAAGACCGAATTACTGAAGTGCCACCCTTTCTTTATACGAAACAGTCTCGTTCACGAACACTATACACGCAATAGTAGTAATATTCATCGCACTAGAGTGTCAACCACTCTTTGCCAAAAGGGACCATACCATTCGGGAATCGTTCTATATAATTCCCTGCCCAAGAATATAAAAGTAATTATGACATTGAATGTCTTCAAATCCGCGGTTAAAAACTACTTCCTGCACCAGTTCTTCTACACTGTAAATTTTTTTTATTGATTTTAATTAAAGTTAAATCCGTCTTGTACTTTATCACGCCATTGCTGTAGCACTTTTTAAATAACTTA
>NNCF01126148.1:885101-927437 GCA_002313205.1 Laupala kohalensis | reverse complement strand
ATATATATATATATATATATATATATTCTAACGATCCAGATTCGTTAGTGAATCATTTGGTATTTATTAGAATTTTATAGGAGATGTAATGGCAGATTTAGAACAAAATTACATAGAACGTCCGTTTGAATGTAGCGCCGAGAGGGTGTATTCTGAGCGTGATACGAAGCGTCGGAATATTTTTTGAGTGAAATACGTAAGGAACTAGAGATCATGAAAGCACCTGGCTGAGCCAGTGAAGTGAATAATAAGGAAGCGATCAGATTGGCGAAATAAGCGAGGCATAAGAAAGGAGTGGGGGCTAGTGTGCAGGTGGAAAGCAAGAAACAAGATTCATTCTCAATTGTTATAGAAAATCGTGATAGAAAAGACGGTTCGCCTTACGTAATTGCAGACGTGTGGATGGTAGAATCACGTAGGATAGCAGCGTGAGGAGTGGAATTTAGTCGCACGTGGCATTTAATAGTCAAGAGGGAAGTTGAACCAGTTAAGCATTTCTTAATCGAAGTTGATTAGCGAAGTTGTATAAATGCCGTAAGAACAAAGATCAATTTTCGGCGAATATCATTTTCATGATATTGTTTTATAGTACATCGAGAATAGAGGAAGGACGGCCGAAGTAATACGAACGTAAAGAATCATAGTATCGTTTGGAAAAGCTCCAAGTGACGCTACAACCTATTTTCGAAAGCATTAGTTCGATTCGAACATTTTGACGCCGTTTCCGAGGGGAAGGCAGAGCAGACGATACCACGTGGTGTGGAAGCCTGGTAGCACGCCGACGATTCAAGGTCATCAGCAGCTAAATTACTCAATCTTTTAACTTTTTGTTTAGCATTTGTGAATGGAATTCCTGAATCCAAAAGTGAACGTAAGGTGATACACATCACAGTCATCCCTCGTTCCCGGGACTTGACTGCTGATTTCCAATTTCAGGCACATTCTACGATGCATAGCGTCGGAATCTCGGACCGAACTGAGGCATTGAACCCAAGACATTCGTCGAGGCTAAAATATCCAAGAATTTGCCGACATTTAAACAGGAAAGGACGGGCACCCTCGAGCAATTGAGCAATAAGTAAACCATCGTCGCTTCAGATGATGCGAGATAAGACAAGTTTCTGACCAGGCGCTCCGTAGAACAATGCTTAAAAAAATTAACGGACGTAAGTTAACGGATATAAATGAAACGGTAGTTAATAAAAGCGTTAGTGGTTTTAGAAATTAAATTAAAATTAAAGAAAATGTCAGCTTAATTAACGATTTTCTTCCGAGCTATGGTGCCACCGATCAAATACTCAGTCCTAAAATATCTAAAAAATGCTTATACTGAACTAATCTTTTAAAAAACTATAATTAGGATCCTTATTGCAATTGTTTTCCATGGAACTGTAAATATACAGGATATATTGTGGGCAAAAAATAATAGAATTTTCCCTTCTTACTCGCAGCCTGGTTAATATCTTCTACCATGGTTCGTATCTACTAACCGTGAAATGTAAGCGCACACACTAATTTCTTATAAACCTTCTTATTATTGAAACAAAGATGGCACAAATTGTCATCAAAATTTTCCATACGTTTTGAAATAATGTCAATTACTACTGAATTAAGAATTCAATATCGACCTGTACTTTATACCGTACTTCACTAATGTGTCCACATTGTTGCAAGATGAGACTCAAAAGCATAAGGAACAATGGAGTTGGGACATGTAATTGATGATGTCCATAATATTCTTAATATATATTTCTTATCTGTAACAAGATAAATTATATAAGTATAAATAAACGCAAAATCCAAATAATATTTTTCATACTATGATTTCACTTTACTACTCAAAAATAAGCGCACCGGACAAAATATTGATATTAGCCTCTTCCAGGTGACTAATATTTTGCTATTACCATGTAATACCACCTCTGGCACAGATAACACTATGGAGGAAAAAATTACCTAGCCTTTTTATTGTGCTTTTGTTTTCTAGGTCCAAAATTGAATATCAACATAACTTAAAATGTTTCCTTTCGCAACCAGGGGACGTTTTCTTTGAATTGTTGCCATTTTTAACATATGAGCAGAAATTTAATTATTCAGGAGGTACTTGACCCATGGATTTGAAATTTATCATAATATTTGAACCATTAGATTTGAAGAATTGTATAATAAGTTAAATTACACTAAAAAGTCTAAAAGTTCTTAAGAGCGAGAAAATTTTACTTACTATTCTTGAAACAAAAATTGAAAAACAGAAAATGTTTAACAATATGATTTTATCTCTATGATGACAAACATATGTACAAAAAGTAAAAGAAACTATTTTTGTATCAAGCTTCCCCCCTCTGGCGTCAACTACCTCTGCTCTTGTTAGGGGGGACGGAATTTTGTCCGGTGAGCTTATTTAAGATAATATCTCGGATTTACACATGACTATTTAAGTTTATAGTAATTAAAACGTTAACTGGCAATAAAAAGAGAAAGAAACACATAAATGTCACTTACATATTGGACGAAACAGTTTGGACCCTCGCCTTTGTCAGTCACTGAGATATTTAGAGAGTATTAGTAATATACTCAAATTATAGCAAACCTTAATAAATGCAAAACTTTCATTAAAATTAACAAGCTGTGTAACAATTAGTCACTTGTTTACAACGTTCTTTAATAACTTTTCTTCAAACCAATATCGATGGTAAAACGCAAATACTCTGAGCTTCAAGAACTACTGACAGGTATGAAGCACCTTTGTGAGAAATCTTAGGACTTGTCAAATCATTGCCAAATAAGCTCACCGGACAAAATATTAATCTACCCCTGGAGACATAACACTAATACTGTATTATAACTCCTCTAGCCTTGCTGAGTGACTAATATTTAGTGCAGGAAGCTACTTTGCACACGACAGCTTGTAGTGGAGAAGGCTACGCTTCTGTATTTCTGGTGTACAGTGTTTTTAAATGTCCCGTTTTGCACTGGTGCATTGAGGGTTGCATAAAATCACTGTGATTGTCGGCTTTCGTCGTCGTTGTAGTGACTACTAAGCTCCAGGAATACATAATGATTTAATTACTCTTCTTGCATTATAATCTTGTTTTGAATAGCTACTTATATAGATATTTTATTTTTGATTTGTTTGTCTTCGTGTGTGTCGGTTGAATAATTTTGAAATTGAGAATCAAATACTTCGTTCTCATAACATATTTTTATAAGAACTTGTACCTGTCAAAAGCGAGGACTTGAATCGGATAGAGGTTACTTATTTTCTACTACATCTGTTACTATCGCCCCTGGTTCCAGAACTGAAAAAACGTAAGGATTTTTAGTTAAGTTTCTGACAAATATGACATCGAAACATGTCTTGTTGGGACATAAATATATTAAACTTATATAATTTAATCACTAATTAATTTAATAATAATAATATTAATAATTGATAAGTTAAAATTGAAATTTCTGTTAATTGTTTTATTTTGAATTCTTCAATGTTCATTGTGTATTTAAAAAGAATCATCTGTGCATTCTCTGTATGCTCTTGTTACATTGTTAGATTTCTGTAACGTCTCTTGCTACTTCTTTCAATCAGTCATTCCCATGAATTAATGATAGTCTAACAATGCAACTTTTATTGTACATAATTTACATTGAATTTATGATGTTAATATTTTGTCGTAAGTTTTCAATAATTTCAATTTGTTCTTCACAAATGTGAGGTGCTCAATATACAACAAATTCATTCTTTTTTTGATATTATCAATTCTTTTATAATTTTCAATTCTTTTATATGCACCAAATATTTTAAGAATGCAATAAATTTTGCATTTCTTTGGAATTGAATTTTTTTTGGAAATTTTGACGAAATTTGTTAAACCTTACTAAAACAGAAAGTAAAGTTATTTTTTGACTCTCATGAATATTGTATTGTGCCATCTTGGAGCAAAAAGTTCTGTAAAATATGCAAAGAGTATGCATAGAACTTAAATAGAATACGGCTCAATATTCATATTGTTATTTTTACTTTTCAATTTTTTTAAGATCATTGACGTTTGATTGATAAAATTTTCAATACATGACGATGTATCGTTTAAAAAACCGCGACTGATTTTCACCGATCTGCTGAACATCATCAAAATTAGTAATGCAATTCCTTCGATGAGTATTTGCGTACATATATCTTGACGAAATACTGAGTTCAGAAATATTAGAAACAAAAAGAAAACGGAATTGCTAAAGAAAAGACATGGTAATTCTTTCGAGACTCAACCTTTGTTCAAGTTTATATAAATAAAATATAATAATTAATTGAAGGGTATTCGGTATTGCTAAGTATTTCGGGAGTTAAAGATTTCATTTAAATATACAATTTAATTTAGAAATAGACAATAGTTTTTCGTGTAATTTCTTTATAGAAAAGCATTTTATTCTCATATCTCTCGTCCCGTTATAAATTATTTGAGGTTTTTGTTGAATTAAAGAAGATTGTTATTCACGTGATCGTTATGCTTTCGTTTTCATAAAAAAGTATACACTTTTTTTTTACAAAGAACATTACTACAACGAAGATTTGTTTTTCATTCGTAATATTTTGACAGCCAGATTACAGTTCATTAATTAATGAAAGAATATTTACGAGGAAAATATTACCAAAATGTTTGTACAGATTTTTTATTAGCTTACATATATTTATGATTTCTGTATTAAAAGTTGCCATAATTATTCTTATTATTATTATACAGCCGCGAAAACGTCTCAATACTGTTATTCACTTCAAAAAATGTTAAGTTTAAATAGTCGTTGAGGTGCATCACTTACTTAGTTATTTTTATTTCCTTTCTAGTTGTCCTATGTGATGATGGTGCAATTTAGTACACATCTCGCTAACGCGTGTCATTGTTTTTCTTCGCATCTTTAAAGTAAGGATATTCAAATTTTCCTTGTTTCAAAATCTGAATGTTTTAAGAAATGCAAACCACAAACTCTGCAGCGGTTCTACCTCCAATCCTTCCCTCTGTTTCTGTCTCTTCTCCTTCTCTCTGCTCCTTGCTTCTGTCTGCCCCGTCCTCAGACTGCCTTCGCACGGCATCTACATTCTTCGCACAGTGCGGGCTCAGCTTCGGCTGAAATGAGTTATAAGCCAAGAAGGGAGGCAAGAGATATGAGGTTGCAGATAAGAATGAGGAAGAGAGAGAGAAAGACGCGAGAGGACAACGAAGTGAAAGAGATAAAACGACCAAATAAAAAAAATATCATTTTCGGAGGGTGGAACGTTCGTGGGAGAATCATCGCGTGGGGGCGGGTAGAATTGGTGGATTCATACTGGGGAGAGGAGGGTTTGGAAATGGTGTATAATCGTTGACTGTGAGAAAAATAAAGGAGATGATGAAGGGAGTAAGAATGGGTTTCGCCTAAAAAAGAAAAGAGAAAGAATTACTTCGAGGAAGGAGCGAAGAAGAAATCTCCGCTTGAAAAGTCTCTCGTTCCGTATTCTTAATTACGCTTGCAAATCTGTGTGTTGAAGAGGCGAAGAGATGAAGAATGCAGGTTTTAGTCATTATTAGTCTGAGAATAATTTCCTCAATGTGGTGGTATAATATAGCAGTTTTGAGCCTTCTCTTATGCCTCTCCCTTCCCAGCGCATTCCTCGTTCTTTCCTCGGTACTTCCGATGCAGATGCTGCCCTCCAGAAGAAGACACGGATTGTGGATCATCTTCCGGAAGTAGTTCCGAGGTAGACCGTTGGCTGCACTGCAATCGTGCTGCGACGTTGCGGCCAAGATTTTGCCTCTTTATTAAAGAGGGGTTAAATAAGGTCTCGACAATATTTTTGTCTAATGACTCCCGTTTTGTCACCGAAATATTGCGAAGGTTCCCATGCCGGTCGTGTTTGAATCGGTACAGCTCTGTTGTATTCGTAATTTAAAATAATTTATGGTTGGTGATGAGATTTTTTAATGTTTTATCCTTGGACTTCTGCTTGTATTCATGACTCTCTTATTTTATAACCTTCTCGTTTTATGATTTAAAATCGCCTAAGTATATTGTCCTTTATATATTATATTTCATTGTTTTAGCTCGTAAACTTTATATTAAAGACATTTCACCACCAACAATATTATTTTATATCAGTGAACACCTTAGACCAAAAAATATTATTTTGCGTTTTTTTGGAAGTTTCCACGTTTATTGAACTTAAATTGAAAACATGCGCTGTAAAATTTTTCAAAAACTTGTTCCATAATAAATGAGAGCAAGCATTTAAACATTGGTCAAGCTTCGCGGCAAAATACAGTTTCCGAAGTGGAATTTCTACAATAACGCACAGGAAACAAAACTAGATTTTACTTTTGAAGAATTTAAAATTCATCTTCTTAATGGACTTTAACAAAAAAAAAGTAACAATATTTATACAGATGAATTACTTTCATTCGAACTTATTAAAAATTAGAAGGGGATGGAACAGTTAGCTATGTACCTCTATACACTTCATCAAACCAGATCTGTCATGTAATATGGCAACGCAAAATAGCGTTAGACGCAATTTAACCCTCTTCCTTAGCTTTCGACTTTAAAGTTTAATTATCTGATATTGCATACCCACGCACCATTAATACCTTGTTGCTTTTACTGCCTCGCTAAAGTGTTTATTTTGAACACAATTTCGATACTGCTTCAGGCATGTTTTTGTGTATAGATGTCAGTGTCCTGTGACCTACTGATGAAGTCATCTACGATAAAAAAAATTGCTCGTTATTTTAGGAAAGCTCCATGACAAAAAGGAAGCAGCATGACCTTTGGAAAAAAGATTTAAAAAATGATGGTGGCAAGTTGGGGAGAAAATGTTTGAAGGAAGGTTACGTGGAAGATATTATAATAAAAAAGAAGAGAAGAAAAACGAAAATTTTGCCAATATACACATTTGTAATCGTTGGAGGACATTTGGAAGGAAGAGAAAATTTGCCTTGAATTAGCAACAAACGAGATGTTTTTCCATTGAATAAACATTGGATAACTTGGTTTTCGTACGGCGAGTCCGAGGACTTACAATTATCGGGATGAGCAGAAAAATATTTGTAAGCTGTAGAAAAAAAACAAGAAAAAAACAAGTGTGTCTAGCTCAGCGCTATTCAACTTATCTGAGCCCGAAGACCATTTTCTTTAAGCCTCCGATTGGGTTGTCACGCGATGGGTTTAACCAAATTTTGCCCGACGAATAAAAGTAATGGATCGTATTTTTTTTTCTTTTTTTGTACCATGATATTACGATTCTCATCAAGAAGTTATATTATTTAATAGTTTACTTCTTTATTAAAGCTAGAAAAATTTAGTAGTTTGTTTCTTTATTTTTAAAACGTGATTGTAATATTTAAAATTGTAAAAACATTTTCATATTGTAATGTATCACGGGATAATTCTGAATACAATTTTCTATTTTCTCTCAAGTCAAATTTTAATTCTGGTGGCTTAGATTTATAACACAAAGTTGTGGCCCCCAAAGTTTGATGAATATTGTGATATGCAAAATGCACTATAACTCGCGGGCGGACAAAAAAAATGTTTTGCATGCCTCGTACTCTGCACGTTGATCGCCAGGTGGATCTTAGCGGCCGTCCTAGCTTATTCAACGTGTTTTTATTGACTTTGTCGAATGACTTAAAACACATTTATCCTCATTGTGAGATTACAGACGTGACTTATCAAATTAGGTAATATACTTCTTTTGGTTGTCAGTATGGATTTTTTTTCTCTGACTAGTTATATATTGATTCAGTTTTCTGCCATTTAGATAACTTCTCCAATTTTAATTATGCTATTATAAGTTCTATTAGAAATAATAAGTTACATTATCTATTTTCTCAAATAATGAACATTAAAATTGGAGTTTTTATAGGAAGCGATATCTTATTGATTATCATTAAGTGAAAGTAACACAGTTATTTTCTAATTCCCCTAGTCGAAACTGAAGTTACTGAAATAATGGTGAAACAGAATTACATCCAGGAACTAAAAGTCGTTATTTCAGTTTGGTTATTTTGAATTTGTTTGTTTGTTTATTTTGAAGTGTATATCGTATGTTGATCTCAATCTGGAATTATATTGCAATTTATATGTAATCTTGAAAACTTATTACATCGCAAACTTCAATTAATAAAGGAAGTAAAAGAGAGACTTCATGAATTAGGGAATAACTTTCTAATGTATATCAGTCAGTTTATTCTATACCCTCTCAAATTTGTTTCCTCAATTAATATGTGTTATGTGTTGTAATAAATAATATAAATATTAACCCTATAAATAAATAAGTGTTAAACGTATTTCCTATCCTGTTGTTCTTGGTTACTTGCATATTTTATGTTCGATACTATGCAGAGAATACAATGCCAGTTATGAGACAGACAAAAAAGAGGACAGAAAACAAGAATTCTAAAACACCAACGGAACTGCAATGTTATAACAAATTACTGATTTGACAGGGAACATTGGATGGGATGGGATTATGTTAGGAAGTTAGACAGGGAAAGAAATTATTAAAACGCTGTCCGAAATGATACACATAAAAAACAAAATGACGAGTTTGAACTTAGGTGAGAACACAGAGAAACTATGGAGTACTTATTTATTTAAAAAGAATAATAATATTTTGATGGTTTTTTGAATGGTTCATATTCTTTCCGAATTATCGTTTTTATATTTTCTGTGTTGTTACATATTATGTCATGGTACAACGATACTGCACTATTTACGTATCACCCGACGAAGGCAAAATTCTGGCATGATTGTGATTTACAGTTATTTGTTTACAAACATTGTAAGCTTGTAATTCAAGAGTATAATGAAGATAGACATAAACAGCTTTACTATTCGATAGAAGACATTCATTTCTGAATATCGTTGAAAGTTCTCGTAATATGTTTTTCTTTCTTATCTTGCTCTTACGTCCATTCCTTTATTTGTTGCAAATCACAGTTTTTCCTAGTGTCGCCTTCACAATATTATATTTTTGTGTATATGTGACACTTGTTAAAATATTCTTCTCTTCAGACTCTCGAAGCGGATGAAAATATTTCCGACAATTCCTTTCCATCTGTTCGTAAACAATGAGTTAACCGGCATCCTCTCAGTCACTGACAGGTGGGGCGAGAACCTGTCTCCTCCGTTTGTACCTTTACTTGTTTACTTTCCTCTGGCACAAACAAGGTCTCTCGGGCCGAGGCAGGCGCTCTCAGACAAGCAAACGACGCCCTTTCGCCTGACAAATCACGATCGCCCGCCGCCGCCACCGCCACCGTCTTCGCTCTGACGCCTCGGACAGCAGCGTCGACGATCGTACATCTGTCATTAACTAACGAGAAGTGCTAATTAGAAGCGTGCTCTAATTAGCCTTAACGACGCAGTCGCGTTTAACGCCGGGTGGCTGCCTGTCACTTCCAGAGCGGTGTTGGAGGCGGTAGCGCTCAGACTGCTATGTCGACTCGGATCTGCGCTGGGCGGAGCGTATATATCAATAAGATTATTTTCATTATCTCGGACGGCACCATTGATCTCCGTTGTGGAAAAAGAGGAAGTGCGGGAGGGGTAGCTTTAGAAGAGGGAGAGGTGGACGAGAAGAAAGCGTGAGGAATCAATGGTTGGTGCGGGGGAGAGAAGACAGAAGCGCGCGTTTTGGATGACGATTAAATTCGCGGGCAATTATCTTAACGATGTTTTAGTGGGAGAGATGGGGAGAAATTTGGAGTTTCATCGGTCTACGCGCTGGGAATAAGTGGAAAAGTAATGCTGAAAATGATGATTGATTTGGATGGAATTTATTCGTCATTGTGCTACTTTGCGAAGTAAGTGCTGGCTTTGTTTATTTTCTACGCGCTTTTGATCTTATTCCTAGAATATTTTTAAGTCCCAAATGAACTTTGATTAGAATTTCATTTTCAAGTCTCCTTTTGCTCCAACATTCCAAGAAAGTTCTCTGAAGGTAATATCGCTCTCATGAAATAAAGTTTTACATACTGTAATTGTGTTTTCAATATTAGTAAAACTATATTTTAGTAGTATGAAAAATTAGGATATTATGAATTATGTTAGAAAATAAAATCTACTTAATTTCTTACGTTAATTGGCTTTCCCTTGCAATTTCATGGAAAGTTTGGGACTAATTTGTTTAGTCCTCCCGCACTCGTATTAATTATGTAGCATACATTATTTGTGAGTCCGCACCCACAAATGTTTATGCCGAAACTGTTAATCCTCAATTTCAGGTAGATAAATCACATTTAATTTGAAGAAAAACGTTCAATAATAAGCGAATGTCAATAAAGTAGAAACTCAGTAACCAGTGGAGACGATATTGTTGGTTAAACTAAGTACTGGATTTTCGGCCCATTTTTCACTTGAAATATTCAATTCGCCGTTGTTTTGTGTGAGGAACAATGGCCGAGATTAACAAAGCATGTTCACTGGCAATTTAGAAACTGTTCGCAAGAAGAAAATTACAAGACAGTTGACAGTTTTTTTCGCAAGGTTTTTTTTACAAGGTTTTTATTTCAATATAGATCTAAAACTGAGGTTAGTTCAGTGTGTACTAATCATGAAAAAAGTGTTTTTAACTTTTTATGACCAAAGTGTGAAAAGTTTTTGTGATCCTTAAAAAAACATGCTTCGTTGATTAAGAAATCATAGTGGACTATCACATGTAATCTCTAAGTTAAACGTAATGAAGAATTAAAGGAAATTTATCATCTTTTTAATGAGCGATTTCTTGATTCAAGAGTTTCTATTTCAAAATTTACCCAATTGCGACCAAACAATGCGTTTTAGCTGGTGCTGCAGGAACTCACTCAGAGTGTGTGCGCGCAATCCATTAGAATTTCAAATTGATGTTAACGGGCACACAAGTAACGCCTTTGACTATTGGAGGTAAAAATTTACAAAATTACAAGTCAGTATACTTTTGCTTATGAATAGAGTTTATAAGACAAATAATCATGAATTCTGAAAAACTATATAAATCGTAAATTATAATACCTCGATGTAATTGACTATATCTCTGTCAATTATTAAAAAAATGGATCAAATTTTTACCAATGAAAATTCAATGCATTTGGGTATTTTTCAAATAACAATCGCGAAAATCCGTGATATTGTATTTTGGAAAATTAATTTTGAAAAAAAGCAGCATTTTCCATTTTTGAACTCAAAAATGGTCTTCGTTCGACAAAAATAATATAATAATATTAGGGGTGGCCCTGGAAAATTTCAAATGTAATTTAGTAATTTGTTTTGAAAATATTTTTTTTACAGTCTTGTGTTTACAAAGTTTGAAGGATAGCAGTGAAATAGTATTTATTTATAGTGTAAAGAGACCCATCTTCCTACTTAGCTTTAATATTTTTTTAAGATTGAAATTATTTGTATTTAGGGTTGCTATATGAAGCAACAATGGACGAATGACTTAGAATAAACTTCATTTTATTTCATTTAATTTGCGTTTAAGACCTCACTTTTGTGAAACCAAAGAGTCCGTATATAGTCAATTGAGAAACGAAAGGTACACAAAAGAAAATAAATGTTAAGTATTTAAGATAAATGTTCAGTGTCTCCACGTACGTCACTGAACCCACGCTGTTGACGTAGCGGGCTCGTAATTCCGCGATTCCTCGATAGATGGTTCTGGTGCGCTGTTTCGTGCGTTTGAAGGAGATGTTTTCTGTTGTTTTTGACGAGATACAATATCATTCTTATCACAAATAAACAGTAAATTTTCTTAAATATTTTGTTGGCTTTTTGTAAACAAGTCTTTTTTTAATCCCAACGTTTTATTGTTGTTTGTCAGTTCGAGATTATAACAGGTTCCAAGGTATCAGAAATTCTTTTGTAGTGACGTATAGGCAATGATAAAAGAGAGTTATAATTTGTTTGTACATTTTACTATGAAGTAGTTGTAAAGTAAAGAAATATTTTTTATCTGACATAATAAGTTATATGACTAAAAAAAAGAAGTAAATTTCCTGCTATAGGACACCTGTATATTATTAAGTATTGTACGCGAAGAAAACCGACCTAAACACAATATACTTACTAGTTTTATAAACGGGAGAAAACCAATCAACGGGAGAAAATCAATATGTATAAATTTTGCGTTAAATGTACTGTTTATTTAAATATCAAGTTCTATGTTGTCCAGCTCTGTTTTTTTTTTTAATTCTTAGTGCTCTAGAATACTGTAAAATTTGTATTTTTCAGTATTTTCCTATTTCCTATAAACCTATTTTTATTCTGAACAATTCTGAAAATAATTTTTTTATCTACATTTTTCCATGTCTGCTTTAAATACGAAATTTGACTGTTTTCATAAAACATTATTGAATTATAGTGTAATATATACAAGTTAACCAATGATCTTCAGATAAGATACATCGTTTCAATAATCTTCCAAGTTTTATAGTTTGGAAAGAACAAACATTGAAGAATAAATTGTTGTGATCGATTAATTGATATTAAAGACACTGAATTGATTGTAACTTCAATATTTATCACTGGTGTTTTTATAAATTTTAATTGTATGTTTAGGATGATACAAATTCATGTTGTCGAATATATTTCGTATGTATTTATTAACATTTGATGTAGCTATGTTATGTATTAACAGTATAATTTTTTAGAAGATAATTATTTCAAGGAAAAAACACTATAATGGTGAATGTTTTAAACTTCTATGAAGAGTTTTGTTACGTATAGGTAATTTTTGTGCGTACAATAAATCTTTGAATTTTTAATCCTTGAACGCTGCATTGATGTATCATTTTCTTTATCGTTATTTATAGTTTTATACCTAATGGAATTATTTCATATAACCCTATAATAAACGTTAGAACAGAAACACCTTTTCAGAGAGTTTGGTGGGTGATTTGGAAGCAGCGTGGGAGTTGTGTAATGGCATCAAGGGTCTATTCGGAGCGTCCTAAGGGACTACTTGAACTCAGGGCTAAGGCGTTTAGGAACCAGCGAACGGGGATGTTTGGAGCTTCACAAAGCAGGGTATTGCGTACGGAAGGATCCAATACGGAATTTGGGAAACATACGTCACACTGAGAAAGGTGTCGGAGTGGAAAGACAGTATCCATGTCACTATGAAATAATGTGGTAAGAATATCGATGAAACATGTTTAATTATAATTTAATTATAATTCATAGAATATTGTTATTGTCACCATAACTAATAGTATTTATAGTAATGGTGAGTAGAAAGCGCCCTAAAGGGAAGTGAAGAAACCCATCGTGATAAATTAATGTAAATGTATGAAAAAGGATTGAAATAAATGTTACCATTTATGAGACATCGCTGATATTACCGTTAAATGATAAAGAATCCAATTCATCCTCTGAGAAAGTACATAAAGGTAGATGAATAACTCTTGCATGCGTCTATTGTTATTAATTAAATTTGATTTATTTATAAATGTTAAAGTTTTTTGTTATTTAGTGGACATACTATCAAAATGTATTGTATGTAGTCGAACTTATGTAGTCGAATTGTGGTTAATTTTGAACTTAAAAATTTGCAAGTATCCGAAGAGATCTCAATAGTTTATTTTCAACCGATTACAATACTTCCTTACACACTCTTTGTAATTGTAAAGTAAAAACGGCTGTCTCAGAATTGCCAAAAAAACTTGAGTTTTATGGCTTGTTTCTATAGAATGGACCCTAAACACCCAAACTCTTACGGGTATATAAGGATGATTATTCTAGTTTGAATAGATTTGTGGCGGCCTCGCTTCAAGCGGCGCAAGCCAGTTAGTTCCGAGGAGGCATGCTGGACGCGTCGACGTGTATTCTTACCTCAATAAAGTAAATGTACATCACAGCAAGCGTATGATTTCGGGGGAGATAGGGTACCCCTAGGCACAGTGTGCCGATCCCTATAGATTCTTCTTGTTCCACGTTAACAGGACGCCTAGACTTTAACTTTTGTATAATGCGAACTCGAAGTAATTTAAAGTGAAATAATGCTAAAACTAAGGAATAAATAAGGTCTCTTCCTTAGTTTCTTGTGAAAGTGAACCGAAATGCGAGTTTTTAACCAATTCTGAGATAGTCGATTTGTTTGGGCTGATAATGAAAAGGATGATCCAAATATCTTCCGTGTATTTTTGATGTATGAACAAAGAAAAAAATACATTTTGTGTCATTATCTGCAAACTACCGAAGAAAAAAATGTTTGAGATGAAAGTGTTTAATTTCTTGCTTGTATAGAAAACAAAAACCCGCACCTTTCTTTTTCCGAGTAGGTACTAAATATTGGCGTGTCTTTGCCTGTGCAATGATATTACCTGAGTGTCAGGCAGACGATTGTTGAGTGACTCGGTTAATTGTGTCAAAGGGGAATTAGGGAGTGAAGACATGTCATTCGGGACTGACTTGGTTTTAACTGCTTTGGAGAAGGAGGACGTCTCCGCGTTAATTCGCGCGACATGTGTAACCTCCTTTCCCCTTTCGCTATTGTTCGCTGATGCGCTTCCATTTCTCCACGCCAGACACCGCTGTTGTCGTTGCCTCCGCGCCGCTGCCCCTACCGTCGCTAACCCACCCTGCCGCCACCGCACCACACCAAAGCTACCGCTGCCACCAGCCCCTGTCTTCATGACAGCTCTATCGTAATGCTGACGTTTTTTGCGTTCATTTTTCTTCTCCTCTTACCCGCGGCATTTGTAAAAGAATACAACCCACCCTTCTGGTGAGAACTTGGGAAAAATGCGCTCTCGTTGTTAAGCGGGCGAATCCGCATTTAAAAAGGGGGAGAAATAAACGCTTAAGGATGGAATAAAAACAAAAGATACATTTGCACTGTAATATTGTGGTGCTCCTTCTTTTGGAAATTTTTTGTACTCGTTTCTTGACTCAGAGCTCGGGATTATTTACAACAAATTAGCCGTGACGTGAATCCCCCTTTCGAATGTAAGGAAGGAGGCTGCCGAAATTTCACTTTCCGAGTCGTAGAGAGAAGCAGTGCCGGAAACAGTGACGGATCGCGTTCAACTGTTTTGTTGACAGTCGCTCATCAGGGCTTGGAGCACTAGTTCTCGCATCCATCACCGGTGTGGATCGGTTATGGGTCTCGGGAGAGGTCATAGAGGCTGGCAGCAGATGGAATTAAAAGTAGGAACTGTTTATCAAGTCCTGTGAAGTTATTAGGTCGTCAAGTCAGCAATATTTTTGATATTTTGTTTTCCCGGCGCGAAAATGAATGTCGGCCGTGACGTCGGGTGCGCACCAGAGAATATAAACGGACTCGCATTTTAAAACATCTCATTAGGGGAAAATTTACGTCGGTAGCGTACGCTCGTTGAGTTTGTCTGAAGGGATGCATGAAATCATTTGTGAACAACATTGACTACCGTAGGGAGAAAAAAGTTTCGGACAGAGTGAGTGAAAAAAATTGAGTAATTGTTTTGCCGTTTCATAGGCGGTTGAATACTCTCCATTGTAATAAACGCAGTCGTGTGTGGCGTAAAATTTTGTTCGAATATTGTCTGGTGTTTTTGTGGAGGGATATTCGAATGTTTAAGCGAGAATCGTATGTTTTTCAATGGTGGTTTCGATCCACGTTTCATCCTCTTCGACTTAATGAAGATTTCAATACTTGGGTTACTCAAATTGGTTTTGTTTAATAAGGTTTAGTGGCTATTCGTGGTTATTATTTACTGAATGAGCATGCAATCTTTTCCGTTCATTTTAATATACTTCGACTAATTGTCGAGGGAAAGTGAAAAAATAAATCTTCCATTATAATACAAATTGCATTTAATTGGTAATTATTCTTTTACGTGCAATTAGTAACAGACGAACTCTCCTCAATGCAATATTATATACTCCTGATACAACGCTCTATTCTTCGTGATATGATTGAGGGGTGGGGTGAGAGAAAACACAGTGCAACCACTTGGAACATCTGCTATGTGAAATTATCTCAAAGTTGACTACATTTCTAAGCAACACATTCCTAAGAATGAATTTGCGTAAGAACCCTTTCACACTAAATGATCGGTTGCAACAACATGTCGTAGTGATTGGACCCCCTTTCAGAAAAACATAGTATTCAGTGGAGTCGCGATGAGTGCGATCACATTAAGCGATCGCAACCAACCACGACGCGACCGGTCATCGCTAGTCGCGGACTTGTGCCATAAAATTCCAATAATTCGGGCGAAGCAGCAAATATATTATAATGAAGCACATTAATTAAAGTAATAAAGATAGTTGCACTAGCGAATATTATGTAATGATACGCTTACTTACAATTTTATAAATAAACGAACACTTAACAATAATTAGTGGTGTAAAACCATCGCACATACTCTCTCATATACGTTTCTCAGTCTGCACTAGAGAGTGATGTTAAAGTATTCTATTAAGTGGGGGATATTTATGGCATCACACTTTATATTTTGTAGTCTTCATTTTACTCAATAAAGAGTGGCGTGTTTAACATGGTAATCAATATTTTGGTCATCTCCGTGTTACTCTATTCGAAAAGTTTATTTCAGAAATACTTTCTCTAGAATAGTGTCTTAATTAACATACTCTGACGTTTGGTTTTTGGGAGAGATTAGATAAGCTAGATTTATATTCTATTTCAAATTATGTAAGAATAAAGATAATTACGATATCATCTCTCCCAAGAGATCCAAGCAAACAGACCATCAATATATTTATATAATTAAGTCAAACACTAAAAAATTAATTTCTTTTACAATTTCAAATTGCAAATTTATAATCAATTTGAAATAAAGGTTTTTGAAAATTAGAAAATTTCTGAGATAAAGTATATATACATAAATATCATCTACGAGTACGAAACATATTAATGATGTAAAAGTATTTGAAAGGGACTAAAATAATCTAAAATTGTGAAGTTTTTGTTTCGATTTTCTCCTCCTCTTCCTGTGAAGAAAATGCAGCATGAACGCACAATACTCATAACTATTCATTTTGATGTTGATTTGAAATGTGGACTTGTATCGGTTACTCTACTGATTCTCACTTTGCCGATGTGCAGTCTTAATTTCCGGTGTCTCATGTTGTCGCAGCAACAAGTCGTCAAGTGTGAAGAAGGTCTAGATGCTGCGACGTTCCATTTCGATAGGTCGCGAAGTGTGATACAGGAGTAATACCGCATGACGGTAAGCGACTTTCAGGTTATCACTGACTTTGTTGGCTCCATAAGTGGCCACCGTACTGCACTACTCAATTTTGTTTCACGTTGTTTAGTACAGTGTTGGGACGTAATATCTAACAATATCAAAAGTTTAAATGAATTCAAAATATTTGTGGATTGCTCTCATCTACCTTGAATTTGAAGTATTTGCCATTGTTGACCACTAACAGAAACAATACACTAGATAACGAAAAAATCGTATTGCTCTTTATTCACTACATATTTAATATTCTTCTTAATAGGTGAATTAAATCGTCATTGCGACTAATAAAAGTGTTGTATATTGTATTAATATCGATACAAAGTTCTGATCCTATATTTATATTTCAAATTCGAAACAAAAGTAAAGTAAAGTAAACTAAACTAAGACACATTATTCTGAAATTGAACATTTTTACGAAAATAGTTACTAGTAGGCTCTACGTTGCGACTAGTAGCGTTAAGCTCCTCTGAAAATAGATATTTTTTATTGTTCCTTTGTGTTTAACTATTTAATTTATGTGTCGAAACTTAAATGTGGAGATAACAATTAACGTGTCAAACATGAAAGCTATTCTTTCGACCCCTTTACAGTACGTATTCTTTAAAATTATTAATAAATTAAATAATAAATTTGAAGCAGTGTAATTATTTTAATGCTATCAATTATGTTTAATTCTAGATAAAAATATTTTTTATGTAATAATAAATAACTGTGACTCTAATATACTCTATGAAAATATTACATTTCAGGAGATATCTATTAAGTCACCTGGCTGTTTCATCTGGTGAAATGATTGATTTCAAAATTCCAAGAAGTTAGACCACGTGTTTCTGCCAGAGATAAACATGTTGACGGGGAGACTAAAGAGAGAAAAAACTTCGTTATTCGAAGATAATTTCTATTATTCCTTTGGAAAGTCTAAAAAGAAATTAATTCTTCTCCGTTTTCCTTTCACGGAGTGTTTTTAGTGCGGTCGACAGGCGCGTTCATTTGCAAATGAAATAAAAGAGAACGTGGCTGTGGGTAGAATAGAGAGAGAAGCAAAAAACAGGGTGTGGGAGAGAAGGAGAGGGAGGAACTTGGGCTTTGCGTTCATTGGAATTATCCTCTGGAGATTCGGGAACGATTGGAAAGATAGATCCCTTTATCTCAGGTCTCCCGAGTTTAGGACTACGTTTCTTTTTTATTCGAGACAGGCGACGACATCTGTCGATGTCTCGCCTGAACGCGGTGACAGACGCAAACTTATATCTGCAAAGTCACCTTGCCATAAATCCTCTTCATTTCGATAATATTACTTGTACACGATCATCCGGGATAATGATAGCTTTACTGGAATTAACTTAGCGTCGGTATTTTGTTAGATTAAGAAATAATGAAGCCTTAATAATTTTATTAGCTAATAACTAAGCTAACATTTCGGAAATGAATTCCAGATACCGCTAATTAATAATATTAGTTATCTCATTACAAGGATTCGTTCTATATCCCAACCTAGGAGAAAGAAGCGAGGTAATTGGTGTTTAATGTATTTTTGATTTATACTTTTATTCTCATGAAACAAATGGCGCATAATTGGGAACAATTGTAAATTTTGCTCAAATGTTTAATTAAAGGAATATTTTTTTTATTATGACTATTGTGGAATTTCATATTTAACATCATATTGCTTCTGATGAATTTATCGAACCGTGTGTAGCGTGACATAGAAGGAAAGTTTTGAGGATTTCATTTAACTCGGTTGCGTCACCTGGGTGGAAATATCGAATGCGTAAGATTACGTTATTTCAGAATACCAAAATACAATTCTTTGTAATTATATCTGATAATTGGCAGTTGCTCGAATATGACGGAAGAAAAGATAGATCTTCTTACAAAATATTACCTTTCAGTAATAAAAGATACTTGTAATAAAAAGTAATTCTTCCTTTTTGAAATGTAGTCTCTTACTATAATATGTAGAATCATATCAAAATAAAATTAATGTTAGATCCTCTTCCTAAGACTAAAGAGTACATCCGTGAAGTTTCGTTGCAATTCCTAGAGCAGTTGATGTGTATTGTGAGTTCAACCAATTTCTTTTGAATCGTTTGAGTTACCACTTAAGTTCTCTACTTTATCAATTCATATACTATTGATACTAATGTGCTACTAGTTAGTGCTACTATATTCTTAAATTGTTCCACCACCAAACCAATATAAATGAATGAAATGTTTACTGGTTATAAATGGCAAACTGAAAAAGACACTATTCACCTGAGTTAAGTCGCAGGTGCTCCCCGTCTCCTGAAATAATATATTATTTTGAGTGAAAGAAAAAATAGATTAAATAGAAATAGAAAGTTTAGATATGTACTGTTGTTAGCTGAAGATCTCTATTATGAGATCGCAAATATCTATAAGTGGTTGGACTCCAAACTTCTACGGTTATGGATCTATAAAGTTCTGTAAACACCCTTTCCCCTCCCAACCGTCAGATACATGGTGATCTAGTGTACATTTGTATGCCGAGCTTAGAATGACTCTGCCATTGGACGTTCACCTGGGGGGGGGGGAATAACCCAGTAGAACAACTATTGGCAGAGGACGTCCACATTATGCTAGGTAACTTCAACGCCCGATCTCCGTACCGTCTCAATTTCCCTATTCCGCTGTGTAAACAGTTTGCTCGTAACCTTCCTCTAAAGCCATCTCAAAGGCGAACGAGCTGTCGCCATCTCCATATCGAACCGGTGTTCCTCTCAGCGTACGAATGATCGCTTCAGAGCGATGAGTGGCTAATACGTAGCAACCGTTCGAGTTCCCAACTTGGCCGCGTGGCGCGCTTCCGTTCTCTTTATGGCGGCTACGGAACGTTGCATCCGGGGGTTGAATTTGAATTCTGCGCCGGCCGTGCGGGCAGTTCCGGGGATCCTTCGTTGGAAACAAACAGCCGAGCGAGCATTTTGGGGTTGGTGGCGAGGAAGGGGGTAAGACACACTCGGCGCTAACCGGTTACGGATTTTAACGCCCCGGACGTGAGCTGTGTGGCAAAACTTTGTTTGGGTGCGAAAGTAGGAATAGTAGAAAAGGAGGGAGGGTATGAAGGACAAAATAATACGAGAAAAATGAAGTGAACCTATTCAAGATTTGTAAATTATTGCGGAACCAGAAAAATAGAAAGATTATTATTCTGTCGGACTACTTTTGTTTATTTTAAGAAGAATGTTGGAATTGAGTTATGATCGTCGGTCTACTGTTTTTGAAACAAAGGTTAAAATAAGATGCAGCGATGTTTAAAGAAGCCCCATTTTTATCAATTAAGGAAGAAAAGGATATGTACCAGAACAATTTTCTTTTAGAAATCTGATATTTTACAAAAATCAACAAATTATGACCTCCCTCACTTTTTTGTGAATTGTATGCTCAGTTGTTGTCACTCGACTTCACTTTTACTTTATCTGCACTATGTAGTACGTATGTGAGAAAGAAAAAAATTCACATTATACCCTCATCTTTTATCACTATTATTAATTAGTAGCTTTTGAAACCGCGGGTTGAGTACATAGACTTGTTGGTGATAGGAGCGTTACACCACGGTACACCTCGGTAGTAATATCGGGTGGGTAGCAGTCGCATTAGTTTCCCCAGCGACAGTATGAGCAGCGATCGCAGTGTCGGCGAAGAGATTAGTGTCATGAGACGAATTAATTGGTAACCGCATGGGAATTAATTACTGCTGGAAGGAATAATTTTGCACGTGGCCTAGGAAAACATTTCTTCTTGAGAAGGGGGAAGGGTGAATTAGCATCTGGGGACGTATTACTTAGTGTCGAGAGGTAAAGATGTTGACTGAAATCGATTTTTTTGTGTCTGCAGAGAAGAAACCAGCACCAGAATTGTAATTCATATATACCCTGAAACCAGAATAATATCGCAGAAATTCTTTCCCTCATCTTCTGTTCGGCGGAAGACACGACCAAAGATCACTAACATGGTCAGACGCGTCACAGCGGTCATTTGTTAGTCAAGTAGTCAAGCAACGTCCTTTTCAAATTAAGAGCGAGTTCTTTATTTATTAGAATGTTTAAATGTTGATATCTCTGAAAGAAAAAGATATAAGATGAAACAATAAATATCTTATAATGTTCTGAAGTACAATACTGCATTTTTGTGATTTCCTCCGTCCGGTTCCGCAGAAAATGAACGCATTTGTTCTTGGACGGTTACGAATATTGAACGTAATGATGATTTGGAGGTGTCATGACCTTCCGCCTTCTCTAGATCCGCTCTTAGCTATGCGATGGTAGAAAGAGGCAGCCGGAGCTCCTCGTGTATTTGGTAATGACAGTTGTTGAGTACCCGGAGCGTTCGTTGATTGTCTCTGGTGAGCGTATCGTCCTTCCTTCCTTCCTTCCTTCCTTCATTCGTCCGCTTGTGCGCGCCTCGATCGTAGGTCACTGCCACGGCCTCCGTGGCTTCAACGACCGATTAATACGCGTCGACTGCTCTCGCAATCAATCGACTCTCGTGTCTGTCAGCGAGCAGGTGTGGCGTCGTTTGCCCTTTCTCCTTCTGGCCTGCCACTGCCGGATAGCGAGGTTCGTCCCCACCTCTGGAAGTGGGCTCTACGTCCATCGAATACGTTGGGACGTCCTTTATTGCGTTGTGAATCCAAATTTAACCGTAAACAATCCATTTCAGTTATAGTAACGTTATTAATTTTGTGTTCAATTTAGGTACGTGTATCATGGTGTTAATATATAGTGACTAATGAAAATGAAAAATTTTGTTGTTAAACAAGCAGTTATTAAAAATCTCAAATATTATTTTTGACCTTGTGAGATCCAAAACACTCGATGTGGTTGTAATTAACAATGAAAACCATTTTTACGAATATCTCCTTCCCGCAGCCTAGGACTATTGTTCTACAGTGGACGTAGGTGGAAAATGAGATTATGAAGTGTACGATGAAATTATGAATGCGATTATGAAGTGTACGATACCTCTGCATTCTTGTCGAATGGTTTCATGAAATGGGAGAATCTATTGACAAAAAAATCTGCAATTGAGATCTCTCCACTCGCGTAACTGTTAAAGGGAAAATGAGTTTTTCTGCTTTAAAATTGAGATTTTACTTAAATATCCTCGGTTTGATGGCATTTAACGAATTTTTCACAGAATGATGAGAAACATGGTCGAGACTGCCTTGGATAAGATACGTATTTTTAAACGTTTTTTTTAAATTGAATCGTTTGGTACATTTTCTCTAAAGCTATGAGAAAGAAAGGTCAATATATTTTGAAATGCACTCACTTACTCCTTTGTGCTCTTTTAAGACATTAATTTTCAATTAATCACCGTTGAAGACTTCCTTGACACCTTTACTCTTTCTTTTATTCTGGCTGACCCCAGAACTCTTTTGGATAATTATCCTTCATCTCGTCTCTTGGCTCCATTCAATCGATTCTCTCCATTCTTCTCTCGCTTTGGAATGCGGAGCCTTCAATATCACAGTAAACTTTTCCTCTCCCTTCCCCCGCTTTGGTCATCTTCCAATCCATTTCCGGGAGCGGGGAGCGGGATGAGGGTGTGCCCGTTCTCCTCCGCTCATCGTCTGCTCATCTTCATTAGTCAAGCAGCGTGTTGCGGCAGTGGTTTCCGCTGACGCTGCTGCTGCCAGTGCTTCTGCAAGCAACCCTTTGAGCCATCGCATCGCGACTGCAGTGGTTGAGCTTCGACGACGAAGTCGACGGCTGCTGCCGCCGTCGTCGTCGTCGTCGCTGGTCCGTATGCAGACTCCGAGCTTAAGCTGTCATCATCATCTTCACAACTTTCGACACTTGTCTTCCCCAGTCTCCGCTCCAAGTTCATCGTTCAGTTCTGACTTATGATTTTTGGTCTTTTCACTGATGCGTTAGTCTGAGGTTACATTGCAACGGAATTAGCAAGTATTTTTGTTCGTAAGAAGGCGTGCGTGTTCGCACGAAGTTGCAAGAAGTAATACACTATTCATTTTTGAGTACATATTTGATTAGTTTGTTTCTAAACGCTTAGTACGAATTCTTACGATGTAGTGCAACCAAGACATAGAAGTTCAAAATATTTATAGTTTTTATCAGATTTCGTACGAAATGCAACATTTGTTTTTTCATTGGTATTTTTTTTCATAGGGACATAAATTGTATTTTTATCTGTTTGGTTGTTCATCTTCTTATCACAACCAATAATATTAAACATAATGATACATTATATTTTAGCCATTCTTGGTGTTCACAAAATCCGACGGATCAACAATTTTTTCAAAATAAGTTTAATCACTCTATTTTTATTCAAAGTTAACGTATCCCTTTTGTACTTGCAAGGATGATGTCTTAATAAAAGAAATCGCAGTTTTCAATTACCCCTGCTGCCATTGTTGCATATTCTCCTCCTTTTCTTCCTTCCTGATAGTTCGTCTATGAATTTGACTATTCTACACTCAACTTTCTTGTTTGTAAAAAAGTATAGAGTTTTTATAAAAACATGTGAATTCCCGTTCGGGAACGTTGAGAAATTTTTTAAATGTCATGTATGGTCTCCTCAACCTTTGTATATTATGTTACCTTGTTTGCTAAATATCTACAAAACAATATAGACTTTCGGAGAAACTAGCTTTGGAAATAAAACAAATGTGATAATATTGTGATACATTTCTATTCTTTTAGTTCCTGATTACTTTCAAACTATGTTCTGATTAATCGTTTTTGACTAATCATTTATTTATTTATTTATTTATTTATATTTCATACAGATAATCGCCCAATTTACGAAGGTCGATATATTATTATTGTTATTGTTTATCACTCTCATGCAATAACTAGTATAGCTCATTCAGAAAATAACTTTTAGCTTGATTTATAAAGGTGCAATAATCTTACTATTAATATCGTATACCATTTCATTATTTATGAACATTTTTATTGCAACTATACGTGAAGAATGATTTTCTTTCGACATTGCCATTTAATTATTCATATATCTTTAGTTTCATCAAATCGCTCGACAATATTAGTGGTATGTTGTAGAATTTTCGGACGCTTAATTATAAATGAGAGAAAACGTTATGTGTTACGAACTCTCTGATTGATCTCGTCAAATATGCCGCGTGACGCAATAGACTCCAAAACACCAGTAATAGTGCAGCAATTACTGTCACAGTCATCGAGGTGTGTTAATTTGAATTTACGGATCGAGTGCAAAGCAACTCCATGAACATTATTATCAAGGCCATCGTTGCAAATACCGATCGAACCATTTTCAAGTGAAGTAACGTCAGTTGTTGATATCATATTAATTATAAGAAATGTTCCATAGCATTTTGCTCTTGAAATCATATTAATTGCATGAACGTATGTACATATTTAGTTGTTCTCATGTTAATAAGACTTTTATAGCATTTTTTCATAAATATTCGATAAAAATGACATTCCGCTTAGTACATGCATATGACTCATTTCATAGTTTTGCAAAGTTGGAAAATATACCTAAATTTTCAAGTGGTTTCATTATCAAAATTAAAACTATATATTCTTTTCATGTTAACATTTATGGAAGACATCGGATATTATTAATGTGTCTACCAATTGAGAGAAGTATGGTTGTAACTACGATTCGCGTAATGTGATGATACAGTCAGAATATCTCAATCTTGGCGTAGTGATGATAATCGCACAGATTTTGAGCTGAGTGAAGTCGTCGTCGTGTGATTTTGGGATATATTCCAGTATTTCTGTTCTTGAATTTGACTTTTTTTAAAAACCTAATCAATGATTGATTTGGCTATGAGTTTATCTACTTACAAACATTTTGAATAAAAATGAAATACACTGCTTATTTACACCTCAGACTACCTTGGGCAAAATCCTGGCTACGTCTCTGCCTCGCTTTATGAAAATATTCATTCGACACGAGTCCATGAAATTCTGTCTTCGTCAAAAATGAACTCAGAAATAAAATCAAGAGCATCACTTGAATCCCAAACAGTAGTTATCACTATCCATGAACCGATGCTTGTGCCATTCATGAAGAATGACTGACACATTAAAATTTTTCCTTGGCTTCCACAATTGCGCGATGGCGATAGATATTGAGGAAATTACTGAACAAATGTGGTAGATTTCCTCGGAATAATATAGGTATTTGAAAATTGTTATAGAATTATCCTTACAGAATAAAATTCGACTAAAAACGTTTTAGGATGATCGCTTTTTTACCTTCATTTGCTTGGAAGGGTTTATTCCCTGACGTGAATAATAGTTGTTGGTAATACTTTCATTGTTCCACAGTACATTGACAAACGTCGTTTTAAGATAAGTGAGGATGAATAGTGTATATATGGGGAATGAAAGTAAGATGCAGAACACGTTTTATGTCCAATATACATAAACGAATACAAAGAGGAAGGTATTATAGCACGAAGAATAAGGGAAGTCTTAATTGAAACACAAAGTGAATATGAAATATTCAAGGAGTATGTAAGCAAAATTGGAGAAATACGAAGGACACATCGTGATAATAGTATATATGCACACACCTCCTAGCTGCCGGAGACGGACAGCGCTTGAAGCGGCAGAGATGTGTAGCGCCAGGCTGAAGCGAAGACAGAGTTAGATAAGAGATTAGATCCTTGTATTGCATTGCAGACAAGGAGACTGATTGTACAATCCAAGTAAATGAATAAATAAGTACATTGGTAGAATGAATGGTGCATTTTGACTTATGCCGAAATCAAACTATTTCTTTCCATCCCGTGATTTCTGTATATCATTCAATTGTGAGTGTATTAGTTTTAGATCTAAATTACTGAAATAGTCGTTCAGAAGTCTCATCTGCAAAGTATTCGAAGACTTATGGTTTGTAACTCTAGTAAATAAGTTCATATATTATTCTATGCTTAAATTAAAAAAAGAACATTGCGATAAATTGATTCGGCAATGAAACCAATAGATGCGGATTAATGTCAAGCCCAAGTGTGATGTTTATACTTTCGGTATTCGTGGGTGAGCTATCATTAACATTACTTCGATCACGACATATGTAACCTACCTCTACAATCATATCTCTCGTTTTTGTCAGTACATTCAACATATTTCAGAACACTGTCAAGCTTTTCTCCTTCCTATCCTAGTCATGATCACACCAAAACAACAGCCGTCGCACTGCAAACCCTATTTCTTATCATCACCGTATCTGTCACTCACCATCGTCCTCGGCGTTCGCTTCGCCACAGTACAGTCCTCTCTCTTAAATATCACCCCCTTCGTACCCCATACCTCACGCGAAACCGTCACCCACCGTGCGAGCTCACCCACGCCGCTCGAACACGTGTGCCCTGCTCCGGTGATTAATGGTTCGCACGTGATCGCGTTGACAAAAGACAATCGACATGACGGACATGTGGCGATGGGCATCCGTTTTTATTAGGGTCTGGAGGATGAGGGTTGTGAATGCGAAAGGCAGTGGGGGGTAGGGCAAAGAGACAAAGATAGAGATGTCCATGTTGAATATTGGTAAAAAAAGGGACGTTTAATGGGAGGTAATTAATATGCACGATGTACAGATATGTCAGAGGATAATTTGTGGTGGAATTTCGCGGGTCTTTTTTTCTTTCAGTCTGAAGTAAGAAATTGTGTAGAGAGTATTCACTCTATTTAAAAATTATACTATGTGATTTTATACATAAAATATATCATTACCGAATAGTATTTTGCTTCATAGCTAAATGATAGTTCTAAATTGTCAAAGGGAGGCATCTATTACCTTGAATAATTAGTTTTGTGAACTATTTAATATTTTACTACATGCACATCATTAGATAGTAAAGAATTGTGATTTACATAAAGTTCATAAGCTGCTCATATTAAACTCTTTCTACTTAAAGATGTCAAGGAGAAGATCTCAAACCCATATAATTTAGCCAGAAACGAACAACCAATATTTTATGATGTATCCCACTATCGATATAAAAAGTTATTATCATTTGGAATTCGATCATTTTATGTTTTTGAAGAACCTTTCAAGAACAACCTTTGAAACACGTACTTGTCTAATTTCAAAGGTTGTTTCTTGAGTATATAAGACTGTAACCTATTTCTCTCACTTAATGAACACGTTGCCTCGTTTGATAAGGGAGTAAAAAAAAGAACAAAACCGAAGTAACTTTACCAATATTGTTAAATGTAATTGACTTCCAATCGAGCATTTCATGGGTTTGTTCTGCAGTATTATCTACAAATTTCAACGCTCCTCACCCTCTCTCCTATCGCGCGTCACGTCCCGCTAGTGCTCTTACATGGGTCATTATTGAAGAATAATACTGACAATTATTCCATATTAAAACGTGGCTGAACATAATTCCGATGAAACTCACACCTTTATACGGGTTTCGTGTGAAAATGGAAAGTTTGGTTAGGGATTACCTTCGTTTGTTATTCTTACAGTGAAAGTGACGGATCCTTGGTTTCACTTTCGATGCGACCATGGACAAAAGAATATTTTGGAATGTTTTCCTAATTTTCACAACACAATTTTATCAAAATCGGTGGAACTGTTGACAAAAAAAAATTAAGAAATACGTACATTTACTGAATGCATAGTGTGTTATGAAAACAAGTGTTAGACATTTCAAATGTTATGTATAGATTGGGTAGCATTTACACTTTTAATGTATGCAAACATCTCGTAAACAAGTCATAAGAAGAAGTAGGGCAAGAATTCCCCCCAAAAATTAATTATATTGCGTACCTGGGGTTTCCAGAGTTCCGAAGTAAGAATTCAGTCAACGCCCTATTAGAATAGTTCCAAATAAATGTAATTCTGAAACATTTCATCAAAAATAGGAATAAAAAGATCACATTTTGAACAAACAAAATAATGGAATGAATACTGAAATGATTCATTCAATGAAACGTTTTCGTGATATTTTACCAATTCCTATACGAGAAACCCTTATCAAATCCCTAGTCTTACCTTACATTATATTGTAATTATTTATATTGTATTATATATTGTAATTATTTATATTGTATTATATATTGTAATTATTTATATTGTATTATATATTGTAATTATACATAACATATTATATGTTATTATATTGTAATATTAACCTGTTCAGCATTAAGCCGCCATACTGATTGAGGGTTTTGCTGCGTTTTTCCTCAATCGCTTATGGTTTCCTGGGATGGTCCCTTGCTTTGCTTTCCCAGATTTAAATGTAAACGTTACTCCTTCCGTATTTCTCTACTTCTGTATAAATTGTACCTTTTTTCATACGTGGTTAGACGGTAGAGCAGACCCTATGGTTTGAGCCTCGCCACTAAATAAAGACATTGTATTATTATTATTACTTCGCTTCTATAGGAGTCGGTGAGCGCTATACCCATTGCATATGTTCTCATTAGTTTTTATATTATTATATTAGAATTTTATGTATTATCTCTCAGACCGTTTAAAAAGTTACTAATGTCTTTAATAAAATAAATGTCATATGAAGCCAAAGAACCCGCGCTTGCTCGTGTGAGAATACGTAGTCGTCGTACGCAGAATAATTTCTGAAGTTTTGAAATGTTAGAAATATTCCCGTGGTCACATTTCTGCCCGATGTTACGGAGGTAAGGTAATACCTTTGTTGCTTTGCACCAGTTGTAGACTGCTTGATTTCTCTTCATTTATTGATCATTGACGTTTGTTTTTGAAGCAACGCGGTTATAATTTTTCTTACAAGAAGTAAAAGATTTCGTCATTCTGTCATTATTTATTGACGCAAAAGGCTTTTCGGCCATCTTCAGTGCTACAATTTTTTTTTACAAAATATAAATTTCAAAATAAAAATAAATTGAAACATTCTAAAAGTAATCTACCCTCTTCTTCTTTGAAAAGTTAATAATTTTCAATATAATATGAAATAATAACAGGAAATGAGAAAGCTGGCATATCTGGGTCCATTGGCAAGCGGTGACTGAAAGGATCGTTGTCTCATGAAGGGTCGGATTATATAGGGAAGTTTCAGGAATTTCCCTTGACGTCACGGGTTTTCCGTGTATCGGGCTTTAGTTGTTTTGTGGCTTATTTTAGCAGGGGGGAGGAAATGCCTGGAATTTGATGATTGAATGTGAAAATGTTGGAATTAAGTGAATTATGAATGTAAATGTTTTCTAGTTTAAGTCTTTTCCAGTAATTATTTTCTATTTCTAAAATTTGGAAAACATTGACTGCGTGGAATGTGTGGATGTCCTTTTCATGAAAAACTTGAAGGTTATATTTGGAGTAATATCATTGTCTTTCTTTAAAATCATTCAAATTAGATCTAAAGAAAAATTAATTTAAATTGATATCGACAATTTTATTCATATTCATATTGAAACAAATCTTGCGTTAAAAATCAATGTGTAATTCTGGTGATAAAAGGTATATGTTGGTGAATATAAAGTAGTAGTGAGAAATTTCTCGGAGTTGATTTTGCTTAAATGGGTTTTATTATCTCTCTTTTCGTTGTAACAACGAGCTGTTCTGGAAAAAGAGGTGTGCAAATAGCTACATTGGAGTAAACAAGCCGAACACAGCCTTTCCAGTGTAATTAGGTCATGCATATTCATCTATTTTAGTGGACAAGTGGAATATTGTGAAGCAAAACTGTACGTTGTCGTGTGGAGGTGAACAATGAATCATTCATTTTTACACGTGTTTCGACTGATACAATTTGTTCATTGTAAGTAGACTTCGTGTGTAACTAATGTGTGTGTAATTCACATGTATTTCGACGTTTAAATTTTCATTTTTTGTGTGTGTGTGTTTCTGTTATGAATGTAATGGTAATAATTTGTAAATATTGCTGGTATTTTATTTTGTTTCAACTTCACTTGTATCATGGAGATTGACTTTTTTGAAATTTTAATTTCATATTTTTTCTTTAAAGTGCAAATACCAGGTTTATTGCAAATTGCTCTAAATAAAAAGAACTAGTCATATATTGGGAAAAAGTATTGAAAGTATAAAAATATTAAGCATTAGTTAATTCTTCATAATTACAAGGAAGGGAGGTTATTATCACATACAAACACAAAAATCTTGCGTTTCGACCTTCGCGTTCTCCTTATAATTTTTAATAATATTTGAAGACTTACTTATAGATTGAATTATGACAAATAAATTTTTTAAGTGTGATGATTTTTGCAACGAAATTTTTCAAAATACCATTCACATCGATCATTACTCTACTGTGGGGAGAAACTCACGTTTATGGACGCTTTATTCTCCATAATCTGATAGACTGATGTAATGATCACGATACTAAATTATATGCTTCTACGCTCAGAAGAAAGACGACAACCAGCGATATGTAGGTGAACGGGCAAGGTTGGAAAAATACGGGCTTAGGTTCTTTAACCCTTTGCTGACCCTCATATTCACTCTATGTTCAGGGCATTCACGAAAACGCGTCAATATCCGTTTGCTATTGGGTAGTAAACATTTAAAGCAGGTATCTTGAGATTTTTTCAAGGTGGTAACAGACGATGTGACAAATTTTCATTCAAAAGCCCATTCCTACACCTATCCTTTGGGAGTGGACGTGGGTGGTGCAATGTGGTAGCATACCTGCGTTTTACTGATCCCGAGTTCGAATCCATGTCCGTCATAGTTTAGTTTTCACCTGGCCGTACACAATGCAAACTTCCCTATCCAAGTCCTACTCGAAAGTTGTTAAAAATCTTTTCCCACGTTTACGTACATGAAGCTCTTCTCATAAGAAAGGTTTATTTACTTTCTTATTTGTAGTCGCTGCGTATTAACTCGATGGAAACTGCGGTACCAAACCATCAGATTTCTATCTGTCATTTTATATTAAATTATCTGTATGCAGTCCACAAATTTTAATGTTGTTTCTCGTATTAGTTTATTCAGCTTCACAACATATCTTGCTTTTTCTTCCTGGCGCCTCCGCGGACCCTTGTCCTACCACAAAAACTTACCTGCTCTAGATATTCATCCGAAATAACAAACACCACTATTTAAATCTATTTAAGTTTATGAAATATATACAGCAGCATGAAACTGATCTAAGCCTGACACTATGTTACTTAGTTACTGTAATGTAGGAAATAACTTTGTTTTTTGTTACCATAACCCTTGATTTGCGAGTGACATTCATGATATCGAAATTGTTGATTGAAATTGACAGCGAAATTTTACATAACTGTGGTTGTTGAAGTATAGATTCCTGATAATCTTTCGATCATGATGAATGTTTGGTGCGCTTGTGTGTGACCATACATGGAATCCCCGAAGTGAAAGTGTCAATTTATGTTCCCGGAATCTCCTCGAGGGGGCTCGCGTTGCCCGTGCTGTGTGTAGTCGTGATATAAGAATAAACAGATGCGAAAGTGATGTTTCGATATCGTCGGTCAACAGGAATTTGATTCAATCCGGAATGTTTCAATACTCCGCATTGCACTCCGCCATCTGCTGAATTGACTAAAACGCTTGTCAACGTACCGTGGGTCTGTCATATGTTTCACCATTACGAAAATGAACGAAAAGCGAGCTCCGGTGTGCCGCGGCAAACATTTGATGTTGCATACTGGAATGAATTGCGTTGCGGCCAAACCATATGTGGCAAACATGTCTGTCAGATGGATGTGCATGTTTCTATGATATTATTGTTCTTTTGCGAGATGAAAGATGATTGTATTATTTGAGACGAATCGTTTGGTGATTATACGACGGACAAGTAATTTTTATGGTTACTTGTGTTTTTTTCTCCCACTTTCATGACGTGATACCGAGAAAAATAACCCCTCACCGACATGATTAACGTGACTAGATGATATTAGTTAATGATAAACCAACATTTAAATTTAATAAGGCATAATAAACAAATGTGTTCCTCTAATTGCAAGAGACCAAGAATGCGGAAATATCTCTTCAAAACATGTCAGACTCAAGTCCACCAAAACAGAAACTTCGTAAAAATAAGTTTTTGTTTATTGATGGCCATTTTATTTATTGTGAATCTTTAATACTTGTCACGAAAATTATGGAATTAATCTAGTATATCTAAAGGAGTTGTAATTCTCTTTTTAAAACAAGTGATTTCGTGAATATTACGTCACCAGTTTGTAAATATACTGCACCCGTGGTTTTACTCGCAATTTCATCTCTATTTGAGTGAGATAGCACATTTTTTAAAAATTTATTCATCCTATACTTTTAATACTTGTTTCGGGGAAGAGATTTTTATTACTTCAGAAGTCTCGATATGGAGACTTGTTTCGCAATAAGATTCCTCCTATTCAAAATAAATATTCGAGGTTATGCAGGACAAGGTTTATTTTGCAGTTTGAATATAAACAAGTAATAGGTACCAAATCACCAGGGTGACAACAACAGGTATAAAAGTTATATGAAAAGTTAGCTTCCTTTTGTACGACTCACGACTTTGAATGATTTGGTCGTTGGTAATAGCACTTCTGCCGTCCGTCGCGAGGTGGCGCTTCGGTATCGAGGTTCTGCTGCCTAGCTGATAGCGTTGGAGTACGAGGTTCTGCCGCCTGCCGTGAGGTGGCGCTTCCGTCCAAGCATCTGCAGATATCGTGAGAGGGCGTCTCGTGGCCTCTGAAGATAGGATTCTGCCACAGATCAGGCTATTGCGCAGAGCTGAATTTCTTGATAGAGGGTATGATCGGAGACGATGCTATAAACTAAACTTTGACAGATGACATCTACTCAAACATCCTCGACGCGTTGTCGACGTAACATAGCGTCGAGGTTCGTCTATTGAAGCTTTCTCGAAGTTTCTTAATAAACAAGTTTCTCGAAGTTTCTTAATAAATAGGCGACATACGCTTGATGATACATGCGGCGCGTGCGTCTTATGGAGTCTTCTAATGTTTACAATTTGCGTCGTATGTAGAGACTCTCTTGAGACGGTGTGTATTATTCTGACCTTGGATCTTGAATCTCTGAGTCCTTCGTCTTGACGACGGCATAAACAACATGGCGTGTAATGCCTCGGCGTAACAACATGCATCTCTTATGTGTTAATGCATGGGGGAGTTTCATCATATACGTAGTAAGGTACGTGTTTCACCGTATATGTAGTAAGGTACGTCTACACTTGGAAAATTAGCATCAATTTTTCTTTCTATAGAAAAACGTAAGTGATACGGTGGCGGTGATTTGGATGAACGTGTAAGGGTTCTACTGTTTAAGGAAGGATACAAATTTATTTTAACCTTCTAAAACTGGGAATTATAAAAAAACATATTTGATGTAATCACCAATTGTCCTTTCATTGATTTATTTAATTATTTCAAACATACTTAGTGGAAATATGAAGAAACTGTCGCATAAATGAAAATGTCGTGTGAATGAAAATATATTTTTGCCTCCCCACTTTCGATTGACAATTGACGCCACTGTGACTTTCAAAACCGCACAAAGTCAAAATTAGAGCAAATATTATTTAAAATACTCTCTTTATTATGCAGTGCAACTTTCTCGTTACCGAGTTAAATGAGATAATACATTGGTTTTCTTTCTGGGCCTATTCTTCGAAGTACTGTGCCACCTTAGGACGAATGGTTAGGGCTCTTATCATTGAGGATTAATCGGTTTATTTAATTCATCTCCATTCTATTTTGTAAATGGATTTATGAAATCAATCATGTCAGAAGTGAAGTATGTTCTTTGTCAAGTATGTCATCTACTTAGTAAGAGTACAAATACATAATGGAGATCATATTTTTGTGACTGAGGTTGCTGCAGTTTGTATTATGACATTGCCTCTGCAATGCAGGAGTTGGTTGTATTCGATTTCATTTTTTTGTTTTAATTCGATTTCATTTCGCGAATCTGTAGTCGTCGCGGACTTCCACAACATATACATTTCGACAATGGAACCAACTTTAAGGGAGCAGAACGCATTTTAAAGAAATTTTTTCGATCTTAGAATTTTTAACGGCAATTAACTGATCGTTGTTCATCATCTTTGATACAATGGCACTTCAATCCCCCAGCACATCCCACTTCGGAGGGCTCTGGGAAGCTAACATTAAGAGTTTGAAAACTCACCTCAAGCGAGTAACTAATAATCAGTTGTTTACTTTTGAACTTTACACTTTAGTGGCTTTTGCCGAAGCCATTTTCAACTCCCGCCCGTTGGGACTACTCATTGATCAACCGCATCAGTTACAACCTTTAACTCCAGGTCATTTTCTTATAGGTAGGCCATCAGTCAATATCATTTCTGACTCCCAAACATCTGATAGCATCTCAATCAAATCACACTGGAGTAGAATTTCAGTTTTAATTACTTCACTTTGGAAGAGATCTACAAACTCTACAACGTAGAGGCAAGTGGTTAAATCCACAAACCAACATCGATGTCGGCACAGTTGTTTTACTCAAATCTAACATGACTCACACCTTGCAATGGAGACTTGGTGTCGTTCATGAAATACATCCAGGCAGAGACCAACGAGTCTCGTGTTTTTACTATTAAAACACACACCGGGTATTACAAACGTCCCATTACTGACATTGCTCCCTTGCCATCTCTAGATTAGTCATTAATATTTTGTGTAGCTTAATTGTTAGTTTGATATTGTCATCACTCATGTCTAGTGGAGGATCATTGTGGTAATTTCATGTGTTTAGATTAGGGCTTAGGTTTAGAATATTTCTCGTGTGTTTGTTAGGGTTTGAGTGTAGATGATTTCTTGTGTATTTAGGTTAGATTTTTTGGTGGGATTATTAGGGAACTCAATTTATATTCTTTCTTTGTAAAACAATATCTGTATGTTCAATGAAGACACCTCAAGGTCAATCACCTCCTCATTGAATTCACATGTCGTTGCAATTATGCGTAGCTCATTCGTTATATTTAATCATATCTTCTTGCCACTGTCCCATGTGGTCTGCGTGATGAGTTCACCTCATTGCGCACCATGTGTTACTCAGATGACGCGTTCCATCACATATTATACTTGTCCACATTGCTGATATACAATGTACTTGTACTTAAATATAAGGCATTTCCCTTTAATACTTTATATAGCACTCTTAACAAGATGCGTTCTCCATTTCATATTTTCAATTATATTAAGTTTAGTCTACTCTTTGAAATTTTTATCGAATATTTGTAGAATTATGTCATTTTTTTTTTCATTTGCTCACTTGCTCTACGCCAAGTCGAATGTAGTTACGGTGAGGCTCATGCTCATATGTGCCTCCGGTTTCGCAGAACCTTCACTCATATTCCAATCATTATTCGACCATCTGAGGTCAACTATACAACGAATATGTTACTTCTCTGAAGGATGAATGAACAATAGTCTAGAAATGTACTTTAATACGTTCCAATTTATACTCAATGAACAGAATATTTCAAAATAACACAGAATGTAACTTGCCTTTAATTTTGAATGTTAGAAAATATGTACTATTCTTTACGCGATGTATTATGAGGGTAAATATTATTTTTAATACTTTTATTCATTTTTCTGCTAATGAGTTCCAAAATACATATTTCAAGTATAAATACGCAATCATTAAAAAACTTCTATGAAAACACAAGTTCTATTTTGCATGAAATACTATATTTATCTAGGAATCTTTAATTATTCAGATTTACTGAAGTTTTTGAAGTTTTTGAGTCGTCGTTCAACTAAAATAGTACTAAATTTCAATAAGCAATTATACAAATGAGTACTAAGTAAATAAATAAAAATATTGCCAAAACTATTGATAACGAATCGTTTCGTCTCAACAGGAATGATCCATCGCGGAGGAAGTAACACAAGTGTAGTGTGTTCGCAGGCTCACGAGTTCAAATCTGCTAAAATCCGTATTTTCTCTGTTTCGTGAACCGCAGCAACCTCTGATATCTTGTTTCCTTGGCTGAAGATTATTTTTAATCAGGGTTTCGCGAAAGTGGCTCGGCAGAGAACACGTGGGGGGAGGAGGGAATGAGTGTATTCTTCTGTGCGAGGGTGTAACGCTCTGATGACGTGACGTCATGGAAGGAAGGCGAATGCGAGGCTAGAGAAAATGAGACAGCAATTGGTGAAGGGCAGACGGGCGAGATTGAAGAGACTCGGTGTGAGAGAGTGTTACGAGTTGACAAAGTTATACTCGGAGAATATAAGTAAGAAATCAAAAATTGTGTCGGTTGCGAATGCAAATACATGCTTCACAAAAATTAAAAAAGGAAAAGAGACTCTCCTGTATATTCGCAAAGATTCGATGAAATCACAATTTTTTATAGCGAGTATAATACTTCTCTTTTAATTGTAAAATAAAAACTTCTTTAGGTATTAATTGTCGCTGTATCTCGAAAACGGTACATCGTACGGAAATTCAGTTTAGCAATCATAAAGCACAATAAAAACGTTAATATTTATGTTCCGAAAATTTCAAATTTTAAGAAACCGGAAGTGGAGCGCGGTGTGTAAATGAAGTCGGAATCAGCTGTCCGGAAGTAGGCTTCTACTCCCAATGCTTTCAGTCAATTTTCAAGTTTGGTTTCAATACAGCAGTTTGTTATGATTTATAGGGAGGGATTCTTAACAAACACAAATACACACGACATTGGTCATCTCAAAAATGTGAAAATACCGATTACAACACTTTCCTTGTGCATAGTGTATAATTGGAAAGTAAGTAGAGTTTGCAAAACTCTTTTACTTGGAACATTCATTGGTGAGTGATTTAGTTACAAAATTAGACATGATATGTAACAATAAGATACTGTTAAAGTTTTATAGTTCATTATAGTACAAGATAACATGTTCAATTTGTGACAGCATTTGATCCTAAATTAGAATATTATTGTGATTTTATTTCGATATGACATGCGACAGATGAAGATATATTTTTAGATGCTCCTTTTCTTTATACCTGTCATCTTCTTTTTGTATCTTTGAACCAAATTTGACGAAAATTATTATAGTCTATTAGATCTTTTTTCTGTTGAATTTGTTTGATAATTGAACTAAGAAACAAACTCTCCCTCGCTTCTCCTATATTGGTTTCTAATTTATACGTATCTATTTCGTTGTAATTTTCTCGCTCAATAATCGTGTCTCGCCCTACACTTTTTCTCTCTCTATCAGCTCCTCTGTTCTGGAGTTCACTTCATTCTTCCACATCGCACCTTTGTGGCCCGTGCTTCCGCCTCCAGCTGTTTACTCATGCGCATTCTTTTTCCCCACCCTCTTACCCCTGTACCACGCGCCAGAAAGAAAAGAGCCCGTTAATTACAAAGTATTACGAATGCGTTCGGGGCCCATTATTAGCGGTGGCTCGCCGGCGCTTCCCAGGGGCCTCGTATACAGAGAGCGCGGTATTAACGGTCCATTACGGGCAGAGCGCGCCACCACCGCCATCCCGCCACTGCCTCGTGAGTCTTGGCGGCGAAGGCCACCCACCCGTCTGCCCGTCTCTCCCTCGCTTTGGTTGCCGCAGCAGCAGCAGCAACAGAGCCCACCACCACCTCCGCATTTTATGCGAAGGGATGGGGATGATTCGATATCGCAATCGATATCACTGTACCGACGCACCCGCAGCCTTCAACAGTCACAATATATCTCGTGATGACAAAATTCTCCTCGTTTTTCTGGTTCATCCAGCGTAAAGAGCTTAATTTATTCCTACACAATCGTGTTGAGAATCTGATCTTGATCATCTCAATTTCTTGGATTATCGTTACTACCTTTCACCCGTTAGAAGAAAGAAGAAGATATATATTAAACTGTAATTAATTATTTTAAAACATACATCAAAATGAAATTTTGTATCCTGATTCCTTTTCATATCCCAAATTTATCAGTGAAATCCATATTGGTGTGTATTTTTATAATTAATATGGAAATTTAATATAATTATTATGAATTTTATCATACTTTTGTTATAGTAATTTTAATAATTTATGAAAATATTATAATTATTTTTATGTATACTTATTAATGTTTCTTTTTGGTAATGGTAAATATTCTGTCATATTTATATTCAATCGTTGTAGTACCCTCTATCACATTGTTGGTTTGAATTAAGTGTTTTGTCACGATAAGAATCAGTGTCTTTTTAATTTACTTTGATAATTATGTATTTTGACCTTGCTCTTTAAACATTGCCCTGGACTTTTTTAAGAAAAAGAAATTACTGAACTTAAGTGTTCTTCAACCGTTCCTCGGAAGCCACCATCTGAAGATATTATTTATCTTCAAATTTATAAGACCTCTGAATGATATGACTCACTTATTGTATCCGAATCACTAATTTTAAATCTTAATTGTATGGTGTAAGTGATGTCTACCTACAATGAATTAGAATTTCTGTAATTAGAAAATATAATATTTAGAAATTGTTTTCCTTTTTTGTGATATAATGTATTGGTATTCTGTTTTCTTTTCTTTCATCTTTGTATTTAGATATTTGTTGAATTCAGAAGGGTTTTTTAGTGGGTTTGGTCGAGATATTCGGCGAGTCCCACACACGGGGAAGAGACACTACGGCTCTTCTCTATGGTGCGAAACTGCATTTTTCCTTACTTGCATGGGCTCTAATGACCTCGATGTTGACGAGCCCTTAAGCCCCACACACAAAAAAATGCAATGAATTAAACTAAATTCTTTGTCAGTTCTTTGGTAATGTTTTCATATGACTAGAGTAAAGGAATGAATATCTGGAGAACTGGATGATGGTCATAATTCATAAAACTGTTCTATGCATCTTTTGTGAGGGCATTATTTATGAACGGGAAGTTATTGACAGACATAATATGTGACGAGCGAGAGGTAGTTGTCAAGGTAACTATGATAAGAGCTGATAAGAGAAGAATATTACGCGTAAATACGCTGAGAATTAGACGTGGAATCGGTGAATATATGGATGTTCTGTGGAGAAAGAGTCAAGTAATAATAATATTATTATATAGTTAGTAGTTAGAAAAAAAATATTGTTATATATGTTAAATAAAACTATGAACATCTGTTGGTCGATGTAGGCAATAGAATAGAACTTGAAGTTGGACATTTACAGGCCAGAACCTGCGATGATTGAGTCAGCCGTAACTCTAGGTGAAATTCAAAGCTGGATATAATACGGTTGGAGGTATTCTGATTCCTTCCTGAATAAGATTTATTTAAATTATGTGTTCATTGCTTGGTGTATATAGTATGTATGTTATGTAGTACCCTCATATATTTAATAGAGAATAATTAACCGATCAGATGTCAAAACACACGAAATTATATTCTTAATGCAGTCCACGCTCTGAGTTTATCTTCAGCTTTATTCAAACATCTATACCAGAATTAATGGTACGATCCTTTGCTTGCTCCCGAAGCGTTAATTTACTGTGTTCAGTATTCGGAAGCTAGTAAAACCAGAGGATATCTGTCGCTGAAGAAGAGTCTGGTCTGTGAGACTCATGCACTTCAAACTAGATAAACCATTCGGCGACCGAACCAAGTGAGGGTGGATTAGACGAAGCTTATTATTCTCTTCAAAGATAATCGTAAATAGAAACTGCAATGAGATAGATACAAACATAATTTGGGAAATTTATATTCGTTAACTGAACCATTCGTGAAGATTTATATACAAAATTGTAAATTTATAAATAAATAAATCATTTCAGAGTATATTAATTTATTAATCATGTTACGTCGAATGAAAATGGTAGACGGGACCGGGATTCGAACCCGGGACCTTGAGCTCTACGCGCTCATGCGCTTACCGACTGCGCCATCCCGTTCGCCTCTCGGGCCCGTCTATCATTGTCATTCAACTTGTGAAACCCAAAGACCTCTGAGGTGGTCTCGTAGAGACTAGATTCCTCATCTGAGGCGACTCCCATAGAATGATAGACGGACCCGAGAGGCGAACGGGATGGCGCAGTCGGTAAGCGCATGAGCGCGTAGAGCTCAAGGTCCCGGGTTCGAATCCCGGTCCCGTCTACCATTTTCATTCGACGTAACATGATTAATCTGTTACCTGGCGGTGAGGTTCACCGCAATCTAAGAGATTTCTATATATTAATTTAATTGATAAAACTTAAGAAATACATGAGTGTGAAATAAAAGAGCAACGCAGAGGTCTGGTCGGTTACTAGCTTTGAACTAACTGGTGCGACGCACCCGCACGCTGGTCCCAAGACCCAAGGGTCATAAAAGAGAGGGTGCAATGGCAGGCAAAAGGATTTTGAATGGCACTGCACTGATTGCATAACAACACTGCGATATTCTTCCTACCCAAGAGCAATACTACAACAGTACAGATGGAAACCAGAGTGCACAATAACACATTGATGATGATGGAGGTGGTGATGATAAAGGTGATATAGACAATTATAAAATATGTAGAGGATAATGCAATAGATATATGTGTGCTACAGAAGCCGGTGTATTATAACCCAGTTATTGGCTCACAAGCCGCGGCACTGGGGAAACCAGATTAATATTTGTTATGCGATTAGATTGTTAAAGATATTGTCATTAACAATATGTATGTTATAATAAATAAATAAATAAATGTTGGGTGTGTTACCAACACCCGGGCACTAGATGTTTACATAATGATTTCTTTTAATACAAAATACGCAATATTTAACAAAAATATAATACAGAAATATACAAAACTTGATTTCAACCTACTGACTGTCTAATGTTGGAAGTTGTAATGAACAAGATACGTCTCAACATATTAAATGTATATAAATTACAATATTATACTTAATTTGTGGAAGAGATGCGTTCTAAATTTCATTTAATTAAACTGATGACTGTCTAAATTGGATTATTAACACACATAATTTAAGATACAAATGCTTCGTTGAAACATTAAAATTTAATCAGTAATAACACATTATTTTCTCTAGTAGACTGTCCTACGAGAATTACTTTATCTTTTGCTTCACGTGTTGATGACATCTATTTTAAAATTAAGAGTCTATCATGTTTTAAAAGATCAATTTCCGACTTAGGTGTGACTGACATTTGCTTTTTGGGGTAAAGTTTAAATTTAAGGTGCGCTTGAAGTTGAAACTGATATCAGTACGTATTATTGCATTCATTTACACATTTTAGCCCTTTAAATGATTTAATTATTTTTAAGAGAACTAACTTGATTGTTATTGTATTGAACATTCTGAAAATGCTTTTAGTTTCATACTTAAACTGATACATCAATTAGTATAACTACGTTATTGACATTGTTTTTACGAATTCACAATTTCCACGAGTCTGTGTAGGTCTAACAGTTATTAGTAAAATCAGCTATGTTGAATACGAATATTTTTTCCATTATGAATTCGAAACGAATGATGAGCTTCCTAATTGTTTCCCAATATTAGGAAAGAACACGGATATATTTTGAAGCACAGCGATATCATTGAATATGAATCTCTTCATAACATGCATTTTAATCCGAATACCATTCTCTTCTGTTACGCTTCATCGTCACACATTTTGAATTCGTGGAAAGAATTCCCTCTGATATGTTAGCAAACAAAATTACGAAGAGAAAAAAAAAGTATTTTTATCTCTATACAGGTATGTAATAATTACATTAATAGCACTCCAGATCACTCACAGGAAAAATGTTGTAGATAAAATAGAAAGTTAATGATAATTAACGTGAATTAAAGCAATGGAGTGATCATTCTCATTCACAATCTTTCCAACCAATCAAGTCAATGAAGCCGGGTGGCATTGTCAAGATGAAATTTAATTTGATTCGGTTCACTATTTATTAACAATAGGGTCAAAAGGATCTATACCATTGTTTCCAAAGGTTTTTTAAAATACATTTTCAAGTAACCTTTGGCTACTACTAACCTTTACCATGTTATGATATAGCAACTATCTGCGTACTTTCAGACGTAAAAGGGTTCACAAAGTTGCGATAGGATATCATTCTTTTTCAACCCTGTGAATTTCATTGTAACTTTCTCTTTCCTTTTCATTACCATTGTGAGAACTCAGGAAATGTAGCGTACATTATTATTTATTAGTTAGTTAGTTATTATGATATACATTTTAATAAAACAATAACTTAACTATCTTATCGTATTACAAATAAATACCTGTTTTCCCCTGTGCCGCGGCTTGTAAGCTAATAACTGGGT
>NNCF01126148.1:867615-884976 GCA_002313205.1 Laupala kohalensis | reverse complement strand
TATATATATATATATATATATATATATATATATATATATCTTGTCGTTTTATTAATTCCGATAACGACGTCCACGTGTATACTCCTTTCCATTCACGTCTTACTTGGTCGTTGAGAGAACACTCAAAAAGCACTGTCTCTCGCCCGCATCCACACAAACAAATATCTTCATCTGTGAGACCTCGCTCTTTCAGGTATGTCCTAATATGGGTATGTCCTGTAAACATTTCTATTACCTGTTTAGTCGGTCTGAACCATCGCCTATTGTCTATAACAAATCTCACTGCTGGTATAAATCCTCGGAGATCTGCTCCTTCCTTCCTTATCTCCCACCAACGTTGCGAGCAGCCCCAAAGTACTCGATCTATCCCTTTCTTCCAACCTGACATGGTAGACTTTATGACACGATCATCTAGTTGTATGCTCTTATGTCGCCTCATATTATAACGCAAAATCATAGTAATAGGCCCATTATTACTAGCATGGCTCGTGTAGATACACTTCTGTACCCTCCATACCATAGCTGCTTAGACAACTTCTCTGACAACTGGTTAGTTTACGTTCATAAAATTGTTTCTTTGTCCGGCCATACCACACAACACAACCATATGTGATGAGCGGCTGTAAGACTCCCAAGTAAAAAGTCCGTAACTTATCATATGGCAGCGTATATTTGTTCAAGCCTACTCGGTGCAAACTATATATTAGTTTTTTGATTCGTTCTCCAGTATATTCCAGATGTGGTGTGAGGGTCATCCGTTCATCGAAAATCAACCCCACTTGTTGGCGTATTGGTAAACGGTCATTCCCAACACGTATTATGGTGTCCCTTCTATTAATCCCTCCATGTTTGAGGCAATCCCCTGTGTATTAGTCATTGAAACTGTTAATTGAGCAGCTTCACTTATTTCAATCACATATTTTAATGCTGCTGCCCCCATATCCTCTATTTCTTTTCGACTATTGGCGGGAACCATAACCACAAGATCATGGCGTATGCAACAAAATCATACCTCGCAGCATCTAACACTTTCAACACTGTCGAGAACAATACACCATAACAAAGGGCCAACATGGCTTCCCTGTGGACACCCTTAATTGAACTTTCCATAGAGACATTCCATCAATTCCAACAATACATATATCTCGCTGAGATAGGACGCCAGTAGTTTCTTCGTTTTTTCAGAGATTTTGAGAGCATCCAATTGGGCGTGTACGACGTCCCAGTGGACACTGTCAAATGCACCTTTGAAATCAATAAACATCAATAGTTTTTATTTTCCAGTCGAAGTTGTAATCATATTCTTGAGGGAACAAAAAGCATCATCTGTACCCAGATCCTTAGTGAACCCGAACTGTCGATTGTGTAATTGCCCACCAATTTCACTCCTTATAGTATTGAACATATACTTGTGCAATGATTTCCCCAACATTGGCAACAGGGTTATCGGCCGATAAGATTGAGTCTGGTGTTCATCCCTGTTTCCTGGTTTTAGGAATAATCGCAAGACTCCCAATTTCCATGATTGCGGAAGATAACTCGATGTTATACACATATTCATAATACCCGTTATTTCTGACGAGTAACGGGTCCAGAGATGTTTTATCATATCACCCGTTATATTGCCGAACCCAGGACTTTTCCCAGGTTTAATCTCATCCACCATTTGTTTAACCACCGCTTCAGTGAGTACAGATTCACTCTGCTCCGTCATGCAGTTCTTATACATTTACTGGCACATTCCCCACATGTGTGCATCCTAATATATCTTTCAGTGACACCTCGCCTGTGTCTAACCAATCCGTCGTGTAATGTTCATCCTGTCGTATAATCATCCATTCTGACTTCGTTTGCAGCTTTCCCCGCCCCAATATATAGGGTAAGTCCCAAACTGTTTTCTTTAAATTAGATGACAATTACTCGAACCAGAATTCTCTTTTGGTACGACGGATATTACGGCGATATGTTCGTAATGTCTTAACGTATTCTTCCCGTGCAAGGCCTTCACACATGTGTTCGGAGGTCTCCTCTGCTATCGTCGGCGCATCCTTCCCACGTTACGTTTCATCTTGGTTAACTCCTGGCTCCACCATGGTCTCCCTTTGTGCTTTCCATTGCTCGATGGTCTACAATATGGACTTATGAAGTTTATATCTTTTTGTATTCTTCTCACTCGCGCATCTATATTCGTCGATCTTATTTTCCCATCATATTGGTCCATGTGCCAGTTGTCCCTTCCCAGTTTGTCCCACGCAACTCGTTTATAGTTCCTTGTTGATTTGCCAGTCTGTTTGTCGTCAATTGATTTTATTACAAATTCTATTGTTTTGTGGTCACTCCGTATTGTGTTGGAAACCGTCCACTCTGTTGCTGTTGTTTGTCGTGTCCTGTTCTGTTAAATCTATCAAGGATTGACCATATTCCGTTTCAAAGGTAAAAAGGCCATATATATTTACCAGTGTTAAATCATTTTTGAACGTTAAATTTTCGACATCACGCCCTTTTTTGTTATTCACTTTGTCTCCCCACAATAGCGACCTCCCATTAAAATCCCCACAAATGTAAACACCCTTTCTTTTATTTTCATCCAATAGCCTTTGTAAACATAGGTATATCTCTCTTGATGTGTACTTGTACCTTACATACACATTAATCAACAACTCCGTAAACGCACCAGTCATTACCAATAATGCTTGAACATATTCATTCGTATACTGTTTATATTCTAATATCTCCACGTGTGGGTTGCACACTAGAATTGCCGAGGACCCATGAGCAACACAAATACAACGCATTCTGAGTGGCATATTACAAAATTTTCCGAAACGCATATATGGATCCCGTAGAACACATATATCTATCGCATTATCCTCGACATATTTTATCATTTCATAGGTCCCTATTTGACCTTGGTTTAAATTTTGTCTGCAGGATTTTAATTACCATAGTCTGTTGCTACGCGTAAGATCTCATTATCACGGCAGTACTCTGAGAAAATAGTATTAGTTACACTGTGATTAAATGGCTGAGCGCGTCGAAGACAATTTATACATTTTCTTTTTTCTCCTTTCGTAGGGCATGTCGCATATTTATGGGTCGTATCCTCACAATGGCAGCAAACGTGCTTCTCTTTACAAGAGCGTGCCATATGACCGTACCTCATGCACCTGTAGCACCGTATGGGTTCTAGATATTCCGCTACTCTATGGGAAGTGTACTGAATGTACATCCGCGGCGCATAATGTCCGTGAACCATTCTCTGTTAAGCTCAACTACCCAGTTCTTTCGGGACCAAGTAGTGTTACCTATTGTTCTTATTATGCGAATGTCATTCCCTGTCACTCCATTCCTTTCTCGTAAGGCTTCTATAAATTTCTCCTCAGTCATTTCTGGCACACCGTATACTATTAATTTCGTACGTATCTTTTTTAAGGGAATCTCTTCTAGACCAGTCGCATCCTGAACCTTCCCAAGCAATTTATTATACGATACTTCGTCACCTAATTCTAATAGGACATGACCACTTCGTGTACTACGACATGCATCTACTGGTAGTATTTTTCCTCATCCAGCATATTCCTTACACACTGCATCACATCTGCGTCATATTTTATTTTCCCCACCAGTATTATACTCTTTTTTCCTCATTTCGACGACTCGCCACCTGTGCGAATGTCTCCTGCACATCATCCAATGTCACCTATCCATTCTTCCTGGTAATATTTTATTGACCAACGTACCCCCCAGGGCCTCCCGTCCCTCCTCAAGTATGCGTTGCATAGTAGATAACCTATCGTCCATTGCAGGGAGTAGCGTGTCCGTCAGCACTGTCTCCACTCTTTCGACCAACTCCCCATCAGGAGTACCCTCAACCCCAGGGGATATTGTTGATTCTTTTCGTACTTTCTACCAACTGCTTCTCAAATCTATATCGATCCCTATCGTCCCGTGCAGTTAGCATATTCCAACTTTCGTCGATTGTTGCCACTATTCGCTCCTCCAAGGTCTGTAGCGCGTCGTTGTTAGTCAATATATGTTTATCTGTCTTTCCCATCTCCGCGACACGCTGTCTCAAACACTCATTGTCCTGTCTCAGGACTAAATACCCTTGCCAGAGACTCCCCAAGAATTTCCGCATCCTATGCATCGTTCTACTTGACACCTTTTTGAACGGTTTATCTTTCAATGTTAGTAATATCTCGTCATAAATCTGCTCCATTGAATTAGATTCTGTGATCCCCACCTTTCGATACGTGCGCGAGCGCGTTGAAACTCTATCCTCTTCACCCTTGGTGGACGCATTCTCACTTGACTCAATACTCGCCCCATTGGACGTGTGATCCCGATGTTCTTCCGCCATGTCTTCACTCTGAATGTACCCTTCCCAACTTACTGTCGAAACCTCGACTCAATACAACTTCTGGATGCGATTGTTTCCCTGACTACCGTATTCAAAGTATATCTCTGGTGTGATTGGTTTTATTATTATTATTTCCGTTTTCGTTCCGAACGTACTCTTCTGCACGTCTCCACCACGTTTGGTGCACCAACATTCACGTACATAGTTCCGTGTGTAAGTGTTCGTTTATACTTCTTGCTAAGCAATGTTTCTCTATTTGTCAGCATCGCACACGCATCTAATCGCTTTTTTTCCCCAACTCACCATCCCTCAGTATATGCGACAATTCTTATAAACAAGGTCTGAAGCTTGTTATTATCCTCCTGGTACACCTCTTGTTGTTTGTTAGTTTGAGAGTCATCCTTTCCGTAACCTGGAACAAATCCTGAAAATAATAATAATCAGCTTTCACTCACTTACTGAGTTAACGTCCCTTCAAACGCATGTTGTAATCCAATTAGACAATGGCGCATCACGTCATGTTGAGGTAACACATGTTAATGACCATATTAGCGGTCCAGGCCATTGACCTGCGCCACGCTTAAACTCACGAATGTACCACACTACTGGCTTGTATAATGCATCAATTTATATCGCCAAGCACACTGTAATGTAGTTAAAATTAATAATACTGAGGAGCTTCCTTCCTTCGCTGGCGTTGTGTATTCAAGGCTTACTTTACTCATAACATAAGGCTCTAATATTAACTTAAATAATAATTCATTTCCTGATTTCTGATATATTGTCTCAATTAGCAATATACTCATTCGTCTCGCGGAGGAAAAAACTTGGACTACTTTTTCGAATAATCTTCAAGTCTTTCGGTCTCGTCACTGCACTGCGTTTGTGTTGAAAATACTTAAAAAGTAAATAAAGAAAACACTCGTTTCAGTTTCGAAAATATCGTTCGAATGTCCGCTTAGACCACATATGAGAGGGCACATGTGTCAAATGTCAAAGCTTTAGGTGTATAGGTCACTGCGCTGCTCTTTTTAATGGTATTTTTTCCATAGAAACGCTTAACTGTTAAAAAAACATAACATAAATGAAAATTAAAAAAATATCGGTCCTTATATTTCATGTCTTGACTTTCTGTGTACGTATCTTGTTTCTCAATTAAATGTTGAGCAGATTCCATCATATTCTTTCCATTTTTTATCTTACTTCATATGATGAGATAGCCTTTTACTTTTGGTTTATTTTTCGATCTACCAAGCAGAATGATCTACATTCATTCATGTGCAGGATGACTAAAATCCAACTGTACCAACGTACCAATTAGCTGGGTAATTTGTTTCTTCGCATGACCTTTACTTCTCGACGGACCGTCATTTTGTTAATAGCGTTGAATAATTTTGTAAAAGGTTTATCCCATTCTTTATATTTTGAGAATAAATCGTTCCCTTTTTCATGGAGCCAATAACATTCTTATTAATTAACATGATTTATATAGTATTCCGCATTTGAATTACAATTATAACGTTCATATTCTCAAATATGTCCATTTACTCTTTAGTTCAGTCACAAATCATTTTTAAAATATTTTTATTAGATGTACTTTTTTCATATGAAAACGCTCATAATCTTGTCCCGAAAATTTGAACAAATTTTCTTTTGAGGATTCCTCTGGTATTGAAGTCGTACGAAACCAAAATGATGGTTATAAAAGTTAACGTTTTTCTGCCTTGTATGTCCAAATTACTTTCTTCCGCTGGGAAGGTCTCTCTGTCATTGTAGCCGACCGCGTTTTCTCCTCTTAAGTCCGCTTTTGGTTGTGCAAACCCTTCTCCAAGTGTTATAGGCGTAATTCGGTACTCTTCCGCGGAGTAAGGCTTTCACCACCTGTTGAGTAGTTAACGCAATGCTGAAACCTTTTCGGTCGTCTACGTTACTCTCTCAAATGACGTCAGTTCTACACTTTCGTGTTCCCTTTTGTACTTAAGCAAAGCTCTTAGCATTACTTAGGGAAAGAATACTCTTGACGATTATACTCCACTTTTCACATTATTATTTCTTCGTTTTGAGTGCAAATATAATCTTATTTCATAGAAGACGTACATTTAAAAAAATAAAACTAAAAATTATAATTGAGATCTGTAAATGGAAAAACGTTTTGAGTGCCAAAACTATTTTTCACGATAAACGTTCTGCTTGATCACACTAATGCTGTTGTAATCGGTGTAAGTGCCTTCGGTTGATGGTACAATTGATATGGCGGTCAAAGTGTGGCGTTAGCATATACATCGTCGCGATGTATTAAATAACAATAACAGTCACGAAATCGATATTATTCACTATCTTTTCAAGTATTTGTAACATCAGGCAAAATATCACGCGTAACATTTACACGTTTTGGGGAACTATCTGTTGTCCTTTATAAATTTATTGTCAAAAAAAGCAGTACAAACTGCGTACGACCACGTGGAGGAACAATAAACTAATTTACTCTCCGGAAGCAAGCTTGGGACCATCGCATCAATTCTGATCAAGGACCCTAAGGAAGAGGTGGATTGAAAAATTTCAGCAAACTCCTAGATAGGATAAAACGTTGGCTACGTGTTATAACACGAGTATTTATAGAATATCAACAAATTTGTAATTAAACACTTTTTTTTTCAAACGCACGTATTATTATCTAACTATCCTCATTATTCGGAAAACAGTGTTTATAAATCGGAAGTATTAAAATAACACTAAATTTTGAAAATTGGAGAGTATATTTGGAAATACCATATTGCACTGAGAAAATTCTCCATATTTTTATGATTTTGGACCTACAATGTTTCAATAGGCTACCTTTACGTATTTTAATTATGATGGTTTCAACGGAAAACCTAAAATTTAACTTTTTGAAAGCATGATTAGTTGCAACATAAAACAAGTTATCTAGGATTATTTTTTCATAATTTTTCATACTGCTATGGCGTTTTTTTTCGTTTTCTTTGTGTCAGCTGTAAAAAATGTTTTTGGTACTTCTAATGTTTTCATTTACTTTCCTTAATTGTGTTGCATAATTTTAGTTTAAATTTTAAGTTTTTCCCCTTTTTTAATTGACACATCAATGAGATATAATGAAATCTATTTAGTTGATATATTATTATTTATAACTTGAATTATGTATACGTTTTTAATTATAGATTTAAAATCGATAGTTTTAATTCATTAATAATGAATTTATAGAGTGCAAAGTAGAACTTACCCGAACCCACTCTCGACTACCTTTCAAACTCCATAACACGGTGGCCCACATCAAACACGCCTGGCCGTCACGCTGCTGGCGTCCCTCATGGATCGCGACAATTGCAACCCAATTCTCTCCGTGAGACAACATCGCTCCCCGCAGCATCTGCCTTCCCCCGCCTTTCCTGCATCTCTCATGACACTCCCAGCCTCTACGCGTAATATCATCAGTGTTATCATCACCATCGTTAGGATTTGGCGAGGGAAAGCGGCGGGTGCTCTGGTAGGTGAATCCCAGAACGACCCTCCTCCCTTCAACCCCCGTGGGACGCAGGGGTGAGGAGAGGACGGGGTTTGGGCTGACGCTTCTACCACCAAGGGGGAGAAGAGCGGATCGCTGTTGGGTAATAATGCACAAACAATGTTTCGGTCTCGCTTGGCCGGATATTGGGCAAGTACTGTGCGCGTCTCATCATTAATACTAGCCACCCTCATTCATCTTTTTTTTTGGAGGGGAGGGGCTAGGGAGTACACTACCCTTTAGTATAGGAGACGAGATGCGTGGGTGGGAGAGGAAGTAGGGGTAGTGCAGTTGCGGAGGAGTATAGCGGGTTCCGGAGCAATGAACCGAGGAAGGAGGGATGGAGGGGATGGTAGTTGCTGAGGGAGGGTCGTTATTAGGGATCGCGGTTCCTTTGTTCTGGCCGTGACGACCTAACTTATGACGGGCGACGTTGCTTTTTATATCTGCGTGTTACTGCGTTTCCACCTCCTCTCCTCCCGTCCGTCCCCTCGCTTATGCGCGCCTGCTTCGTCCGTTAATACTCGCTACTCTGGGTGCTGCCATATTCCTAGCGTTGCTTTTCGGCCTTCGCGCTGGTGTCCGACGCTACCTCCATGTTCTCACATGCTCTCTTGTTTTGGCCTTTCATGTATTCCCTTGCGTTACACTCTGTTAATCCCTTGTGTGTTTGCTTGTCAATGCGTCCTCTCGGTCCTCTGCGCTATCTCTTCATCCTTCATGTGCCTCTTCTTTTGTTTGATCGACTTTCTGCGAACTCTTTTGTTGGTTTATGGACAAAATTGTAATTCCTAGATTTTATCTCTGCGTGTTATCTCTATTTTTCATGACCTCTTGACCCATCCTTTTCAAAATGTGGATAAAAGTTTTATTCCACTTTTCGAGTGTTTTTCCTTCAAATTAAGTAACAATCATCTAATGGCTGGCAAAGGATTTTAAGTCTTAAAGCTTCCAGAAAGTTTCAGACCTTTCTTGATTTCTCTTATTTTTCTCGTTCTTACATCTCATGTTGTTTTATCACAAGAAATGGTCCTATACCCTTTTCGGAGTAAAAATAATGCCTTCGCCATTTCTTACGTATTGATCTTTGTGTGTTTTGACTGAGTAAATTCCTTTCATTTCATGTACCATGTGTTTGAGACGTCACTCAATGTCAAGTAACCGTATTTGTATCTCCTCTCACGCTTGCACAATTGTCGTGAGTTATTTTCATTAGTTAAAATATTTGAGTAACTCATACTGGTATTTCATTGCTAGACTACATAATATTTCACTTGTAATAAGAGAAAGCATAAGTTTTGCTAAGTTTGCAATATTAAAAATTAACTATTTTGCAAATTAAAACTTGTTTGAAAGAAATTATTTTATTCAAACCGCAGGAAAGATATTCTAAATGCGTACCATTTTGTAAAACTCTGTTGCATACTATTTATCTGTGAAGTCCTCTATTTATTCCATACATATAACATTGTATTCAGGGCGATGCGCTTGACCTACCATTCTTGAACGTTAATCTTTTTTCAGACATAAAACCGAAGTTTTCACTCACCGAAGTTTATTGACTAAGCCTTATCTATTGAATTATTTCATCTATTCTCTATTGAACCCTTTGGGTGCGTACAGTGTATGTACTTTGGCGTCCACAATAAACATAATATAATTCTCTCCAATGCTTGGAAATTTTGTATTATATTTAGTTCATTTTTTCAGAATGAGAGGTTGTACTTATTTAATTTGGTCCGCGACCTGTATTTCTCATTACTTCGAGTGTTATACACTTTCTAATTTGTTTTTAATATACTCTTTATTTTCTTTTTCTTTTTCATAAACGTTATTAATTTAATTTTGTACAAAACATGCGAGATCCATGTTGTGTAAATAAGAAGAATCCATCTTTATTTTGTACAAGCTGAATTATCCGTCGTTTGCATTAATCTCTTTCACGTCCCCTTTCACTCTGTGGTACGCACTTCGGTAAATAGTATATCCCCACGCAAAGCCATAAATACTGATAACCAAGGCCATAGATAGATAAGGTTCCGACAACTTTTGAAGGGCGCATCGATAGGACCCGATTGCAGTCACGTGACTTAGAGCCTCCATGTTGATACTAGCTCCCATTTCTAAGCACAATAATTTGACATTTCGTTCATCCCAAGGAACGAATCGTTGTTCGTTCATTCCTTCATTGTTAACAGATTTGGAGAATCAATATGACCACCGGTTCCAAAACCTTGTCGATGCGTGTCCAGGTTTCTCCATTTTTCCGTCGAGTGCAGTGAAATTCATGCGGATTTCTAAACATGTGTCGAAATACTTTTGCATTTTTTAAACATCACACTACAGATAACCAATTAGTCTTTTTCGAAAGACAGTCTTCATATGTATATTTGAACTACGTGTCAATTTGAAGAGAAAATGGCGGCATTTGGTGATCATTCATAATATACTCACTCTGCTGATAACCTTTGAAGAGAGCTTTGCCGGAAAAGGTGAGTATCTATCGGAGTAAATTTGCAATCACGTCACTCAAGAGCATCCATATTGATGGTACCATAGTAATGAGGCATTTCGTTCATACCAAGGAAAGAATCGTTCTTCATTCATTTGTTCATTGTTATCTAATAGCATCAATGTGGCCGCTTTTGCCAGAATCATACACGAGTATGTATGTATGTATGTATGTATGTATGTATGTATGTATGTATGTATGTATGTGTGTTTGTATGTATGTATGTATGTATGTATGTATGTATGTATGTATGTATGTATGTATGTATGTATGTATGTATGTATGTAATGACCTTGTTCTCGCAGAAACAGTGCCACGTCAGTCTTCCTTGGCAAGGATTATGGTCCACGAAATGCTATTACTCGCGTATGGTTCTCATAAAAAACACGTGAATTACCATTCGCGAGTAACGGGAAAATATGGAAAATATTATATGGGCCATTTCCAACTCTTACACGGGGATGGATATTATTCGTAAAATGGTTTAGATTTGTGCACCGGATATCCTAAATTTAACAGATAACCGAGGACTGTCCTGTTTATTGTCGGACACGACTTGTATTGTAGAAAGTCTATGTGAAGATATTTTATCCATTACATGTCACATAAAAGTTCGATTTTTCTTGTACCATTTCAATGCAAATTTCATCTGTATGATAATTATCTGAGTATAGTTCAGCGGTTTGATACTTAGAAAAACCTTTAAATAGTTTTGAAGAATTATTTTAATGTCAAAAATATTGATGTTGGAATTAAAAAATTTGAAAATGTAATAAATGTTTTATGTCTTAGTAATAATTTAATTTTTATCTTTCCGTCAGTATCTCTTATCTGGACAAGTCTCACTTAATAAACGTTAGGGGTTACAAATGCTTCTACTCATGCAAAACTATTTGTGACTATTTGTTAAAGTGTGCTCGCATACCAAAATTTTTTTACGATTATATCTCCTGTTTCAACTGAAGCATCATTCATTCAGGTTAGAATATTAATGTATTCTAAAGAATTAGAAAGTGATTAACACATTTTACTTCCTTTGTTCGGATAATCGAATCAACGTTCTGAACATTTCTTTCCCTTTAATTAAGATAACAAGTATATATGCTTTAAATCCGTATAATACCAGTATAATGTCAATACGGTACCATTATTTCCATAATGAAACAATTTATGTTTCGAGTGTGATACGTTTGACTTAATTCTAATGGATGAAGTATCAGCATCAATGAGGAAAGTGTGCCTGAAGTTTGTGGAGGACAAGCTGATGAAATTAGCTGACACTTGGCGAGTAATTCAGTTTCAGAACTGGTCGTGCTCTGTTAATAACTCATGCTCTCCCAAGAGGTGTCGATAAATTGCCGACGACATGATTGGTTGTGGTTTCAAAGGATTCCAAACCGTCCCCTGACATTGCTGAAAGTAATTTTCACTAAAACATTGATCCGTAGTTATTCATTTGTTTTATTATAATTTACGTGTAAAACGCACAAGTATTTTTTAATATCCAAAAACAGGTTTAATTTTAAAATGCTTTTAATTTCCTTTGGTGGAACGTCTTTCCTTATCGAACCTTTTGATTTGGTTTTTCACCCACTTCTAGAGCTTTGAAATTTGGTGCAACGGTAGTTGATTTCCCGGGTCCAACAAAAATGTTCACCAATAAATACGAAAATGTGAGAAAAAAATTTATTCTGTAAATAAATGAAACCCTGTGGATTCCATTATGCGAATTTTGACTAATGAACAGTTGCAACTTTCCGAGTAGCAACTGGAAAGATTTAATTCTGGAAGTCAGAGCTGAAATGAGAAATTCTTTCCAATTTTAATTGAGTAGACCTACCAATTAGTTGTGTAACGTCTGTCCTGTTGTAGCAACAGTAGTGATTATATGGATTTTAGTATTAATGGGTTAATAAACTGTGTGTTACAAAATCTAAAGTTTAAGAATTCTTGTGATCAAAAAATTTCGCATGATTCATTAACATTTCGTTATGATTTGGTAATGAAAATTATACGAGTTGACGAGCCTTGTACACTTAAATGTATGTAAAATATTTTCATCAGTGGAACAGGGTTGAAAACGAAAGCATGGGGCGCATTCATTTTCGAATTTTAATTCATGAGTACAAGAATTATTGCATTGCACTACATATATCTCACTTTAATTTATTAGTATTGATAATATATAGTTAATTAATATGTATATTTTTTGTATAACATGCAGTAAGATTTACTATAAGCATGGCTGTGTCAAATATATTTTTATTTTGAGATTTTTTTAAAGATAGCCACCATTTTGGCGATGAGGGAATTTGACTCACGTAAATCTTATTCTTATCTATGGGAAACCTGAAGAACAAGAACTGACGATGTTTTGTCTTCTTCGTTGGAGGTGATACCCGAGAGAGAGGGTTAAGAGTCGTGAGAGGATTGACGATGTAAATCGGACCTTTTTATCCTCGTTACTTTCTCCTCGGCAATCGAGCCCTGGAGAGTCATTGTTGGAATGGATTGGGACACGGGTGAATGAGCACTTAAGCATTTTCACCTTGGTGTCCTCATGGCGCACTAAATTCGTAATGACTGAGGATAAAATCTGAACTAGGATCTCCTGGTATTAAAGTTTGAATGAAGTATTGTATCCACTGACTGGTGGGTTGTTTTATTGCAGTCTTGTTAATTATATCATTTAAAGCTGTATTTGATCATGATTATAATACATGGTATATTTTGAGGGGTAGGTACATTCTATTACAAATCGATTTTTCATTATCTAATGTAATATTTTTATTGCCCTTCTATACGGAAAGAATTTACCAATTACGAATACATTTTTTTCTAACAAGTGCTAGTAACTGAATCCCATTAAATTTCGTTACAAAGAAAAGAAGGACTAAATTGGACGTATACTCTTGTTTTCGTGCTAGAAGGCACGCTTCCGAGTCCTTACCATTAATAATGTAAACTCTCTACTACCTTGTATCAATTTCAATATTTTAAATTGAAATATAATGGTGGATGAGAATAATGTCAATATCGATTTCAGTATTTTGTGGCATCACGTTTTATAGCATTGACTTGAATCAAGAACCTCTTCCGAACCTTGACTTTTTTTGGAACGGTATCAGAACTATGACTTCAAACTTTGGAATCCTGTTTCTTGTTTTTTTTTAGATTAATCGAAACTTGTTCATAGTTCAGTTACTGTACGTGAGTGATTTTCGTACTGTAGTGTGCGAATTGTAAACAACTAATATGAAAGTTGTATTTTTAAAACTGATGAAAGCTTATTAGCTAAAAGTATGAATTTAAATCCTCTACAGCAGCGGTCGCCAAACTTTTTGACCTCACGGACCAGTAAATTCATAATTTAAATCCCGCGGACCACTAATACGATTTTTTATGTGTTAAATATATTTATTAAAAACATTGTGATCTAAGAACACATAAAATGTATCTAGTTAATAAAATGAAACTATTAATTGTAACCAAATTATGAAAGCTTTATTAATAAACCATAATAAAATAAACAAAAAACTGTAAAAACAAAACAATTAAAAAATGGTTTAAGTATATCAAACATTTAGCATTATACGTTCCTAGTGTGATGGATGTTCCTGCTTACTTGAAATAAGATTGTGGATATTTGGTTCCAATGATGTTACTGCAAGACGGAGAACTGCTTTTATTTCAAGCTGAGATCGGTACCGTGTTTTGATGGCTGTGACAGATGAAAAGGCGTTTTCACATAAATAAGTTGTGGAGAATTGAATCAGAATTTTCATCGCCTGTTCACTAAGAAAAGGGTATTCACTTTTTATGGAAAGCCAAATCTGAGATCTTGATAAGGATGAATGAAATTTAAATTTGAGAGTTTCGTCGGACGATAGGTCGATGAGGCTTTCTTTTAGATGCATGCTTAAATTATTATCCTGAATTTTCCTAGAAAATTTCCATTATTAAGAGACCCTATCTTCTCACCTGTGCCCCGAAGTGGAAGATTGTTGCATGCCAAAAACAGAATCGCATCTACGATTCTTTGAAATAATAACTTAAAAGGCGTTCAGTTTCCTTATCCATACCACATTGATTAATTTTATCTATTGTTGAGGATAAATTTAATCTTTTAAGCAAATCTTTCCAGAAAATAAACGAATTGACATGATAAAAAGAACGTTCACGATCCTGGATCGCATTCGAGAGCTTCCTCCTTTTCACGTATTGTTTGAATTGAATTATGTTTCAATGTATCTTAAAACATAACTTAACGTGATGAGTAAGTATATTCCACATTACTCGGGGGACCAGCGAAATTTTCCCCAATAGTGGTCCGCGGACCAACACTTTGGCGACCTCTGCTCTACAGGATGGAGCCGCAGATAGTATTGATTCTGTTTATACTCGTATTTAAATGTCTTTTCTCGTTTTATGTATTATTAAGAATATTTAACACTTGAAGTTTCTATTAATATAACGAAAATTTGTAAAAGTCGTTATATGTTACTTTTTAAAAATTACAAAAATATGCACTCTTTTCCGAGTTAATTAACGCTCCCTCAAAAAAGTTCAACACGCATTCCGTTCTTCATTGGGAGCTCATCCTAGTTTCAAAATTACAGCTCTCTGTATATGTAAAGCATTCATGAATTATTTTATTTTTCGATGGACATTTTGAAGTATTGTTCTTGAGTTATCTTTATAAAGCAAAAAGTTCTTAAACAACTGCTTGTATTAAACTATAGATTCTGCTGACGAAGAACTGCTATTTGTAGTACACCATCCCTTTACTTTAATTTTCTTTGGAATCCTATAATGTTGAATATAAACATTTAGTATAATGTATAAAAACACCCTTACCGAAACCAACTCTGATAATCATAATTGTGTCTCCTCTATTAACTCTCAAGGATAGATATCATTTTCAAAGGCGCTTCCTTCAACAATATTGCTTTCATCACAGAGTGTCATCTCCATTTCCCCTTTCATGAATAATGTTTTTCTCCTGCTACTATATAATAGGGTGCCGTCGGATCCGCGCGCTCTACTTTGAAACAAGCCTCAGGGTGAGTGGATAGCTGAGGTATCTTTCTAAAAATATTGGCTTAATATCAGAATAATAATTATGAATTTTCTGGTACACGCTTGAAGAGAAACTGTCATAGGAGACCCACATGGAAGCTAGAAAAACCTAAATTTAACTTTTTTATCTTCTGTGGTTCGATTGGAAAAAGTATCACATGAAATAATGTTTTTAGTCAGCCTCGTAGCATCTGACCCGCGCGCACAGATCTAGCGGTCCTACTACGCGTCNTATATATATATATATATTCTTCAGAATAAATTTGTTATTTTTTCATTATGATTAGGCGCCGAATTTTAAAACATGTATCTACTTGTTTAAAGGATAGGAGGGAAATTATAACGCGTTCGAAGTCGCTCAAATGGCCTAAATGGAAATCAAATCTAAACTAGTACATTTTTGTTCATAAATATCTACGACAGGTCTTTAAAAAAGATGTGTATAGTAATTGATTTTTGAATTTACTTCATGTACAGAACCAATTGTGAAGTCAAGATTATTTTCGGGTTAGAGATAATTACCTTTTACGATGAGCTGTAGTAATATGCGATAATTATATTAAAACTCATAAATAAAAATAATATTTTATTGTATGGTTAAATAATCTATAACCATTTTATGATTGATTGAAGTAACGTGGCGTCATCAGAGTTGTTTTCTGCTCATTTAGCCCTGCGTTGTAATTGAATGTAGACAAAATTGGCTGGTTTTCATACAAAAGCAAAATGGTATCTTTAGCGAATGGTTGAAAAATCGTACTGCACCCCTTGAAAATCGGAATTTCGATAAATACTTTTCTTTGTGAGATTTTGCGCTACAGGAGTTACATTCCCGATATACTTCAAGTCAAATTTTTAATAGCTTATACAAAGTGATTTCACATGCCATAACGTATACTTATAACGTTTAAATAATTACTCTTTCTGTCGGTCAATTCATTTTCAAGGAGCTGAAAATGCCTTCTGCGTCTAAACTCCCAAGATCTACTAATGACAGATCGAGCCTTTGAAAATCTCTTTCTACTCTACCACGACGCATTACGTATCTACTCGCTATTTTCCGCTTTCCCATTGTCACTACCGCCTCAACTCTGGCTCCATGCCGACTCCACCTTTTCGAGAAGGGTCGGGCATTAGCATGCAGATGAAGGAGATTACGCGGACACTGACGGTGGATCATTGAATTAAGGGACGAAACCTCGGGGCGAATCAAGAAATACCTTCTCTGCGCGGCAATAAACCCGCGAGAAACACCGATCTCCCTACGCGACTGACGGAGACAAAGGGGATGTGACTTTGCTCGGAGAGAATGTTGGAATGTAAGGCGATAGTTGGAGAGAACGAGAGAGTGAGAAGAGAGGGAGGGAGATGTGACGGGTAAAGGAACTAGGATGGTGACATCGACGAAGTGGTATTCAGCATTCGAAAGTATTCTAGGTGGTAAAATATAGACGAAAATCAGAGGACCGAAGAAGTCTAGATCTATTGTGGACATTGGATCAGCAGACGTAATTCACTTCACGGGATGCTTTGTACGCAAGCATTGTTTAAATACACGAATGCAAACATTTGGTGTTTATTACGAGAAAATGTTTGAATGGAGAAAAATACGTAATGTGAGATACATTAATTGCTTGTCATGTCTAATGTGGTGTATTCATGAAGTTCGTAAAGTGAAGTGTCATGAAAATGACAACAGTAGTTGCGTATTGGAAAAGTTTCGATGATTTTATAAAATAATCTATTCATTTATATAGTACACATATGAACCAGCACTCCCCCTATTTTCTCGTGTAACACATTAAAAAGTAAAAATCGAATAGTTATTGAGATGAGACCATCGAATCATAATTTATGAGCCGCTTCATGTTATCGAACACTGATATATAT
>NNCF01126148.1:837174-859920 GCA_002313205.1 Laupala kohalensis | reverse complement strand
TTGGTTAAAAAAACATATTTTTAACAAACCAACTGATAACGTTATATAATGACCAAGCAAAACCTAATGATAGGATCTTGGAAAGGCTGGGTTCGTGCACACACTTTTGGTAGTATAACTTGTGCTACGCCGTCGAGTCATTGATCGCTCTTTGCTTTGAAGATATGTACGATCTTGTTTACTAACATAGTTGAAAGGTGTGTCCCCTTCTTGAAGCGCTCCCATGACCGCACCTTGATCAATTCATAAGCTTATTTTGCATTGTTCCGGTCACGCCTGTTCCTGCTGCCTGTGCGGGCAGCTAGGCCATCCCTGACGCGAGAAAATTCGTATTTCGGGTTCTCACGTCTTGCGCCAAATATTTGTAACGCCGACTATTTTATTTTTCGCGCGTTCCATATTCTTGAGGTGTCGGGCGTCGCGCCGACAACTTCTAAAATAAGTTTTACAATTCCACTCCTTTCTCTCGATGACAACCGTCCGCCCACGCTGTATTTTTCAACGGTTTGAATTTTGAATTTTGATTTCCACTAANTAGTAATATAACGTGATTGAAACTGGAGGTGCTTAATGTGCGAGCCCCACGTTGGAGCGTCAATTGTAATATAACTCGATGATAAATACCAAAAAATGAAACCTAGCTAGCTCATTCTCTCAATTCTTAACATGGATTCGTGCTATTAAGTCAGAATAACACCCAGGGTTTTTCATCCAACCAGGAAAACGTATCGTGAGAACAAAGTGAATGAATTGTTTATTCATTGTTATTTACAAAATGGTCTTACAACTAACATACACCTCAAACACAGCACAAAATAACTCCCAAAAGTGACATAAACACCAACAGAATCTTGAAGCTTGAATGAATTTACAAATATACGCTCTTCTTGAAGCCCTCGAAAACGGAATCATCAAAAGTTCTTTAGCGTGGGCCTTAATTATTTGATCTCGGATCACATGGTCTTCTTGACGCTGGTATGGTTAACACTGGACGCAACCGGCGATCCACATTACCTGAACCTCCGATAAAAAAAACCCAGTGCTAATCATTGGGAGCGGAAGCCTGTGCCCCACATCACCTAGATCTAAAAGCGATGTGCTCGACTCGAACTGTGAAAAGTCTCACTCGCGATCTCGTTCTGGAACGTGTTACGAATAGATCTGACTCGTAATGATCGCGAAAATGAAGTGATCTGAGCTGCGTGACCTGACCTGCTTGATCTGAGCTGCGAAGCAGTCTCGAAGCAAATCTGAAGTAAATCTTAAGTGCGAACATCCGAAGAGAAGAGAGTTTCTAGTCCCCTCGAACAAAGTGACGCCTGTTTTTATTAACTACTCCCCACACTCTCCTACGCCCCCTTACGTGGTTACCAATTTTGAATGTCACATGATTAGCTTCTGCCAATCTTGAGAAACTCTCACTCCATGCGGAGTTTGTATGATTCGGTGAATTTCAACAACGAGTGCAAGCTTTAGACCAATCGCAACGTTTCTTGTTTAAAAAATCTTGTTGCCGCAACGGCGGCGACCTCGTCAACTGTTTCTCCCATCAACGCTTTTTCTAATAAAGGATTTCATCTCTAAATATGTTCGGCGTGGTAACCGTCACCCTCGCTTCCATCACGCTTTCACATACGTGTCTTGACCAAAATAACTCCGTCTTTGTCGACTTCTTCCAATTCCACTTAGTTTTATGACCTTTTTCAAACAATATAGCATCTACCCAGCGCTCTTTCGTGGTGAAGACCCCCTCCTTCGCCTCCTACAATGCTCTAACGTTTTTCTGTACTCTTCCTCTCACCAACAGCCTTTTTTAAATTCATATATTTGAGTTTCTCTGACTTGTTTGACTTGTTCAATTAATTCACATATTCTTTGCATTTATAACATTACATTAGATAATCATGCAGTTAACATTTTGATCAATACCTGTTCTTGCCATACATTCTTCTTCCCGCTAGCTGCATCGTGGTGAATCGTCTTTTCCTGCCTCGTTGTGGTTATTTTTGCTTTCCCATTTTTCCGTGTTTGTTGTATCTTATAAACCGCCTCTTCTCCGTTAATACCTTTGCTGTTCACTCGGGCAGTACCGTTTGGCGAGGCCGTGGTAATATGTTATTTTCTCCCCATGGTAAGTTACCGCCCCTATCCGCGTGGTGGTAAGTACTTTTCCTGCTATCATGCGATGAGCTGACGAATTTCGAAAACTTACTCAAAGTAAATCGACATCTCCTGGAACGCTAGCTCTGTACACACTGTATACCACATCGTTTTAATCAACTGTACCATTCCACCCGCTCCTGGTCGTACAGCGTACGGTCAAATAAGATGTGACGTACATCCTCCTCCCTTTGTTTACATGCACATTCTGTTCTTCGCATTGACCCCTTTCGACACCTATATACATTTGTATCCCCAAGTCCGGTTATTGTTTCTATGAATTCTTTCCCAGGTGTAAACCATTTCTTATTCTTATCAGCAAATTTCACCTCTGGTGTAAATTCATATCAATTGGTTTCCCTCCTGAGCAGCATTCCCTATTTTTTGCCATCGTTTCCACGTCGTATTTCTGATTGTCTTTCTCCACCCCTTATCCGAAATACTCATAGATGCTCCAACGTAATCGAATGTCTTTTTCTGACAGTATAGCGCAACATATGTCCTTCTATAAGTATGTCAACCGGCAATAGCCCTAATAACACTAAATTTGATTTTGTCGCTACACTTGTGAAACCCCCATACCAATGCAGGACAGAAATTGGCTATACAATCGTTATTTTCCTATTCATGAGTATAAGCTTTACGCGGAGTCCTCAAATCATTCCAACATTTCGTAGACTAGTCGTATAGTATTTGTCCGTTAATACGTAACGTGTTCTATAAAGCGCAGGTTTTCATCTATGACGACTCCTAAATATATTAGCTTCAATTTTCAGTCGCCAGTCACATACCTTCACTATTGGATATCGTTTGTTATTAATTTTACGCATACCAATCATTAATTATATCGTTTTTTCTGCCTGTACTTGCAAGTCTACTTCTGCGCTGTACATCATTGTCTTTGTCAATACTTCTGTTCCCTTCTTTTCTTGTGGGGCTTCACGGCTCGTCGACATCGATAACATTAGAGCCCTAAAACTGTACAGATATGGAAAATGCAGTTACGCACTAAGAAGAGTCAACATGAATCTCCCCGCTTGTGGGACTCGCCGAATGACTCATCCATACCCACTAAAAACCCTCCTGAATTACAATATATCAAAACATATCTCAAAACATACATCAAAGCATTAAGGACAAAAAATGAGATGGGGAAATTAGGGAGGGACAAAAATGAGGAGGGATAAAAAATGAAGAGGGAACAAAAGAAGGGGAGACAAAAAATGAGAGGGGGCAATAAAAATGAGGAAAATGAAAGATACCCTTGCTCTAATAGCGTCGGGATCCAAAAGAACAAGAGGTGACCAATGAAGGTCAGGAAAGAGAAAGGAAGGAGCCCGGCACAAGTAAGTGGAAGTAATGCCAGACACAGCTCGGGGCCCCATGTTCGCCAAACACGTACTTACTAGATGTAAGTCCCCTGTGGGGTGTTCCCTTCTGATCGATAGCATTCCTACTATCCCCCTGAACTAGCAAGACTAAATCGTCACCGTGCGCTGTGAAGGGAATATTGTCCGTTTCTAGTTTATTCAATTCTACATTTATAAGTACATCCAGTAGTAGAAGCCCCAAATGGCTGCCCTGCGGGCACCCTTTTAATAATTTTCGACATATTCTTGCTCTCCCTATTTCGAGCATAACATAGCGATCGTCTATTACAAAAGTAAGTAGCTTATCAGGAACGCCTTTCTTTCGCAACTCTTCGAGGAGTATTACCCAATTTACATTGTCAGAAACTCCTCTATTGTCGACAAAAATTAATAATTTATATTTACTTCTATTCCTATCAATATTCATTAGGTGAAATAATGCGACCTCTGGCCCCCATTCTTTTATGAAACCAAATTGTTTCGGACGTAATGTGTCTTCCACAAACATTCGTAGATCCTGTTCTATAAGCTTGCCAAATAATTTGCCTAGTACTGGTAGTAGGGTTATCGGTCGATAAGATGAGTAATGTTGCGGATTGATTTTTAAACAGCCGTATTTAATTTATTTCCCTTGTTTTTTAAACAGCCGTAATGTTCCTATTTTTCATGGTCTTGGGAAAGAATACGCATCTCTTACACATAATAAAAATCTACGTTATTTCTTCGACATATCTTAAATATATCGTCGTGACCATTTCTGGGGTTATCATGTAGAACCCAGGGCTCTTGCCCGCTCTTAATTGCGTAATCCTATCTTTCACGGTCGTTGTTATTTTTTCATCTTCCCCTAGTGCACAATAATTATATTCTCTGGTAGTCATGTTCTCCATTTCTCCACAATGAAGCATGCCATCCACTATATGAAGACCTGTTGTTAACCAATCCGTTGTATACCCCCATCTGCTTTCATGCTCTGCCATTTATTTTGTAATTTTACTCGTCCCATTATGTAAGGGAATCCCCACTCATTCCTCTCGATGCTTTCTTCCACAAAACGCGCCCAGTACTCTTTTTTCTTATTCTTGATCAATTTTCTATATTCCCTCAAGAGTCCCGTGTATTAGCATTGCTTCCTCCCGCGCAGCTGATCCCTTGGGTTTTCTTTGATATCTCCTTCTTTTAGTCTATACAGCTTTTTTTAGCTTGTTTCCCTTTCCGGTATCCGTCTGTCAGTCGTGCACAATAGTTTGTCACATAGTCCAGAACGTCCCATTGCAGATTATATACCCGATCATCGATATTGGTACTATATTACTACATTGAATCAGTTCTTTCCATCACTTTGCAGTGACAAAAGTACATCCTGGATATTCTGGATCAGCTTATCAGCTGGATACATGTTCTGGATTGCTTGGAGGGCACTCAGCGAATCAGAACAAATCAGGAAATGTGATCCGTGGGAGCACTTTATAGTTCGCAATGCTCGCAAAATGGCGTAGCACTCAGCAGTGTAAACACTGCACAAGTCGCCTAGACGGTAGCCACTGGTCTCACGGGGAAATACCACGGAGCAGCCGACACCATCAGCCTGCTTCGACCCGTCGGTAAACACAGGGATACGGACCCGGTGTTTGTAGAGGATTAGCTGAAAGTATACCCTCAACATCGGAGCTGGAGTGTTCTTCTTGTCATGATGCAGAAGATCGAAAATAATCTTCGACTTGTGCAAAGCCCAAGGGGGAGACTTACTAAAACCTTGATGTAAGACATTAGGTGTGCGTATATTTAAGGTTTCCAAAATTTGTTTGGAGCGATATCCAAAAGGTTTGGTTGCTCTCAGTGTTGTTGTAGAAACGGATGGAAGAAGAGGATGGATGAAAAACCGCGTTGTGCACCAGATTGTCGGGTAAAGGTTGCAAGTGGCAAAAGTGTCGTAGCATGAGGATTTGCTGCCGGATGTCAAGAGATGGTTCGACACTCTCGACATACAAACTCGGAATGGAACTAGTGCGGTATGCTCCCGTAACTAGTCGAATTCCTCACAATACAGTTTGCAATTTTCTCGACATTCTCCTTTTTGTCACACTGATTGTAATCATGCCCCTTTTCCCCGCAGTGCCCGGAAGTCGCTAGCTTCTCGCAGCAATTCTTAGCTAAGTGCCCGAAGCGAAGACTTTTATAGCATTTCATTGGTTCAACGTGTGCCGAAAGATTGTAGGACATGTAAAATACTCTTATCCGTCCATCCTCCATCATTTTTTGATATACAGGCCAAGACCCTATGCTGATTCCGCCACTCCTTTCGACCTATTTTCCGTACTATTTTGATATATTCCTACGATGCTAAGGACATACGTTTCCGGATTTCCAATAGGAAGTCTGATTCTCTCATATCTACATTATAGTTGATCACATTCGGTCTTAAGTGATTCATCGGTATCTCTATTAATGATTCCGTTATTTTTATTGCTTCCCTAATGTTTGCGCAGCTAGTACTGTCGGCAACCTTGAGTACCATGTTTCCTATTCTCGTTTTGCGTATGCTTTCTACCAAAATATCTTTTGTTGTACGTAATCTTTCTTTAAGCACTCGCTCCGAGTCTACATCCATAGTATCAGTTTTTATGCCCACCCGTATCACACTGTCCGTCTGATCCATTATTCGCCGCTGGGCAACCTTTCCGGTACCTTTGTCAATAGTTTCCCGTTGTTCCACTTGTGCGCTTTATCCATTTTTCTCCGTCGGCGTAGCACCTGCGCGAACGTCTCCTTTGCCGGGTCACTATTGTAAGTTTCCCCTTTCTGAAAATTGGTCAAAATTTCTGACTCATCACCCACCGACAGACCATTTATTTCTACCTCGAATGATGCTCTATCGGCCATGAGTGTATTTCGTAACTCTACCATTCCTTCATCGAATTTTTACTCCGTGTTATGAACAGTTTCTACTTTTCTGTCCAGTTTTACTACATTCTCAGTTAATCTGTTTTCTAACCCGCTGCGATCTCTGGTAATGCGCTCGGTGAGCATATTCCACCTATCATCTATCGTGGTTATTATACGCTTCTCTAATGCATTGAACATCTCATTCCCCACCTGGGACGCATGAATATCTTCCCAGTTATCATTTAAAAGAGCTCCGAAATGTTGCCTCTCTTCTCCAGCATCTCCACCTTTCTTTTCAATCGCTCCTTCTCTCTGCGGAGAACCTCGGACACCCACCCAAAATGCTTTAAGAAACTTCTTCATTCCTTTATGGTCTTCTCCGGGTACGTGTGTAAACGAATCGCCAGTGATCATTGTCAAAAGTTCATCGAGTATATGTTTAAGCGTACGTTTCCCGGAAGTACTCGCTTTCGTGTAGTGACGGCAACGTGTAGCAATCTTATAGGAGTCGTCCCGTGTTGTTGTATACTCGCCTTCCTCACTAGTTTCTCTTGGGGATGTGTTTGCGCTAGTCATTATCTCTACGTTCATTTTATTGAGTGTTAATACTCTCTATTGACGGGGAGATGTCGTGCTTAGTTCGTGTCATCGGACTTAACGTAGTGGACACTTCCTATTTGCTTCATAGGAATCAATGAGGTACGTTATACCGTGGCTACTTGTTGATACTCTTTTCCTCTTCCGTCCTTCCGAGTTATACCTCGTTCGCTCACACGTCACCCACCACAGGTATATAGTTCTATTTACGCTGATGGGAGGGCGCCACTTGTCCAAATTTTGAATAGAGGTAATTGATAATGATGAAATATCTTTATATCGTAAAATTTGGACGAATATATTCTAAAACAGTTTTAGTAAACGTGCGCTGCCAAGAGTTGTGTATTGCTTTAGCGTAAAACATTCCGCAGATCGGACAAATATGACGTGTAGGTGAGTGCCGAGCAGAAATACCTCGCCGGAAGGGTTTCCGATGTGTAATATATTTTCGGTACCCAAACATTTCTTATACAATGATGTGAAGGTTTGTGATGTAGCACGTAACATTGATTGTACCTCTTTCTAGAGTTCAGCTTAGGGACATTCTCAGAGTCATAATCTACATGTATAAAGCAAAATAACACTCGCTGAGGAAATTTTAGTTTTTAAAAATGAAATATGAAACTAAGTAAATGTAAAAATAATGGAAAATGACCGATATTATTGTGTTCGAGATTTTAGTTTTTGGGGCTTCTGAAATTAGTAGTGATATTCCCGATGACGACCAAGTCGACGATTAGCCGTGTACATCCGTAGTACCTCTTGGAAGGAGATGTCATGTGAAGCAGATCGGAATTGAAATCTATTGCGAGTCCACAGTTTTTGACGTCGCTGAGCTGGTAAATGCATCCTAATATCGTGTAAGTCTAAATTCAGCACCCTTGAAGAAAAAGACAACCCTTCTACCCTGAAGGGAGAATGGAAAGGGGATTAAAGAAAAAAATGATTGAAAAGGATCGATTTGTATCGAATCCATAATTGTCAGGTTGACTGAGATGTGTACTTGTTTTACCAATATCATTAAGTTCAATTTCAGATCACATCGAGGCTCTGTACCTTTAAAGCTGGAAATGGGAAGGGGGAGACGTAAAAATAAGGTAAAACGATTATAGGGTTGAGACAATAATTTTAGTTGTTTTTAGATTAATAAACATACTTGTTGTGTCGCTATGAAACCTTCCGTTCGATGAGGTACATGGCATCTCTAGAGGTGAGAGTTGGAAGGACCTGTCAAAGAAAATTATCGAAAATTCGATATTACTGTCGAAGTTCTAGACGTGTCAAAGAAAATTATCGAAGTTCGATATTTCAGGGTTGGTGAGATTAATTGGTGTTATTATGTCAGCGTTGTGCAACCATAGGAGGTAGGGGGGTTGAACAGTCGTAGAACCTCCATGTGAAGGGATGTTGATGTAATAATATTTTATCGAAAAATACGGATATTTGTATTAAATCCATAGATTTCGATGAACAGTGATATGACGCTGTTTCAACGCTAGTTCAACACATACGGGGGTTAAATACTTCTAACTCTCCTGAGGCTGAAGTGGTGTGCTAGGGTATTTGGTGACATTTCAGTTGATTTGTTTCTCTCATGTACAACTTTAAGTTGCTTGCTGAAGGAAGGTTTCTTTCAAGGATTGTTACTGCTGGAGGTGAAACTCAAAATAGTTTACACAATTAAGTTCATTATTAAATTTGTACGAGGAATTTGTAAAATTAAGATGCTGTATGTATGTTTTTTAAAGCCAATAAATAAAATCATTTAATTCTTGCAATAGACTTTGCTATTCTTGAGTTAAAGGAGATTGGTCTAAGAAAAATTCCGGGCAATGCAGGGTATTCAACTAGTTAAATATATAGTCTTATTTATTTTAGTTCAATGAAAATTGAATCAAGAGAAAAATTTATAAACTGAAATAAAAGAACGCTTCAGATTATTCTGTACCCCAGGAAATGTTTCGGAGTCATAATTATTTAAACAAGCAATTCCTATTTTGTGTTGTATTTTTTAAAATAAATTTTTATCTTTCTCTCAGAAACTTTTCTCTTTTTCTCGACTGTTTAGAAATATGTTCAACTTTTTTGGGGGTTTATGATACTCTTCGGTTTATCCGATATAACATCTTCCGATACGTTCTCCAAATCTTCGATTGGTACTCTCGTTCTCAACCTACGTCATGGCATGTCCTCCCGGCCCAGTAACACACGTGAATGAACCCTCCTCAATCTGAAAGTCAAAGTTCTTCTAAATCTGTCCATTCGTGAGTGTAGATGCACCCTCCGTTTGGAAAATCATTGATGTAACTGTCTCGTGAATCTTTTTTGCTGTCCTCGAGTTTTCTTTCTATCGTAGCCTTATTTCAAGTCGCGTCTTTGTGCGATGCTCCATCCTCAGCTGCGAGGACACAATAAGCGCACCGTCCTCCTTGTTACTGTGAGGAAGAAATGTATATAAAAATATTGAAATCTTTTCTCGCTCTAATGGGGAGAAGAGAAATATTTCAAAAACTGTGAGCTACTGAGAAAATGTATCAAAGGGAAATGTGGCCAATCGTAAAAGATCATTTCCATTTTTCCTACGTACACTGTCTGCGTAATCATCCCTAACACTTAGGCACCGAAAAAACAAAAATTGGTCTGCTCCCAAGTTTAGACCTACGTTCCCGTATGTATTTTGACACGCTGAATACGAAGCCGAAATTGCACCGTCACACTTTTATTATGAAAAACCACCCTTAAATACAGGAAATGCATTGTTTAAAATAACTAGGGGATTGATGGAACGATTCTGAGTCCGGGCGTCAAGATCCATAAGGATGATTAAGTATAGTCATTCGAACAGACCAAATTTTTGTACACTTTTTTATTTTTTTGTATTCTCCTATGTTTAAGGTATGTTTTCCGCAATTGGATAAACAATGGAGGGTGATGGAGCAATTCCGGTCCCAGATTTTTGGATCCAGTTCATCAAAATTCATAAGGACACATAGGCTTAATGTTTGGAACATGTCAATTTCTTTTGTTTGTGTGCATCTGCGCTATATATGCTGCTGATTGATTTGGCTGACACAGTTATGCAGAGAAAAATACTATTAGTGAAAGGACCTTCGAAACTTTGGCGGAATGCTGCTTTTATATTTAAAGAGTGGATTCGGGTGAAATGTGATTTGTCGAATATTTGCTAATTCTTACGAACTACTTAAGATATTATCTCGAATTTTTTGTATGTGAACGACGACGTGAGTTCATACAGTAAATACTACGTATTATTATCATTATTACAATTATTGGCAAGCTCTAATACCCTAATAATAATAATAATAATAATAAATTTTTGATTGTATCGTGTACTATAGGAATACGTATGATCTCTCAATTGATGAGAAAGTTTTAATACTTTCAATTTCATCCTTGTTTTTATATCTTTATACGTGTATATCAAAATACATATAATTTAAATTCCGTGTATTTACAACACTGGTTAGGTCCCACACGTTTCTCTATATCTATTTTTACGAAACACTATGTCTTCACTACTACGATTAACGTCATCTATATTATCTAATTAAATAAATAATGCAAGACTTACGACCTTTTATGGTCTTGCATTATTTACTGTGTAATTATTACACACTGTATAATAAATTTTACATCAATTCTTAAAGACACGTATAAATCAATATGTGAAACTCGTTATCCTTTATAGTCCATAACATAAAAAGGCCACTTTCCGATCTTGGAGACAGTGATTTCAAACATCTATTTTTCCACGGCAAAAGTTTCAAATGTGTCATTTTTAATGAAATATAGAATTTATTGTTTCGAACTTTTTGACAACATATAATTTACCAAATTATTGCTTACCATTTCTAATAAATTCAAACACAATAACACTGTAAGTTAACATTATTTAACGGTTGCTAGAGATAATATATTGAAACAGACCTAATATACAACGAAAATCGTATGATTTCAAAATTTATTGATTTTCTATTCCCGTTGCTCGTCAAATAAATCACGAACAATTGTGAAATATAGGTGTTAAAAAGAAATTATGAATGTTCAGTGGAATAATGCTCTCATTTTCGTGGAATATATGTAATTCAAGCTTGTAGATTTCGTTAAACTAGGTGAATAGTTTTTATGAAGGGGTGTTTTGCGACTGCCTTAAACTTAACTGTTAACATAATTTTTTTGAAGCGTGAAGCGACGAATTTTCATGTTTTATTTAGAACTCCTTTTTCAAACAATATAGCTTTTTCTGACTTTGATTTGGGTGGTTAGATTATTTTACTTATTTTTATCCTTTTGATAATTACATGTATTTTTATTTGATTTACGATTTATTTGTATTTTATTTGATTGACATGGAGCTGAACATACCGTAAACACGTACAAAGTAATGTAGCTTTTTACTGTTTACATTATGACTTGCTGCCGCGGGCAAAGTGCACAATGTAATTGATACTGAAACATAGCAAGTATACTGGTAGCAACAAAAAATTTGTCACCAGAATGGGAAGTTGTTTTGTCTATTTCTGTGTTTATGCATTATGAAGTATAATATTACTACATTCCCAAGGGTTCACTCTGCGGTCCAATATCTTGAATCTGATAATAGATGGATTATTATACACAATTAATCAGGAAGGAAAATTGTGTATTGGTTTTGCTGATGACGTTGTTATATTTGTTGAAGAATAAACTCGTAAGGACTTAGAAATCAAAATGAATGGAATTTTACAACTGTGTTTTAATTGGAGTAATGAAAATGGTTTAGAGTTGTAAAGGGAGAAAACTTCTGGGATAGGTTTTGAAATGAAAGAAAAGAAAGAAAAGGAACCCTATTTTTACAAGAAAACAAAAAAATGTCAGAGAAATAAAAACTATTATGTGCTATATTTATTATTAGTCTACTTTAGACTGCATAGCAGTAATCATAGCAGTCATCTTCAATTACACAGGCACACAAAAAAAAATTGTCTAAACCGAAGACTACACTAATGTATCCTTATGTATATTGACGCGCTGAATCCGAATCCGGAGCCAGAATTGCTCAATCACCCTCCATTTTCTTTTAAATCACGAAGAACCACCTTTAAATAGGGAACATACTAAAATCTTGCTTCGGGAGGGTTCAGATATAACTGTCCAAATCGACCAAAAATGATTCTGTATTATGTATTTTGATGCCCTGAATCCGAATTCGGAGCCAGAGAATTTCAGCTATATAATATTTAGCGAGATGAGGGTATTGAAAACCGTGATATCGCTTCCAGGAAATAAATGATTTTTCGTTTACTCCTTTTTTCTTTTGTAACGAACTCTTTTTTAAAAATTGATCTGTATTTTAAAATGTCATTATACAGATAATGACAGATAATATTAAAAATAAAATAACATTTTAAAAATTGACTAACAATTCTTAGTCAGCAACGTGAATACATCTCTTTGGCCATGACGCTATATCTATCCCACAACGGGGATGTGGATGTAGTCAACTGCCTTTTGTGTGTCCCTTTATTTACTCTTCTTTTAATACGTTTCGCACAGTCTTCAAATAATATATATTTATTTTTCGAATTAATTAGGTTCGGGCCGTTATCTATCTTCTGGATTCCTTCTCGTATCATTTGTCTTACTAAATCTCTTCGTTCTTGGTTATAAATCTTGCATGTCCATAATATGTGGTCTCTGTTTTCCACTCCATCCAAACAGACGCATTCATCTCCTTCAGATTTTCCTATCGCACATAAATACTTTTCAAACTTTCCATGACTTGTCAGTATTTCTATTAATTCTCTGTTCTGCTTAAACCACATCTGCATCTTTTCTTGCATATGTCACACTCTGTATAAACTCGTATAGAGCTCTTCCCTTCGTTCCTTTTGTCCATCGTATTTGCCATGCAGTTAGTAAAGCCCTTGTTAATTTTCCTTTAGCTCCATTTCCCTTTTTGTCTATTTTTGTATTGTCATTCGTCACTGTCCCTGTTTGAATCAGCCAGCATCTTAGAATTTATGTAAGTGGATGTCTAAAGATGGTAACCCCATCAGTATTTCTGTACTTTGTGTTGCAACTGTCTTGCAGCATCCACTTAACCTAAGTATACAAGTTCGTTGCGCCGAGTGTAGTTTTCTTTCTATGTTACGAACTTTTTTATCTTCAAACGATCTACGCTACGGAGGTATTTTTTCTATTTGGTGTTTTTGTTTCGTTTACCCTTTTAAGCATCGAACAGAAATCTGCCATCATATTAACATTCCACCTTCCTTGGTACCGGCGCTCCATTTCCTTGATATCTTGGTGGAAACGTTCATCCCGTTCATCGCTATAGTCCCGGAGGTTGTTCGGAAAATAGCCAAGATGAGAGTTTAGAAAATGCTATTCAAATTCATCTGACAACCCTGCTGTTTAAAGTTTACCAACAGTTCTTTAACTAAATCATTGTAATCCTCACTCTTCTGATTTTCTAAGAAATTCTAAACGACTTTTTTGAAACTTATCCAGACAGCTTTTTCTGTATCATTCATTATTGTAATCAGTTTTTCGTCTCAGAATGCGGCACGGATTTGAGGACCATCGAAAATACCTTCGTTCAGTTTAGCATCACTTATTTCATGAAACTTTTCTCCTAAATATTCAAAACAATCGCCATCCTTGTCCAAAGATTTAACGAACTGTTTCATAAGACCAAGTTGATATGGAGAGGGGGGAGCAGAATATTTGAAGGATCTACCAAGAGTTTGCAGATGATATTTTTCAAACCTGGATGAAATCTGTTCTTCTTGGCCGTTCTTTCTGTTTATAGTGTTCTTTTTTCTGTCTCTACTATCCCTCAGACCCAAGAAACAAGGATGTTTTGTAAATCCTGGCTGTCCAAGGATCAAAGTCAAAATCTTAAGATTACCACAAATTCTCCATTTGTTTTTTTCATATTTCAATTTCTTCAATATTATTAGTACATTCTCGTACATTTCTCTCAACTTCGTTGAGAGGGCTATTGTAATCTGTGCAATCATATTCCCGTTGTGAAGAAGAACAGCTTTAAGGCTCCGTTTTGAAGAGTCAATAAATAGTATATTTTCCGTATTTTTCCTGTTTAAAGGTGTTTTTTTCGTGATTTAAAAGAAAATGGAGGGTAATGGAACAATTCTGGTCCCAAATTCGAATTCAGCGCGTCAAAATACATAAGGATACATAGGTCTAGTCTTTGGTTCAGGCCACTTTTTATTTTTTTTTGTGTCTGAGTTATCTTTCTCTGGACAAGAAAAAGTGTTAGAATGGTAAAAAAAAATTAATATAACAACCTTTAGAGGCTTATTTATTTTACGATATACACAAACATGACAATTTTACTTAAAATGTAGTTATCTTGTTTAAATATCAGCAGTATTATGGTTGGTGAAAACAATATAATTTACTATAAATTAATAATTCTCATTGTGTTTATATTATAGATTTGAATACAATTGTTGGAATCCGATCAAAATTTTCCGTTTGAAAACAAATTTTACTAACTGCAAATGATTTCACACCACGTGCGACCCTCGCTCCGGCACGATATAGATGTGACTGACATATGAGCTACCAGATGTAGTCCATTCAATGTACACTTCTCGACTAACATCAGAGACAGGATAGAAATCATCCAATAGCTGAACTCAAATGCTGCTGTACACACCCACTCACACACACACATACCCTGGTGTGTTCCGAGACATTTCCTCTCGTCAGATAGCTTTCTGGACGATCTGAACTCGGTCTAGCGGTTGACGCGTCCAATCAAGGAGACGCAGTCGAGTGCCGATGCTGAAGATCGATTTGTGCAGTCATCAGTGGTTAGTTATCCTCCAAAGAGATGATGGTAGAATAATATGAAGCTAATTACCTATGTGAGTAAACCTATTTCAAAATTGCGTGGGGGTACTTTACATTAAAAAAGAAAGTCTTTCCTTTTTCATCTACACCAAAATATTGTCTAGTTCTCATACGATGTGTCATTCCACGAAAATTTGTGACTACTTTTTTGTTTCTTATTTTTTATAATTGTAATACCATTTTGCTAAATGTTGAAATGTTAAATTTCCTATTTCTTTCTCCAGTCTATTTATGGAAGACAAAATGTCTCGATTTAAAAAAAGTACTAACTGCTATATTCGTTTTGAGAACAATAATTTTCAGAAGTTGAATCAATTTTTAGCGAGGAGTCATATCAGAAGCATTATAGCATTAGTCTCGAAGTTTTTACCGAGTTTACTTGGCAAGAAAATGAGCTTCTGTCAATTCTTCCGTATTTATAATTGTGGCCAAGAGTTCTTCTGTAACATAAATAAGTATAGTAACATTTTTCTTCCGTCGGAATGTTACGATCTTCGTAACAATGTTAATGCAAAATTCTTTTATTACTATGTAATGTAAAATTCTTTGTATTATCATGTATCTATTTCATGTATTAACGACTCTGACTGCATATAATAAATTATAGGCATGATTATTTTTCTTGGTGTGCACATGTGGGAAGCCCAGTCTCACGAATGGCACGCAGAAAAGCGATATATTACTTCCGTTGAAGAAGCTGTCAGCGTTCCGAGAGAGCGTGGGACCAGAGCTTAATCAGCAATGTGCCCCAGTGGCATGGTTTTCAGCCAACCAATACGAACAGGCGACAATGTCGTCGTAACTCTGCCGTTTTAAGAGGCTTAATGGGATTGGTCCCCTCTTCAGAATATTAAATTTTGAACAAACTAAGATATTTCTCCAATGAGCCAAGAACCAAGCGAAGAAACCGTCAGTACTAGGTGAGCTTAGTACTCCGTAACACGTATCTTCGATGCGTGTTACGTATAACATCGGAATATTTCCGTTGTACTTGTACAATTTTTCTTTATTCGGTATTTTATCAAGTACCAATCAGATGTATTTTGTATTCATGATCCGTTTTCTGTGTTCTATGTTTCAATAAGAATCATTCAGATACTTGAATATCGTCTTCAGGATTCGTTTGAGTTGCTTTGTATGGTGTAGTTTGGAGCCTCAACCAGGCACTCTTAGCTAAATCCTTGTAATTTGGAGTTGGCTTGGTACGATGTACTTTTGAGTGTTAAGTGTTTATAGTGATGTTCTTGTAGTTCATGGTTAGTTTGTATGGTATACTTTTGTGGAAGTTGGTAGCAGCTGGTACCAATTAGAATAATAAATCATGTTTAATCTGATCATGTCTATACTTCTCTCCATGTCATTATAGGGGTAAATGAAAATGATCCTGGCTCACTTTTCACATTCCGTTCGTTTCACCTCTCACAATTGTGGGTTACAACACAGGCCTGCGAGTACGCTTCGTAGCTAGATAAATAAATAATTTATTATATCAAACCTTTAATTGGGTTGTCAAAATATAAATCGATTTGAAGGTGGAGTTGCCGAGGATTGATCGGTGGATAAAAGTAGCATTATAACAATTCGTAGGTCGTAACCAGGTTATTTTAAAACAATGAAAAGGGGGGCTTGTAACAGGAAAAAATATCAATGGTAGAACTAACTTTTCTCGCTATTTATACCCCTTGTTAAAGCCTTCGACCTATTAAATTATTGCTTCACGTCATAGTTTCTATATTAAGAACAGAGAAACAGCATTGTGAGTAATTAAAAATTTCTTACAGGCATGAGCGTGGTATTTAACCTATTTCTATTAGGATATGTTTTGTTGTTAGTTATACTCTTTCATGTTATTCATTCGAATTCATTAAATGTTTTACCTTTGTTTTCACGGAATTTGAAGAAACTGTGAAAGAATAAATTTATGTTTAAAAAATCAATGTAAATGTCATGGTATCTACAATTAAATACCAATCTGTTATTAAACAATTAACTTTTCCCCATGACTTACCAGATTGAAAATTGCAGTTCCAAGTCTTTATTACTTTGAGAGATATTTGAGGTTTTCACCTGCGGTGGTTCATTCTGTATATATTGATAGTTTTTAGTTCGATCGTAACGTCATTATTCTTTCGAAATAGTATTTTTAACTTATTTTCTATTGTCTTTAGTGAACAATAACTTTGAATGCGAAGAAAAACGGTATTTAACAAAAGAGAACTAAATTGATCCAGGGCGTAATGATGAGGTAATACCATAGAGTGATTTTGTGAATTTCTTAATTGACAAAATAAATTCCTCAAAAAAATTGTTTTACTTTTCTATAAATTTTAACGTCATAATGCTTGATATTCCCTAAACTCACTGTGAACAATCTCTCATCTTTTCTGGTAAGACGTATAACCAGGATTTGATTGTCAACATAAAAAAATGCTCGTTTCCGATAATGCAATTTCATAATTTCATTTTTTAATTCACATTTGATCAGTTCTCCTTAAAATAATTATCCTCGGATCCACTTTAAATAAAAATTCCATGAAATCTTAACAAAGTTGAAACAAACCGAAAAAAGTAATTGAAGTCACTCCATGAGACAGTAAATAGTTTCCTTAGAGAAATAATTTCCAAAATTTTGTTTGTTGAAGATTTGGACAGGCAAAATTTGCCTCTGTGCCCAATGATATGTCCTCCCACATGATTTATAAAATGGAACGTCATTAACTAGTGGCGTGTTTTTCTCTCTACTGCAATCGCGTAGTTAAGCAGTCTACTTTCAAACCTAACCTCCGGTATCATCGTCGGCGACGCGACTGAAGCTCACTCCCGCTACCGCCGTGCCGTCTCCATCGGTTCACGACGACGCAGAACGACGTGACATGAATCAAGAATGTCGTGATCGATTGTCGAAATGCATCTCGAGACGCGATGCGATGCTACGAGCTCACTGATCCATGGACCTCGCGTGTGTGAGTGTGTGATAAGCAGTAGATTGGAGGTGGAAATTCACGATGATGATTTTGATCAGAGATATGTGGCAACCTCGCTAACGAAGCTTACGTGATATACGAGTTTATTGCTTTGAGAATTTTTTATTTTCGTAACGGGGACACACCTTGGTATCGTACAGTCACAGTCGCAACTATAAGGACCAGATCTTTCAGTTTGGCGCAGTGGCGCCGTCAAGTGTTGAGCGAGTATCATTACAAGTAATAGTATAGGTCGTTGGGTGAATATCGTCGTGTTGAGCAAGCATTGTTGTGAGTTAGTAAAATACCGGTGGATAGAGGCGCTAGGGTCATCAGCCGCAAGGCCAGCATGAAGAATTTGTATGGTATGTTACGACAGTATGATATGAGACTGTGGTAGTGTTTAACAATGATTCGAGATAGTAGGGTCATAAGTAGAACAAAACCAATCAAAGTGTTTTGCTTACTTGCTAATCAAAATCGCTTTCGCGTTGTCACTTAAGGAATCCAAGATGCTTAAAGAGAAAGACAAATAAAAAAAGTAATCGTGACTCATGAAAGAAAAATACGGATTAAAAAATACAATGACACCTCTTTTGACGTTGATATTATATATATTTTAAACTTACACGATACAACTCAAAATAAGTCAGATGATTTTCATACTGAAGACGAGATGAAATATCTTCGAAAGTAAAATATAAAATATTCTTGTTCGTAATGAAATAACATTATGAAATACAAACGGGTTAAAATATAACTTGTTTATAAAAACTGTCGTTTGTGCTATATCGGATGAGGAAACGTAAGTTAACAGACACGAATCAAAGATCAACAGCGTAACATGAACACACTACAACAATGTTATTTCATTAGACCGTTTAAATTTCCAATTCAATATATCGGGAAAATGTTCTAATTTTAGATTGGGATCCAAATTATTATAAACATATAATTTCGGAAATGTTACACATCAATTTTACGAAAAACATTACATTTACGAACTGACAACTTATTCCAAATTTATACTTGTTTACTATGATTTTCTTCTTTGATGGTTTATTCTTTCAAATTATTTATTTTTCTATGTCATTGTTTTATTTGTATATGTGGTTAATTCGTTTTCTACTTGTTACCAATATAAATCAAAAGTTTGTTTATATGTTCAAACCCGTACGTTTACCTCACGATGGCAGCAATCTACTGCTGAAACGTTGTGGCGTGTAATAAATAATTGTCTACAAAAAAGGTCAGTTAAATAATATCAAAGATGTTCGTTACAGTGAAAACAACTAATGTTTTATTTTTATTGTGGTTGGATTATTCACCTCATACCTTTCGTTATGCAAAGCAAAAATAAACTTGTATGTAAGTGATTCTATGATGCTCTACAAACACGTTTTTTTCGGGTAGTCTCTCTTACATTCAAATAGTTAATAATATATAACTCCACGGAACGTTTTGTAAACATAAAAGTCCGATTCGTTAACTTTAACTTGTTTCCCTCGACAAAAGAATGACCATAGGCCACCAGATTATGCCACATGTATCAAAAATATACGTTTCAATAGTTGAAGAAAAGTCCTGAAGGAAGAAAAAAATGTGTGGAAAATGGAAATTAAGTAATGAACTTTACTTGTTATAAATTTTAAAAATATTCAAGTTTGTAGAATTGTGATTTATTGATTAATTGACTTCTTTGTATTATTTCAAATATTTATCTCGTGCTACATTGAAAATCAATGTTCGTTGACAAAGTTTTCAGAACAGATTCGTTCTCCAAATTTCGAGTTTCTGAAAGTAACGTTTGTATCATGAAGTTGTATTAAGCACGTGACGTTAAGATGTTCATTTTTAGATTAATTTTCCGGATTTATAAGTTTATTTAAAGTCATTGTAAAATTAGTGCAATTAAAGTAATATATTTATGTTTATTAATGTAAAATTTTAATATTGATAATATTGTATTTTAAAATGTTATTGTTTACTTCTCTCATTACTTTTAATATGTGAACTTCTCTCATTACTTTTAATTAGTTCGTTAGTTAGAATTCTATGAATTCATGTGGCATTTAGTTACTTTAATATTTACTGTCGCACAGATGTCAGATTCTGTAACATGATTTGACTCTGTGAGACTGATATTGTCGATTTGGATACTGCCTGCATTATTGATATTGTTATGGCACTGAAGGCTGGTACATGAATGAAAACATTTCAATCCTTGATACTTTATTTTGAAATAATTATATTAAAATATTTATGAAAACTGTTATGAGTGTAGATTGGAAATAACTAGTTACTGAATCTTCTTCTCAATAATAATAATATTGTTATAAACACTATTAACAGTGAAATATGCTGATATTTTTATCCGCTGAATTCACATTCATGCACGTACTAATTACAGCTATAAATTTAAGTAGATCGATATTAGTACTTAATATTGCGAGTAAATAAGAATAATTTGATGAAAATGAAATTATTTTAAATTGGCTGAAAACCATTTGTTCTACCCTCTGTTTGTGTGTTATTAAGCTATAATTAATTATGTGAATTTAAATGGAAAATTAACACAAACTCAATGGTACATTTTTGTTCCCATAATTTTTATGATTCAATTTCCATTGATCATGTCAGAACTGTGCTCGAGAGAAAACACAATTTACGAAACCTTTTTTCTTTTCTATCACGTTTCATTAATACCTGTGAAAACTGGGAATATTGTATCATTGACCACATAAAATTAAACCACTGAAATAGAATATATATTGACCCAATCTGATGGAAGCCATGAATTAGCTATACAATTGCAACAATTTACGTAATTGGAAAATTGCAAAAATGTTTGTAGCGTCACGACTTAAGTGTATTTTATAAATTAAAATATCAATTGGGGCACTTTTGTGTTTTTATTCTATCCTGTTGTGACTTATTATCCCACCTATATATTCCAGGATCCTCTACATCAGGCCTGTCCAACTTCTCTTAGCCCGCAGGTCATTTTCTGTACATTTCCGATCGTTCGGACCGATACGGGATGGGATTTGGCATAATGTTGCCCGAGGAATAAAACCAACGGATCATATTTATTTATTTGTGATGCAATGTTTTGGTTCTCATCAATAAATTTATATTATTTCAAGCTGAAGAATAAATAGTATATTTCTTAATTTTAAAAAAGTATTTTTTATTAAATCTTAAGTAGTATAATAAAATTTTTCATACTGTGATGTATCACGGAGCAATTACGATTTTCTATTATCTCTCAATGGAGATACCACGTCAAATATTAATTCTGACAGCATAGATTTATAAAACAAAGTTATACCCCCTGTGTTTGATGAAGCTTTTGATGTAAAATGTACTATAACTCCCTGGCCGTAAAAAAGCGTCACAGATCACAGGCGACCCGCGAACCAACAGTTGGACATCGTTGCTCTAAGTTACCCGTGGTAAACAATAATTTCCGCAATTTGAGTGTATTATCATTTTACGCAATCAAAATGCATTTCATTCTTTCTTGATCGATATTTCTTCAAAACTGTCTCAAGTAGCTATTCGTAAGGTTTATGTAAGCCATACTGTAGATCAGGGTCGTTCACGTAGGCCCATCTTGGGCAACGAGCTCCGAGGTGCAGGAGGGCAAACAGTTGAAGTGGACCGGACTGCGAAGTCGACTTGTAACATTGATATCGTGCGATATAGCGGACAAAAAGTAATTCCCCCAAAAAAATTCTTTTCGGCTTCTAGCTCTGAACGGGAGGGAAAATTCGTACCACTTTGCAGATTGTGGGTATTATGTCAAATAATAAACTACGTAAGTTTAAATTACAGAGGCTTAATACTGCCAATCATTAAGACAAGGACCACAATGAGGTACGCAAGACATTGATTCGTATTGAAATTGTAAATGTACGAAGTAGTTTCTTTTTGTTTTATTAAAAGTACTGTCAGTAACTATAACAATTAGAAAATTTAATTTGTTTCAATGCTGTAATCTAGTGATACTCGTTAAGCATGTTATAATTATGACGAGGGGTATATATTTCTCGACATTTGGTGTACTCAGAACAGTGGATTACATGGTCCGCGCAAGGGAAACTGTAGGCTACGTTCTGGTTCAAACTTGATGGAAAGTTCCCTTTGAAATATTTTAAAAAATCGTGACACTCACGTGCGGACTTCCATTTGTGTCGAAAGTTGTAAAATATATATTCAACCAAATGAGAAATCAGCCGAAAAGAGAAACCGAAATGTAATTTCTACTGTGGTTGTTATTTCCCTCGGCTCGTGTTTATGTCTTACTTCTGAGGTTGACAAACTTAGATTTCTTCACGTCTTACAGTGAATGTAATTACATATATTGTCACGTCTTTTTATATATTCATTCTTTGCTAGCTGAGGGCATCCAGAAACTATGTGATCAAAGTGAATCTGACATAACATACATTTGACGCCAGTAATGGTTTTCAATATATGTTTCTCGTAATGCCTGGTTCTAAAATCTTGGTCTTGCGCTGCTATAATCAGTGCCTCGGTTTCTGGTTTCAAGTTTCCTCGTCTCAGCTATTCATGAGTTATTTTCGTATCCACATCGGGTGCATTTATTCTTTTCAGATATTGTCCAAGTAGTAGCTTCTTGTCGCTCCAATTCCTTTTGGGGATTTCTTATATTATTATTATTAATAATAATAATATGATTATTACGGTGCATGTTATTTTCTCATAGATATGTACGTATTATATTGGTCAGCTGCGTGAATGATGTTCCAAGCAGATGTCCCCATCTATAGTTATTTTAAGAAATTTCTAACTATTTTGCATGTATTAAGAATAATGGATTTCTACCTGACAATTACGGTTGGTTTTTTTACTGAGATTTT
>NNCF01126148.1:824115-836953 GCA_002313205.1 Laupala kohalensis | reverse complement strand
CACACATAGGGTCCATGATAAATCTCCATTTAACCAGCTCATGTCCGCGTCATCCTACGCCAACTCGGATTCGATTAAGAGTAGTCCACAGTCTTCTCGGGAGATTCCAACCAGGCACCTCTTGGGTTGGATCTTCCACTAGGCCACAGTTCCTGGTCTTCATTTGCTGCCATTCTTTCTTCCACGTGTTTGGATCCAGAGACGAAATATTTAGCAGAAACGGGTTCCGAGATTTAAGACGCTTTCGTTGTGGAATAAATTGGTGAATGAATAAGGAGGGATTATTGGAGATGATGTGACTGAGTTTCTGTTCCGCTTTTAGACGTCTGTGGTCGGGAGGATCTAAATGGGCAATACGGGAAGGCAAGGAGTTGGAGTGGTTCTTAATGTTCCCGAGATTATTCTCACTGTTTCCTTGAGTTGCACATCCAACTTCTGAACAAGATCTATACGGGAGCGCAGTATTCTCCAGCGCTGTGCACAAGGGCAAGGGATGATGTTCTTAGTGATTTAACTTTGTTGTCCCAGGTCGTTCCAGCAAGCTTCATTAATAAATTATTCCTCGTTTTAAGCTTTTGGTATACGTCTTCTATATGAGATTTATATCATTTATATTTGTCAAAGTGATTTTGTCCAAGTCACATTATTATTATTATTATTATTATTATTATTATTATTATTATTATTATTATTGTGCGACAGATCCGAGTGAGAGTGCTTACATCGACCTGCACCTTCAACAAGCAAGATAATTCCTCCTCTCTCCGTGACTTTGGTTTCCCGGGATGCCGCGCCGCGTGCACAACATAACGGTCCGTTGCACCTTAGTGTATGCTTCGTGCCCGTACAGGGTTGGCGATGGCAACGTGCGTGTAGATCGAATTGCTCTCCCACACAGTTCGTATGTCTCTGTCGAACGACGCTGTGTTCGGTTCAAGTGCATACTACTACCGTCACCTCGCCGCAGTGTGTGATTGGACGAGTGCCGGAGATCAAGGGAGTGGTGAGTGGGGATTTAAAGGTGGGCATACATGGACACGCAACGCCACTCCAAGCCATGCCGTGACGTCCAAATAGAATAGGTCGTACACGGTCACGCCATGCCATTCAACGCAACGTCTTGTCACACTAGACCATTGTCTTGCCTGTAGTTTTCGTACTGTTCAGTGTGATGTTTGCATCCATTGATGTTAAGAGCTAATGACATACGAATCACATATTAGTAATTATCAGGGAAAAAAAGGTTGAATATAAATTTGTAATATACCAACATGTGGATACAATGATACTAGTAGCGACTTAATCGGTTGCAACATTGAAAAAAATGTAATTAAATAAACATAGGTACACATGCAACTCAAAATTAAAAAGAATTAAAGGTTTAACCGTCTCTTAACCATAATAAATTAAGTATTTTAATGAATTAATTACGTAATTAAACAAGACGTACTCAAACTAATTCATAATTTGTGATTAATTACTTAAAATTTGCAATTTGTATATAGATATAATTAATTATTATTTATTGTAAATTTATATATTATAGGATACGATGATTAACCATGTTTAAAATTTTATATTTATTATCACTATGTTACTGAGTCAGAATTGGCAATTTTTTTATATTTTGATCGGAATCGCTTCTCGTCATATTAATACTCGTATACACTAGACGAGAATTTAAGGTCGTCTTCTTTACTGCTCGGAGTACGGAGTGAGAATAAAATATTCTGCAAGTATGCAAACTCTTTTGCTCCTGGATCAAAACACAGGTATTATAGACCATAGACCAGAAAGGGAGAGGTGGTTGGTGTGGATGCAATGGATTTTGAATTGTTTAAAAATCCAACTGAACCCTTTCACCTTTTCACCCAACTATATCCATTTCGTTTTTGCGCATCTGGTGTGATTTTGGTGTCTCTTACATCCATCCATAAGAAAGAATGGCGTGACCGTGTATGCGCACTTTACTGAAACTTTTTATTTCTCGGTATCTTAGTATTTATAGAAGCGTTTTCATATAAAATTAACGAATGAAGAAATAATTGAATAACAACAAAAAACTATTAAAAACGTATTTAAACTAGTAAAAACTTCTGCCATTTCCTTCCCTCTGTACCACTTCATGCGTGATTCGTGTTACTATCGTCATACCCACCAATGTATGTGGACCCTTCCTTCTTATATCTCTTTACTCTCGTAAATGTATAGCTCTAGTACATTTATTAATAATTGTACTCGTTCAGTTTGTTCCTAGTTGGTAATATGAAAATCGAAATCTTTTCTTAGAAAAAAAATGGAGTGAAGATACGCAATTTGACTGACGAGTTTGCAATATCAGAATAAGGAAGTGCATAGAGCAAAGCTTTGTAGGAATATAATTTACTATTCCTCGTCGTATTTTTTATTTTTTACAAAAGGTTTACAGTTGTCATTATTTATGCATTTTTCATCAACTAGAATCACTAAGGTATTGGTTGACGAACAGTTGAAATAATTATTTAATAAGAATTCAAGAGTCTTTTTCAAACTATACCACGTATGTCGTTACGATTCTTGTTTTTGTATTTTATTATAATAAATATTGTAACGAATATTCTTGTGAACGATAGCGTCGTCTTCTCTCTTCAAAAATCTATTTTATTCCAAGTGCAAATATTATATCTATTTGAATGTGGTTCGAACTTTGTGATGAAAAATAACATGTCGTCTGAGATTTTTTTTTCTGTCATGTTACCCAGTACCCTTTTGTCTACTCTGTTTCAGTTGAAAACTAGCTCTTTGTGTTGCGAATAGAGATAAGATTTGACAACTTTTGTGGAGGGATTTTTTTTTTTTTTTGTATCGGACTTTCAAACACCCACTGACATGCATTGACCTCAGAGACTGTATGGACGTAGAATATTAACATTCCTTCGTGAGAAAACAGATGTGTGAAGGACGATCTTATTCGGTCTTGCACTGTCTCCCAGTAGGTTGCTCGTTCCTTGTGGCGTGCCTCCAGTTCAATGTCCATGCTCGTCCGCTACGCAGCGCCGAGTCACGCGCGTTGTTGAGACGTACGCCGTCTGTCAATGTAGGAGGAAGTCAGCGGAGCGGCACTTGGCAGCGCTATGACTGGCTACAGCTGCTGACTGAGAGTATGTTGCTCAGGCCACAACCCGCTCTCATAGTCCTTACTACAATCGAATACAATGTTTCTCTTTAAGACAAAAATTAACAACTTCCAGTTATGTGATTACATTTTATTTTCAAATTAATAAACTCGCATCCAAATTTGAATTGTGGTTTGGTTTTATTCCCACTCATTTTAATTACGAGTGCTGATGCATAATTTGTGTATTTCAATTAATGACGAAGCAAATGTAGTTATATCTCGTCCCTTCATTTCACGCCAAATCATTATTTATTTTTCTTGTTTTTTATTGGTTATTAACGCAGCTGAATATGTTCCTTCTTCTCGTTATCTATCAAACGTCTGAATTTAAAAACTTATGATCAGTCTTGATAGCTGTTTTGATGATAAAAAATACAGGAATAACGTACTACATCCCTGTTGCTATTTGTAGGCAAATTTCTCTATTTCATATTTAGCATTAAACAATGTCAACATAACATTAAAACTATTATGAATAGTATGTGATAATGCACGATAAGTGTTACGTATCTTATATATAACTCCCAACGAATATTGTTTATACCAGCGTGGTCTGAAGCATCAGAGCAGTACCGAAGTTGTCGAGCACTTCTTGTCCTAATGTAATTAAATGCTGTTATTTCGGAAAGAAATGGTGAAACATGAAATACTTTGAAATCAACGACTCATCTTTTTATGCTGTAAAGTACAATTCTTCATTTGTGTGATTTGCTCCATCCGGTTACGTAAAAAAAGTGATCCATAATTTTCTAAAACATTTGCATATTAATGTGTATGATGATGCTGTGTGATTATTTAATTTCAAGGTTTTGTCTTATTGAGTTGTTTTTTTTAGTTTTTGAGATTTATTTAGTTACATTATTCTGGCTGCCATAGTTAATGTTTACTTTGTGACTCCATTTCGAGATCTTGCTGCCTTTTTAGGTAAAGCCTGTTTGCTACTCCGACTCGGCTTTTTCTTCTTTCTTTTTTTACAAGAATGCTATTGGTTGATTTTATATTTTCTCGAAGCCGGTATATTGATTTACAAACTCTGCATACTTTAGTTTCATTTATTGTAAAATTTATATTCCTCCTCCCACTTCAGGGTAAAAGAAACAATTTTATATTTTTGTTATTTTATCTTTGTGTTCTATTTTATCTTGTGTGTGACGAATTTCGAATTCCCAGCGCTCTTGTAACTTTTCGATTATATAATTCGTATCGTGTCGATAGTAAGTTAAGGTAATACATAAAAAGTAGAGACATGTACGTTATTAAATTACAGACTTTTACTTAATGTTAATGACTGATAAAAATAAATTTTATTGATAAATATTTCATAAGTTTTATAATAGTAAATTATAAACAAGAATTCGAGAACATCCACGAAAATTTAATGCACCAGAACCTAATGTTATGACAAATCACTACTTAGACGATGACCATTTGATGGATTCGAATAATATTAGGATCGTCATACGATCGAAGTTCACGTAGATGAGGTAAATAATTTTTATAAATGCTACATGTCCGAAAAGATACTCATAAATGCCACTATGAGGAATTTTAACTTACATGGGGACACAGAGAAACTATCGGGCATTTATTTATGGTGATTATGATATTTTTGTCTATGGTTTCTGTTTTTTTATTTTATTGCTTGTTCTTGTTACACTTTATAGTTTCATTCATGACATGTTATTCATGGCATGATATGTCATTCATTTATGACAGGATTCTGTACCATTTATGTAATCACTAGTCGAAGGTCAAAACCCCGACAGAAACGTTGTGATTAAAGTAGAGTTGTTTATCTATAAAAGGTCGTATAAGGTTATGTGTAAATTTGATGTGTGTTTTGTTTGAATGTACATTTTTTGGTTTGTTTTGATATGACTGGTTTAAGTTGGTGTGACTGTGTGGGTTGTTTGAATTGTAACGGTTGGGCGTTGGTTGCTCAGATGTGGTTGGCGTGTGTATGTTTGAATATTAGAGGTTGACAGTGGCTGTTGTGATGGTAATGTGGTGTTTCGGTTTCAAAATGTATGGAGTATTATAAGGTATGTACAAAAATGATAGGTGATTGTAGAATTAGATTTTATATAGACGGTTTTGTATATTAAGTGTAAATGTTTCTTTGTTGTTTGTTAAATATATAGACACGATAGGTGTCGAAACGTTGACAAATAAGAATCGAGTTTTATTTAAGACCTATACGCAAAATTATAAAAGATGGAACATATAAGTTTATAATTTAATGATCAATAAATTGTGTCGAACTGGTCGTTTTGCTGTAATTTATGATCTTCTGTAAATGCGTGGAGGTAGCTTCAAGATTGTCTTCCTGGGGAAACAATATGTGAATCATTATTCCATGCATTATTTCATTATTAATTTTACGTTCTTTCGTCGCGTAATTTCTTTCCCTAGATTTACGTCATTTCGTTTTCATGCCAACTTATCTGGAATGGTGTTTATTAGTGATGTATGATTTTATGTGTCATTTCATATTCCCGTGACTTATTGTTTTTCGTGTTTGGTACGCTTATGAAAATTTTCCTCTATGCGTTTTCGGTTTTACTTGTGTAATTTTTCACGAATCGTACTGAGTGTATATCGCAAGAACCACGAATAGTGTATAGTGGAGAATCTGGTCCGTACTGATGAGTCGAAATTTTAAGAGCTGATGTCTCACGACGGGGCGCTGTTGGTCATCTCATAGCTCTGGCCTTAGAAGCTTTCGCTATCAGTGAGTCAAATGGAAACCGTACTTTTTATTTATTTATTTAATGTGTGCATCAACATATATTACATGACATTGTTCTATAATGCACACATAAAGTGTTACATGACTTTTTTTCCCTGAACACACCTCCGATATTTACAAACCTTTCGTTCTAACAATCTACCATTTAGGATATGCCCTTCTTTAATTCTCCATATACACCCTACATATTCTTGCAAAAATTGAATTTTTTGTTCACTATCTACCAATCTTCCTAGCATCCTTATGTCCAGTATGTCTTTCTCTTTCATCTGTGTAACATAATGTGCCCTCTCTGCCCAATAGTCCCATAATATATGAAAGTTTGTCTCCTGTCCTTCGCCTCAGACACATTCACCACTCTTCAGAATCTACTCTGTAGATTTTCTAAATATTATTTATTGTGCAAATATTACACAACTATCACATTTCGACATAATTACCGCCACGCTGAATGTATACTCGCCAGCGCTTCCGAAGTGCCTGAATTTCCAATTAGAACAATCTTTGGATGACGACGTGGCCACTCGTATCTCGTTATCCGAATGGAAATTTGTGCTACTAATTGTTTGTAAAGAGCAAACCATTTATTTTATTAAAACATTGCGACTGCATTGCTATCACCCTAAGTTACACTAAAACATTGAACCCGATACAATAAAAAAATTATCGTCGAATAATTGTAGTAGGTGTCATTTAAAATATTAACAATGTTGGACAAAAATTGACAACTTTTGCAAGTTTTGGAAAATAATACATTTTTCAAAAAACTGTATATCGATACCTACTTAATGAACCAGAGTATTTTTTATTTATTCTTATTTAGAACAAATAAGTATATTTTTTGAAAGACACATTTTTCGGGCGTTATTTCAATAAATCGCGTGCAAGGTTGAAAATTTCGACGTTTTTTCCGCGCTAAATGACGGGTGGCGACACGTCGAGGTGGAAAACTTAGATTTTTGGTTTGGGCCATCACACAAATAGCATATTAAAAAATCAAAACTTCACGACATTCTGCAAGGTTAAATGTTTATTTTTGTTGGACTATAGGGTCCTCTCTTTGCGGAGCTACTCTAATGCGACGCGACGGATTCTCGAGTGTGTAACCAGTTTCTCATGTTAAGTAATGAGGAGGCTCTGTTATCGAAATTTTTTAAAGACTAACTAGAATTATATTTCAATTGTGGAAGCGTCATACGATCGAAGTTCATGCTTTATTGAAGAACTGGTTGTACACTATTTCAGAAGGATAGCTTTATACCATGGCCGTATTGATACGAGATGCTTGAGAAGTTCATTCTTAATACTCATTGTACTGTCCGAGACGAGGTTAAAATAGTCGAGCCCACTGTAGCAAAAACGTGACCCTTCGAACTATTGAAAAGAGCTCCTAACCACCATCATGGTTGCAGGGGACAGAACACAACTCTATTTCTCAGATTCACCACTAGATGGCGAAACAGATTCTATCTAACAGCAAATGTCAATGTATTTAACCCCAGAGAAACCATAAAGAATTAATCTAAAACGCGGCAAATTCCTTCGACAATGGATCTGTGGTATTGAGTGCAGAGGAACAGTTGAATCGTCCCGCTCATTACGATGAGGGCCTTGTAGATACAGACCTCTGAATCTCCAGAGATGGTACTTTTTCATTACCTGACCCAAATGACGCGACTCCCAAGATATACGAATACTACGCGTATCCTAACAGTCGCACGCGCCCTGACTGGAAGGTCGCCCATCCGTTTCGTCTTGTGCGATGTGCAAAATTCTCTCAAAATAGCGAGCGAGCAGCCATTTAAGAATAGTGTTTCTAGTTTGTTTCGAAATTTGACTGAAAGTGATTCTTTTCTATTACTCATATCAGACGATGACACTGTCGAAAATACGTTTTGGATAGATCAAATAATGAGTACATAATGTAAGTCAATATTAAATTTATGTAGCGATATTATTGAATAAACTTGTATTTTACTTATTATAATATACTACGTTTTTATTTATTGTTTTGCATATATTTATTTCAGATTGGGTTTCTGAAGGTGGTGTAAAGTTTCTTAATGTATTTCTTATCCCAGTAACTTCACAGTCAAGGAAGAGATGACTGAGGGGTGACAAAATTATTTGCTGAATACTCTCTGAAAGTATTAGTCGAAGATTGAGCATGTATAACTGCATTGCTGTGCAAAGTTAAAGCTGCGACATTATAACTGGAATTCTCGTTTTGTTTTGATATGTTGTATTGTGCGCGTTCTCTTTTCGTTATGTAATTTTGGAATAATTTTCTTTTCGTAACTTATACATTTATATCTATGTCATTAATCTCCTACGAAGACTGAAAGCAGACAAGACACTCTAATCGCTATGTATCGCAGTATACTAAATGTTACGTCATGAGTTTCCTACGAGTCTCGCGCCCGCATACATTTCAATTGACGACGCTCTGGTATCCGTCGCGTCGTCTCAGTTAGCCTGTGTGAAGAGGACGTAATTGTTTAGTAATTTCAACAAATATTGCTGCTGAAGCTTCATGTGTTCTCTCTATGCGGAACTCCATCGTCTCTAATTCTTCCGCATGAAGTCTCCTGCAATTATCATTCTCATCTAACGCGATCTCTGTGAACGCATTGTTCTCCACAGTGAACACGCTCGCTCAGTGATCTACCAAATCGTTCTCTACGTCCCGACGCCGCGCCGCTTCGTCTGTCAAATCGCGCTCTGCAGCAATTGAGAGGCTTCACGCGCGCCCGCTCCTCGAATTCCGCTCCTGACCCTGCTGGCAGTATTGTAAAACCGTTCTAACTTTTGCACTTGGGGTTTCGACTACAACTCTGCAGTGTCGCGGTTTCCCTTCGCTGGGCAATATTTCCGTCAACACCACCAAATAAAGCAGTTCGAGACGGAGGTCGGTGATGTCTTCAAACGATTTTCACTGTCATGGACAGGTGGCAGCCATCCATTTCGAAGCGTTCGATCGGTATTTCAAGCCAAAAAGCCACCAACGACCTTCGGAAATCTCATTGTTTAGCACAGCAAGTGGGCCATGGTCCATATGATACCTGGGAGTGGGTCTACCACTCACAGCCATGAATGTGACATTGTCATTTTCCGTTAAAACTGGAATGAGAACGACAAATCCAAGTGGAATGTAAGAACGTCTAGGGTGTAGTCAAGTTAACCAACCGTAGCAAATGTTGTAGTATTCTGAAGGGGATGGTATTCGACATTATTTTCAGTGACTTATTGCTAATTCGAGTGGGTATTTTAAGAATATCAAATAGTTTTACGGTATTTTTAATTGTGGAGTGGGGAAATCATTTAAGTGCAAAGTGATACTGATGTAGGAACTAACCATAATAATTGTAACGAAGATGTTGATTATATCCAAAGCACGGGACTACTAAAAATTTCAAATAAACGAAATTTCGAATTTTTGGAAGGAAAGGGAGCAAATAAAATATTCGAATAATCGCGAATTTCAAAATTTTGAGAGGTTTGTGTACAGTATGTGGTGAAATTAGGAAGACTTATATTAAATTTTGGGATGCCTTATGCCAAGAAAATTTTAAATTGAGTAAGTAAATAAATTATGCTAAATTATGTAACACAAAACGAATTATCACTAAAATAATTAGTAATTATAACGCAAGTCTGTTGTAGAGAAGTCTTGAATCATATTCTAAATTTTTCTTCGTATGTTATAAGTAAAGGAAAATATTTTTATTTAGTAACGTTGTTTCGAGAGAAAAAAAAATTAGCAATAAAATGGAGATATTAAAAAAAATGGAAGAAATAAATTGTTTGTGGTCTGATTTCTCTCAATACGTCTTATGTTCGTTACTATTATAAACCTCTAAAACGAATTTCCTTCAGTAAGTATAGGACCATATCTTTCGTTGTTGTACCTACATAATTCCAAGTGCCTTTGAAAATGTTTCTTTCTATAAATTTGAAGTTCTTTGTATAAATTTTGACCTTGAAAAGATTAAATTTCATTATTGTAAAAATCAATTCGAGTAATAGAAAGGGAATGTTCTTGCTTTGTGGTGAAATTTTAGAGTTTAATGCTCTCAAACTAGAATCAAAATTAATGAAGTAAATTGGCAAAATTATCAATTTTCCATAATGAAAATTGTTTCATCTTTTAGTTGTGGACTCAAACGAGTGCTCTATTTTATTTATCTCTCACTACGGTAAAAAATAGGAAATCACGACAAATTTACCGTCTAATAAAGCATTGTATTTCAAATATCAACACATTGCTGTTGGTGGTTGGGAAATATGCACGTGTAGAGCTTGGATGTGAAAAGTCTCCAAGATCGCTTGGAATGAAATAAGTAGAATAAAGAAAAAAGAAAATTAAATTAATAGTGTATGATAGCACCAAGATCCAATTGTTTTTTGTAATTTCTTTCGTCACTGAAATAAATGTGTTTGATTTTTTGTTATATTGTTGTGAAAATCCAGTTTTTCATGACAACTGAATATTACTAAATCGGTTTGTTCGTGGGATATGATAAAGATGATAATGATATTCCATTTTACATTCCTTGTATGTATTTCAAAGTTTCTGAATTAACCACGAATAAAGTTCAGGTTGTTTTTATTTTAAAATTTTACACATTGGTTCATGGAGTATAATGTTCAAATATTTGCAAGTCAAGAATTACTTTCGTGAATGTCAGATATTTTCCTTTTATACCTCAAAGTTTAATTAATGACTCGAATATCCTGTAGTTGCCAGTTTATTGATTGTATGAAAATATTAAGTTAATTTTGATATAGCTTATTACGACATTTTTTATTGTGAATCAGCGGCCTTTTCTACTCATTGTTCAGAAAGTGACTTAGTGGATGCCACCGAGATAAGTTCCTAGTAACTTTAAAACAAATGCCAATGTCAAGAAAATATTTTAAGAAAAAAGTTTTCAATGACGATTCTCGCGAACGTAAGATTTTTAGTGTCCTCAAATTCAGCATCTATATTTGAGTAAATTCAGAGTTAGTGAAGTGAATGGGACATGTTGGTCACTTATTCTTTAAATGTATTTCTTAACTCAAAGTGAATAACTGCTGGTAGTTTCTCGTGGTCTCATTTTGTTGTCTTTTTTCTTTTTTGGACTCTAATGACCTCAATGTTGACGAGCCCTAAAGCCCCACAAAAAAAATCTTTTTTCTTACATTACATTTTGTATGTGCGCCTACACCCGTCTAGTGCCCTGTAATACCTGTAGACGTACCTTACTATATATACGGCGAAACAGGTACCTTACTACGTATATGATGAACTCCCTCATGCATTAACACATAAGAGATGCTTGTTGCCACGCCAAAGCAGTAAACGCCATGTTGTTTATGCCGTCGTCAAGACGAAGGACTCAGAGATTCAAGATCCAAGGCCAGAATAATACACACCGTCCGCAAGAGAGTCTCTACGTACGACGCAACAGTGTCTCTACATTGTAAACATTAGAAGACTCCATGAGACACACGGGCCACATGCACCAGCAAACGTATGTCGCCTATTTATTAAGAAACTTCGAGAAACTTGGGTCTCTTTATTAAGAAGCTTCGAGAAACTTGGGTCTCTTTATTAAGAAGCTTCGAGAAAGCTTCAATAGACGAACCTCGACGCTATGTTATGCCGACAACGCGTCGAGGATGTTTGAGTAGATGTCATCTGTCAAAGTTTAGTTTATAGCAACAGCAACGACTGAGAAATCAGTACGACGGATTCTCTTGATGAGTGAACATCGGCTCCGATAATAACCTCTATCAAGAAATGCAGCTTTGCGCAATAGTCCGATCTGCGACAGAATTAATTCTATCTTCTATATTCTATGATCTAAAATTCACCATAAATTCTTTTTTTCTTTCTTTCTTTCTTTTTTTTTCAAGGAATACGACTCTTTCTGAACCATCAGCCTACAATCCCAAAGGATGTGTTGGGGTGCTTCAATACCTTTGCCACATTCGCATTCAGTCATTAGCGGGAAACTGTGGCCAAGGATATTATACTTACAAAAAGATAGCGGAACCTTTGCCAAGTGTGGATTGTTTGAGAACTGTTTGCCAAGTTTGGGTTACTTGGTTCTTCCACAATAATAATAATAATAATAATAATAATAAATTTATTGTCAAAAAACAGTACAAACTCCGTATGACCACGTGAAGGACAATAAACTCATTTACTCTCCGGAAGCAAGCAAGGGACCATCTCATATATTCCGATCAAGGGCCTTAAGGCAGAGGCGGATTCAAATTTTTTTTGCATAAGTTCCTAGATAAGATAAAAAGTTTGCTGCGAGTTATAATACATATATAATGTCAATATGTTTGTAATTTAACGCAAATATGTTTGTAAATTTACATGTACATGTTATTATCCAACAANNAACTATAGATTATTCTGAGTATAGTGCTTAAAAATTGAAATAACACTAAATTCACGATTTATTGTTACAATAGACCCGCCCCTAGACAAAGCCTAGAGAACCTGTATGATAAATCCGCCTCTACCCGAAGGAAAACCGGAGAAAAACCCGGGCCAGGATGGGGCTACAGAATATATGTACACAAACGTGCCAATGTTGAGTACACATAAAACTAAATTAATATGAGCCATACGACAACACAATCATGCAAGAAAAGAGTTTTTGAAATTGTTTTAAGTTATTTAAAAAGTGCTACAGCAATGGCGTGATAAAGTACAAGACGGATTTAACTTTTATTAAAATCAATTTAAAAAATTTAGTGTAGAAGAACTGGTGTAGGAAGTAGTTTTTAACCGCGGATTTGAAGACATTCAATTTCATAATTACTTTTATATTCTTGGGCAGGGAATTATATAGAACGATTCCCGAATGGTATGGTCCCTTTTGGCAAAGAGTGGTTGACACTCTAGGGCGATGAATATTACTACTATTGCG
>NNCF01126148.1:742755-823340 GCA_002313205.1 Laupala kohalensis | reverse complement strand
CGTGATCGATGACATCGAATGCTTTGGATAAGTCAAGAAAAACACCCTGAGGATTTTCTCCACGGTCTAGAGATGTGGTAACATCGTTTAAGAAGGAAAATATGGCGCTTGTAGTGGAAAAGTATTTCCTAAAACCGTGTTGATCGTCAGAGAGAATGTTATATTTTGATAAAAATTCTAGATGACGCTTATAGAACAATTTTTCTAGGATTTTTGAGAAAGTGGGTAGTAGAGATATTGGTCGGTAATTTCCAATATTAAGTTTGTTTCGTTTCTTGTGTAAAGGTTTCACTTTAGCTCTCTTAAATATTTTAGGAAACACCCCTTCCGATAAAGAACTATAAAAAATAGTCATTCAGAGATTCGCCATATGAGCCTTCAGAACCCAACTGCTTCGTCCACTCTCTCCTCTTTCTATTATTTACTCATTTGAACCAATACACACCAACAAAGTAACAATGAATTCGATATAAATCGAATGATTTGTGCTTTATATAGTTTCTTCCCAGATAAAGTTGGAAGTTCGTGAAATCTCACAAGAGACCATGTTAAATTTAAATTGCAATAACTCGCAAACTAGTCCAGTGGAGGCTATAACTTGTTAACAGTCATAATATTAACAAGTTTATGAAATGTAAATAAAACACATATTTTTGTAGTTTATGTGAAGTAGTACCTTAGGTAAGAATCAAGGGTTAGTTTACTTACGGTTTAAGGATTCTTCTATTTCATAGGAGATCACGGTTCGATTGATCGTTGGGACATATTACACGTGAACCATCCCGTGATTAAACTAATGTTTACTCGGTTATAATGTAAAGATTGACACACAATACATGAATTAAATCACTTGATAATCTAACAATTCAAATAAAATTCTGCATTTTTTTGGAATAGGTGCAACTTAGCTCTCCAAATTATAAATATATGATTTTCTTCTAACTTCTTGTGCAATATGTAGACATTCCAGAACAGAATACAAAATTGTAAGAGATATTTTTTTTTGTTTCTTTGCCATTAACATGTTCGCACCAAAAGTTGCATTTTATCTTCTGAGAGAAGTATAAATGCCACAAGAATATTTGTTTAGTTACTTATGAACTTCTAGTTCGTATCATCTGTCCTTCAGTGAAATATTTAATGTTCTGTCCGCCTCTCTGTGTTTACAAAGGATTGATTTTCAGTCGCGATTCTAGTAGTCGTTAGATAAATGGGATTTTCATTGGTGACAGCTCTAATGGGACATGTCTTTCTTTAATTTATGGCTCTTCTTATGTAGATACAGATTGAACTTAACTCGTATATTGATTTCTCTTCTATCATTTTTCTTTTATGACACTATAATTGTCGACTTTGTTGAATAATACTCAAGGATAAGATTTATTGGACGTATATTTTACATATATTTTTTACAACTTTGTCAAATTTACTATAACCATTTTATGGTGATCGCTGGTGTGTTATATCGATGCCTGGCTACCACGTTAATGTGTGGATGTTCATAATTCGAGTAGATGAGAATTTAATAAATTGATTTACCAGAATCGTCTTGAAAACACTTCTGGTTGCTAGTTTCGTGTTAATTTTGAATCTTCGCTCAGTCTCAATGTACTGTGATTAAAAGAATTTGTTTTGAAAAAGTTCGTGAACTTCCGGGATATAGCTCCCCACCCCCACGCAAAAAAATAAATAAATAAATAAACACAACAGTTTTTGGTATTTTCTTGAAAAATAAATTGTATTTGTTCTGTAGTACTTTTATTTTTATTGGTTTGTAAAAACATGTTCTTAGGGAATCGTATCCTCGAAGATCAAATTCTGTACTCAGAACTTCTGGATCTACCAGATTCAAGTGTTAATGCCATTTTACATTGGTTCCAAATCTGTGGGGACACGACCCTAATAGGAAGCGTAGAATGGTAAGAAAGGGGGCGAGGGCGAAAAGTTTATTCCAATATTAACATTCTCTTAAGTTCAAAAATTAATTTATTTTCTTTCAACAAAACAAAACAGATTCTGACTTTCAATTATTAAATGTTTAGTAATTTTTGTTGTTTAAAATGTGTGTAATGTATCTTAAGTAAATAAACGTTATAATGGATTTGAAGTTTTATAACTGTTACCCATCCTTGCCCGGGTTTTTCTCGGGTTTTCCTTCAGGTAGAGGCGGATTTCTTATACAGGTTCTCTAGACTTTTGTCTAGGGGCGCGTTTATTGAAACAAGAAATCGTGAATTTAGTGTTATTTCAATTCTTATGATTTGTAAAAACTATACTCAGAATAATCTATAGTTCAATAATAATTCGTACATGTAAAATAATTTTTTTGTGCTAAATTACAAACATGTTGACATTCTATTAGTATTATAACACGTAGCTAACTTTTTATCTTACCTAGGAATTTTTGCTGAAATTTTTCAATCCGCCTCTGCCCTAGGGCCCTTGGTCGGAATTGATGGGATGGTCCCTTGCTTGCTTCCGAAGAGTAAATTAGTTTATTGTCCTCCATGTAGTCATACGCAGTTCTGCTTTTTTGACAATTTACTTATTTATATATGTTACAATTAATTACTTCAAAGCCACTGTCTTAAAGTGGAAAAATAATAGTTTTCGGAACAAATAATACACAAATTTATAGTTTGAAAATTATTATTTTATTTGTGTACTTTTAAAACAAATAAAAGCAAAATTAGATATTTTACATTGTTACGTCCCCTTCCAATTTTTTCAATCTTCAATTTAGTTTCACGAGGGGAGGGGGTGCTCACGCTAAAACTGTAGTTGTGATTGCTGTCTTAATTAATCGCTTATCTTTTCTTCCACAGCTTGTTCCTGATTCTTCTTTCGCCTCTACGGTGCACCTCGCTCGTCATGCCTGATTCCGCCGTGTTCCAACCGACCAAAGCCACCTGCAATTCAGAATCGGTGGCGTCCACCAGGCGTCGGCCTTCTGCTGCTGCTGCTGCCGCCGTCGCCGCCGCAAACGCTTCCGCGTGCGACGTCAGCGGCGACGGCGGCGTCGGCATCGCGCGCGCTCTGGCGTCGTTCGCGTGACCACAGCAGCAGCAGTCGACGGGGGTGGCGGCGTCGGTGGCCGGGCGGCGCGGGCGGCGGCATCAACATCAGCGACGCCGGGGACGGAGGCGGGAAGCCACCTCGGGGCAGCCGTCGGGTTCCGCCCACGTTGCCCGCACGCAGAAACATTCGCCGCCGTCAGCGACACCACCACCACCGCCGCCGCCGCCGTCGTCCAATGCGACCGCCGTCGGTGAGTGAGTCCGCACGTTGATACGAGATGTAGGTTAGGGTTGCAGAGCAGTGTTATTGAACTTTGGTTCTAAAATCTGCATGCTTAGCGTTGGATAAAAGGTGTTCTTATTACCACACTCAACACAGGTACAATGCGTTCTATTTATTTTGTTTTATTTAACATTACTATTTAATTCATTGATTTGAACATTTTAATATGTTTATTATTGTGTTTAAAATTTTGTAGTCAGGAATATGATTTGGTTTGTTATACTAATATTGTTGATATGAGTTTGAGTTCGCTGATGTGACATGATAGAAGTATTTTTCATCTATAAATAAGTGACTTAGAACATTGATATTACTAAGGAGAGTGTTTTATAGCTAAGCAAATATAACTAATATATATTCAATTATAAATAAAGAGTTTTTATGAGGGTACTAATAAGTTCATATAATGATATTTCGATATGTTATTGCATCATCGATTTCCTTGCGGTTAATTATTGAATTTTTCGTATCTACGGAGATTGGTTCATTTTCCGGAAGATTGTATTGAATTGTGGGTTCGTTAATGATTTTACCTCTATTTTTGTTGCTGTGAAACCTCCTATGATTGATTTTTCAGGAATATAACAAAATTTCGTTATGATGCAAGTTGTTGTAGTAATTTGTGTCCATAATAAATAAGTATAGTGAATTCATTCGTTGTATATAGTTACAAGGTAATGCAAGGCAGCGGTTGAGATAACTGTTCAAGCATTTTGTGAGCGATAACCTTGCGTTTTTCGATTTCAACTTTATCACTGCATAATATCAGAAGATACTGTATCTACAGGAGAGTATAATCAATACAGTTTTTGACAGGAAATTATTTCATTGGTTGATTCTCCTTGTTTTCGTCTTAGATAATCACGCATTGAATATAATTTTCAGTCACGCACGTAGCTTGTGTTTCATTCAATTTTATTACGGTTATTTTTAAGATTTATTAGCGTTTATGATGATTTTCTTCGATATTTTAATATGGGTGGTTTGGCAGTTATTTTGTTAGAACCAAATCTCGTTCGTTATAGATTTCGATGCGAAATTTGAAAATTATTGTTATTCGCCCCGAGTTCAGTCAGCTGTTTTAAAATATGTCAGAGTGTACGAGTAGAGCGAGCTTTTCGTTCCGTGCTGGCTGCCATGAAGGTCAACGTATCAGTGTGATAACACGAGTCGGGAAGTAAGGAGAGACGAATTAGAAATTCATGGATTGAGCAATGTGATGTAAAAGCGTCCTGGAAAGCGAAATATATATAGATCCCATTGAGTTTCATGGAAAGGAGTGATGACTAGTGCGCGATTTTGGAAAGTCTAAAAGTGTTCCGTTGAGGCATCGGTATTGGCATTGCGCCATCTTCGTGCTCCGCTCACATGTGGACTTGCCAGTGAAATATTGTGGTTTGTTTTTTGCCTTGGCGGATTCGTTCGTTCGCGTTCAACAAGGTTGATGAGAATCTGGGCTGACCAGGTTACGCTGCATTGAACGTAAGCAATCATTTTAAAATTTAAATAAGAGTTACATTTTCCTGAAAATAAACATCATTACAGTGTAATTTCTATACCTTGATTTCTGTACCTCTACCACTATATTCTTATTATCCTTCTATTATGTAAACAGTAATGTAGGTGAACATGTAGTTAAATTTCTCTGTGCTATGTTTATTTGTTTATATTGGGCTTACCGACGTGAGGCATAGATCAATGTATCCACGGGAACCATAGAGCTACCGTTTTACCCTTATTTCTGAAATATTACAAGCGATGCAGTTGTCAGAATGAACATTTATCTGAATTAGTATTTTTCCAACATGAAGATGGTCGAAACGTTTTTAATATGGTTGTTTGTAATATGGTGGACAGCCCAGACCCTAAGGACTTTTAGCATTCAGTTGCTTTTAGTCTTCGCAACCACTTTCTAGATTCACAAGTTTAGTCTTCTTTCAAAGAAATTCTGCATTACGAATGAAACAAACATATCTTGTTACCAGGTGGTGTGATTATTATTATTATTATTATTATTCAACGATAAAGACAATGTGTATCATTATTTATATTGTAAGTAATTTGTTGTTTTTAATTTTATATGAGTAATACAGTTACCAGCTCATCAACCGATTAATTATTATTAATTTTTTTTTTCTAATGCTGTGTTATAAGGTTTGGTCCGCCTCTATTCCTTTTGTCTTATGAGGTCATGATTATTGCGGTTGAACAATTGTCGAAAAACTGCTTTCTTTATTCCGCAACACAATTGTTTTTCATTAATTTAATTTAAGAAAGAATAATTTCTGTTTCTTTTTTCATGATTCATAACGTACAAAGACCACAATTGTTACTACAGCTGTAAAAACATTAAAATGAGTCATTAATAGTTGATTTATAACTAGCATAGTGTTTTCGTCTGCGGTGAAAACTACAGTTTCAAAGATGCGATTACTGTAGTATTTGCTAGATTTTTTGAGGCATAATGCATAAATAAATAATATCTTTGTATTTAGCACTTTACTATAAAAAAGTTATGAAAGGCTGGAAACTTATTCTGAAAGTTATTAAAGTCTGAGAAGAGTTACATTATCTACTACCATGTGAAACTGGAGACGAACCGGGACCGTAACACGGAAATTATCTGCAGTAGTATTGGTTCTTTTTTTTATTACACATTAAATCAGGGGAAAAAATGGTTAAATGAGTTTCCCCAACATTTTGATGTGTAGATTTGATTACCCATATTCTGTAACTATTTCAAAATTAATGTCGATGGTCAGCAGCGATGATTATCTACTTAAGAATTGTATTGTAATTCATAATGTATTTGTAATTGTACACCTCGCTATACCAAACAGTGTCGAAACGTCGTGTCTTTTCTAATTGTGTTTTCAAAATTTATACATGACATTGACATTTCGTGAAGGAAATAGTCTGCTTATTTTGGTCGAATTTAAATTTATTAAAATTATGTCGTAAAAGACTGTCGTCCGTTTTCTTCACTTCAATCATTGGTTCAGGGTTGAATTTGAATTGGTATGGAAAGATTTCTGAAGACCGAAGTCATTTTCCCTATATGTAGATGGAGACATTACGTAGTCCTTCTTGGAATCATTCATTCACCTGTTCTTTGTCACAGTTATTTCCAGTTGTGTACCTTGTTCATGTCGTAATTCCTGATTGACGTCCTTAACTTGACAAAGGCTCTTCAAAGTACGTGCCGCGCTATAGAGGAATATGAAAAGGAATACGACATTAAGAAATACGGCAAGAAACTTCCAGCTCTACAATTTGTTTCTTCAGAAGTCACAAATACTTGTCTTCAAATATGTTTCATTTAAATATATTAATTATTGCTGTAGTCTTAGACATATGTTTTTATCCTAAACTGCAAGCCTGTCTTGTTTCATTTTTCTGCATTAAATCATTTAAACGACATGTTTTTTTGTTTTTTTGCATTTAATTTTACAAAATCAAATACTTCATTTTGTTTGAACTTGCGTGACTACTATAAAAGTTTAAACCACTATTCAAATCCAAACGAGAGTTTTCTTTCAACATTGTGTAATAACATGACTGGAAGAGATACCATGGTACTAATGATACACCTTCAAGAAGCAACGACGTTATACGCTACCACCCTGTACTTACTCTGAAATAAAGCTATAGCTCTTTTGAAATGACTTATAATTACGTGAATGTTAGAAATGATTATCCTGCAACGTTACTTTTCGTTTGCTGTCCATTCATGAAACTGACAGACGACTTAGCTCATACAGTATTCTCTATCGTCTTCTGGAGGCAAATAATGAGAAAAGTTTATTTGCTAAGAAATACGTTCCTTAGAAAGGCGTGTGACGTACTACAAAACTCTTCTAACCCGAAATTCGAGCTATTTTATTTTATAAAAATTTAATAGAAGATAATTTTTTTTATGATCTGTTACCTTTTCGACAATTATTACTTTCGTGTAAACGAAATTCATGTTTTGAGTCAATATACTCACGACTACTCGCGAGAGAACTCGCACTGTTTCACTGTCCTCAAGGGAATGCCAGGGAACCTATGGACGTCACAGTTTTAATTTATTTCTCCCATTATACCATTGAACAGTTTGAGTTATTTCGTCAATACCGTAGAAACACTTTACGTACATTAATTCTCAAATAATAAGTGCCATGTAAAACAACTGGATAACTATTACGATGAGACCGTATACGACCAACAGCTGCTGCGGATCAAGTTAATATTTTAGCAACTTAACTGTGAAATATCAATGAATAATTCTTTCTATTAAAACATGTTAGTAACTAGTTAACATTTTTTAATTTCAAGAAAATTTATTACCTAACTTTTGAAACTAACTCAGCTTGATCAAGGAATAATCAAAGAAAATGGATCTATCTCGTTGCGATGAAAGAATATTTTTTATTTCTGAAAATGAGTGTGGCTCAGACCAAATAGTTACTTAAATGTATCCATTTTACGGGAACTTAAAAGTATGATTTATTATTATTTACTCTGACCGATGTGCAAAAATGCAATCAATCGATGATTGTATTAATCACACAAATTAAAATTATATTACAGATTTCCCCCTGAAGCTTATTTACCGTAGAACCTGCGATTAGTTGCGTATTTACTTAGAAGTTACTGAGACATTGAAGACATGGTATGATTTATTAGTGCCTTGATTTGTATCGATCATCTCTATTGGCTGAATTAGCTCTATTGATCACTTTACATACCCCACCCCGCGCAAACTCTTCACTTACGCTTACGACGTATATTTACGGTAGACTCTCCAGTGGTCGACTGACTAGGCTCAAAATTTTCGTTATTTGCTCATTTTTTAATTAAAATTATCGACTAACAACTACAAAAATACATTTCTCAGAAATTGTTTTCTTCAGTAGTCGACGCTGTCGAAAATATACGAGCCAGTGTTCCACATAGGCACTTGAAAATCAAAATGTTATAAACTCTTGAAAAATGTGTTTATTTCATTTTTATCAGTTATTCGCAATATTAGAGAAACTCCTAGTACATTTATAACTCACAAAATGGTTTACCAAATTTTGGAGTTAAAAACGAAATTCGTATTTAGTATATAATTTTCTCATTGTCTAAAACTTTCGTTATATTTTCATATCCATAGGCTACTGATGTATGTTTTCACCGTCCCATATTCATTGGGAGGAAAGCAAATTAAAATAGTAGTTTTAGTAGTCGACTCGTAAGCTCGCTTCATACGATGCATTTTGTGCTCCAAATGAGCATGCAAAGTACTATGCAGTCAGCCGTTCAGTCTTGAATGACAGAAAATGACGACATTGCTGTCTACGTTGCAGTCTGGTATGAATGATGTGGGAAATAGCACATGTCCTATTTTTCGTGCAGTTTTGCATGCAAAGTTGGAGTGTTAATCAATCAACACCTTGAGTCTCGTCCCGTGACTGTGACAGCTAATGGCCCACCGTTCGAAATAGGACTAGCACTGATGAATTATCGTTAAAGTAAACTAAATACAATTTATTTGAACAAATTATCGTGGATGATACAATTACTGTTGGACGCTAGCACACCGGTGGTCACCGACGATGAAAACTACTTTCGCTTTCCTAATTAATAAACTTTCTTTATGAAATTTATTTATTTATTATGATTATCTTTATTAAAATCAACTTAATTGAACAAACATTCATTCTGAAATGCAACAAAGTGTTACCAGTTAATATATTTGATTTATAATAGATTGCGAACCTGATATTAATTGTTATTTGACAAATTATACATTATTTTTAGTGATGCAGCTGGGCAAACTTAAGGTTAGAGCAACAATCATTAAAACACATTATTGGCGAAAAGAAGTAATCGATAAATGAAATCACTTTAAAGAAAAATATCCCAAATACATTTTACTTGACATTTAAGGTTATATTACATCTCATAAAGCAAGATGCTTCGAACACCCCACTATTTACCACTATCTAATAACACCAAACACCATTGACATACAATGTTGTCATTTCGTCCATGTATTTGCTTTATTCTTTTAGTTAGCTTATCAGCGCTAATTGCTCAATCTTTTCGATGAACAATCTCTGCATTAACCACGAGAATTTTCCCGAACTGTCAATACACACGCATCAGAATATCAAAACTGTCGCGGTAAAATGCATCGTGTGAAGCCAACACAGCAGGACAAGCATCACAGCTGTCTGAATCACAGACGTCAAAGGACATTGGAAACAAAAAAAGCACGCTAGAATGGAGTGCAAAATGCATCGTGTGAAGTGAGCTTTACTGATCAAGTGCTCTACAAACTCTGTTGACAGCTAAACAAAGTCTCGTAAACAAGAAAAACGAGCTCCAGCGAAATTTCAAATTTTTTTACTGGTGTTATTCAAAGTATACAAGGCTCGGAAAAAAATTGAGATCAGTACAACAGATCATGACTAATAGACCTCTAAAAATATGTAAAGAAACGCCTTACAACAAATAGCACCCTACCACACAAATCCAACTTTAAAAAGATGTAATTCACAAGAAAATCTCGTAATTCTAATAAAAATTGAAGTTAATTCAACATCTCTTAGCGGCAATACGATTTATTTCCCTCACATGAATGAGAAAACACTCTCATTCACCAAAATTTCTTATTGATTCTGCCATATACTGCGTAGAACACTTTTCTGATTTAATTTATTGATCAGGCATTTAATATTGCGTCAAAATTTAAAAGAGTGTGAAAAAATACTCTGAAGCCTTATTAATTGTTTCTAAAACCCGAAGTGTTGAGTATTGATACATTTTCCCTACTGGTAATAAATCTTGAATGACCTTTATTTTTCTTCTTCTTTTTTTTACAAGTGTTTGTAAGTTTCCGAAATTTATGATCTATTCCAATATATAAATGCGATCGATTCAGTGATTTTGTCTCTTTGCAATCTTATCATGACAAAATCACTGAATCATGCAATCTTATCATGACAAAATCACTGAACCGATCATGATGAAATTTCTCAAGGATATAGTTAAGATGTTCAGGAAGAATATAGGTTAACTTCTATTTTTTAAATACTTAGAACGAAGTATAGAAAATGATTTTGATCATGTCGATGAAATCGGGAAAAAATTCGCTTACACTACGTCAACTGTTAGGGATAGGTGACAACTATGAATGTCAATTCTACTACAATCAATGTCCATTATATATTAAATATATATATATATATATATATATATATAATTCAAGACTTGCGACTTTTTTCGGACGAACTGTATATTTTTTGTGAGTTTTTTTTATCACAGAAAAATAAATATTATTCCTCAAAAAAAAGATCGTAAGTCTTTGATTATGAATGTCAATATTGTTTACCTTAAAGAGTTCTACAAAAATGTTAATCTATATTATCGAAAAACCTTAATTTAAAAAAGTATTAAAATACTTGACTTTATGACAGTAATTTAAGAAGGAAAACTTCAATCATCATTAAAATTTAATGGATTTTTTGTTTTGTGTATTTAACAAAGATTAAAAAGTCTTTAAGTCTTTAAATTTTGACCAATTTTTTAGATTAGGTTTAATCCATAGATTTCGGGACCTATCATAAACTGTGACGTCGCAATTTCAGCACATATAGGGATTAAATACCCCTAACTATTGGTGAAGTGGTGAGCCATACTAATTGGTGAAGTTTCGATTGACTTTTTTCTTTCCCGGACAACTTTACGGTTCTCACTCAAGGGTGGTTTCTTCCTAGGATTTATTTATTCTCGCTGCTAATGAAACTCAAAACTGTGTATACAATCAAGTTTTGTATTAAAATTGTATTGTTAAGAATTTGCAAAACTAGGATACTGTATATATGTTTTTAAAAACCAGTAAGTAAAATTATTTTGATCTTGCAATATACATAGATTCCTGAGTAAAAAAGAGAGATTTGTCTCACAAGAAAAAAAAAATCAAGGGCAACGCCGGACAATGAGCTAGTATTAGATAATGCGGTGGCAGTATTTTATGTTCAGACTGCTTGCAATCTTATCACTCACGATAGATTGATTTTCATTGACCGTTAAGACACGCATCAAAGAATATATTACGCGTTTATTAGCATTGTGATGTCCGACTGGTCTCAATCGTTCATGGAATAATGCCAGGGACTAAACTTCAACGTTCACTTTTCATTTATTGATTATGTAAATAGTTTGTTCTTAAAATGACAGCACTAGTCATTGCTGTCTTGTGTTTGTTGGTTTCTGTAATCAAAAGTCAATAGTAGGCATTCGGAGGCACGCTAGGTCTCGGTAATAATTACTATTGAGTATCTCTTATGTAATCACCCTATGGTAAAGTGCGTTATCAAAATAACAAGACAATTCGATTTGATGAGGAGTGTTAATTCAAACAGAGCTATTCCCATCTAGAGAAAGTTTTCAGGAAAATTGAAAAATATAAATTCCTAGAAAATATACTATTTAAAAAGGAAATGTTGTATTACAGACATCAGTCACGGAAAATATACTCTTTCCTTTCTGACACAAAAAGATAAAACAAAAATTAAGCAAATGGTATGTATTTAATTAACTCCTTTTGTTATCAGAATCGCAAAGCATGGAGGCATTAAAAAGAGGTATTAAATAGAATTGACGGTGATTTTATATCATTCATGGACTATAATCGATTGAGCAGAATAATTATATTTTGAAAAGTGGAAATAACTCTTCTTGAACCGACAGTCATATATTGAAATATTTTATTATTTAATTTTTATAACAATATTGATATTTTACCTTGCTTTATGTTTAAAATCATTGTAGAACAGTTTTAAATATTATATGTATTTAATTTTAATTACATTTGTAGAAATAACCAGTTGCCAATGATTTTCCTGTATTGTCTATTTAGTTCCAGAGCTTCATATTACTCTCGAGTGGTTTTGATAACTTATCAGTTATTACTACGAAATACTCGATTAGTTCTCGGTGAGTCTTCTTCGAAGTACGTCTTTGAGAAGCGAGTACCTCGCGAATGCCTGGCATTAACGTGACTGCGGTAGTATTTTCGATTATCACAGAGCAATGCGCTGACTTGCCGCCGCTTATGCGTCACGAGTTGCATAATATGACGACCGCCTGTGTTCGCCGCTTGAGATCCGCAGACATCGAACGTTCCGTAGTGGCCGCGGTGGCAGCTTGTTAGCCAAACGTTGAGAGAGCGCAAGCAAACATGTCACGCGTGGAATTGGGGCAGTCCATCAGTCAATGAGTTGGGGTAACAAGCGATGCTCGAGTGATGTGTTCGTTCCTTCACTGTTTAAGGAGTTGCGCGTTGGTTTCATGCAGCTGGGTGATGGTGCAGTGACCACGTGATCGTTCGGATAGTCTCGCATTGCTCCAGGTGGTAGTGCCTTCGTGTTCGGCTAACATGCCTGAAATGGTGCCAACATTTCATATGTGAAAATATGTAGTGTTTCTCGAAAATATTGGATCGTCTTCTAGTGCCTGTTAAGTGGGTAAGACAGTTTGGTGTAGAAGTCATTCAATTAGTCATACTATTCTGTATCTTCCATAAAATTAACTCCATTTTATTTTTATGAAGGTTGGAGTTTTTCTAAATATTAGAAATTTAAATTAATTAGACAATAAGTTTATATAAGTTTACGTTTGTTAAGTTTACACTCCTGAAATAATTTTTTTAGAAATATTTCCGAAAAATACTTGTTTCTCTTCACTTATTATGTGTATCTTCATACTCAATTTTTCCTCATTTGAGTTTAAAATTGAACATTTTCGTAATAGCATCCCTTAATTACTCTTCTTCGTTTTTCAAACAACGACATGAAAATAGCGAAATTCTCGTCTAATTTTAAAAAAATATCGCAAATGAATATTAAAAGAATATTATTGTTAAAAATATCATTTTACTATTGTATTGAGTCACTCAATAATCTTAATATTTAAGTAATGTTTTCGTGCGAATCTCTTCTGTTGAAACTTTATTTTTGTATCTTAGTATTTCAGCTGGTGCTCTCGAGTTGCAAAGAGGGTCATGGTCGTGTCCTTAACACTGGCGTGCGCGTCCTCTTTTCGTTGTTCATGAAACTCGAGTACTTTCCACACACTACATCCTCGTCCATACATCATTATGCTGATGACGCTGTACTACAAGAAGTATACATTACTTTGCTCGAGGATATTGAACTTGTGACAACTGAAGAAGGCCTTAGTGTTCGATGTAGTCTGGATGTAATTTTGTGGTTCATAAATTTTTCCGGGAATTAGTTGTAGACCAATGAACTCGAATGTTGATATTATCCGTGAAATGACTGGTTCAGTTAAGTTTGTTGTCTAGGCGTTTTGTTATCAATTCGAGAAAACATTTTTGTTCAATTTTTACACCTTATGAATAAATTTTAGTATAATTTAAATTATAGTATTTAAATAAATTTATTTAAATTATATTTATATTGAAGGTGCGTTTATGATGTAAGTTTTGGGATACTATTCAAATATTATGTTATTTTAGGAGTTGGAATTCTTGCCAAGTGAGAATCATTAATCGCTAGAAGTATGTGTTTTGACAGTTTGTCATTGGGCCCTAGTTTCTCTTTTAAATAGGGATAACTACAGTCTTAAACAATTTCTTCCGTATATTGTGGGCGAACTGCTTTGTGATATTGAATAATGTTTGGGCTAATTATTCTTGAATTTTTGTGATCAAGACACTAAGGGCTTTCCCATCTTCGTCCCCATGTTTGGCAGTACATTTCTTGATAATGCAATTTTTGTGAATCATTTATATTTTATTAAGTAAATCCAGTATGAACTACTTTTCTTATTTAGCTTAAAACTGGTAACTATCAAATATCATGACGAAATATTTTATAATTTTGCATAGAATTAGAAACGTTCAAATGTATCTCTTAAATAATTAATATAATTAATAATTTTTTAGCTTTATAAATCCATAGGATCTACGTACATTACATCCAAAATATTGCATAAATATTTCGTTACTCATAGTTTGCAAAACATTTATAAATTATCGGAAGTGTGACGTATGAAAATATCATTTTCGTTCATAGTAATTGTCCATAGTAATTGGTACAGACAAACCAAACATATAAAAGCCATTTGATGGCGAAGTTATGACAAATGTTACGGCAAAAGTTATGAAATGTTATGACAAAGATTCGCTCAAGTTACTAAATACTAACGCCACGTATCTTCCGGATACCTCACGGTTTTTTTTATGACTTCACGTTGTGTTAGCTCACGCATAAGTCATGCAGCTGCATTGTTCCGTCTTCTTACTATTGTAGTTTAGTTTCTTCAGTATTCTAGTATTTTTTTAATGTGGAGCGATATAATTTCCATTACTCATTTTTGAACAGCTCGAAAGTGCATTTAATATATTTTTTTTAATTCATACGTTCTGTCCGGATCTTTTTTTCGGTTTCTCTAAATTTACATTCGGTAAAAAAATCAATAAAATTTCAAAATTATTTGCGAATATAAGGAGAAAAAAAAGATACGACTGTCTCAAAAGGTTGGAAAGGTGAGAAATATTTTTTTCTGCGATTTCGTGTTTACGGCGTATCAAAGACACACCTTGTCATATCGTAGTACAGGATTAATTTGTTTTGACTATAACTTTTTTTTTCTGGAGCGGTGTCTCTATCCAAAACTCTTTGTAACTTCCAAATTCAACGAATGTGTTGGAGTGCTCAGTTTCCAAATTTTTATCAAAAATTTCGAGATGTTGACCATTTTTGTACTTGGAGAGGATGACTCTGAGACCCGATGAGTTGCCTTCGTAAACATTGCGATGTAGGTTTTCATAATCATATTTACTCTATTATGGTGGGTATACATGCCATTTTGCCCCTTAACCAAACATATTAGTCATACTACGTACACCGAAAATTTGCCTTTACATTTTAAACGTAAGAACTGAGGAATGACATTGTTTTTGATTTGACATTGTCTTACGCCAATAGAACTTATTTTTTCTGAAAATAATTTTCTTGAATAATATTTTACTATGCAGAGAAAGTATCAATATATACCTATGCGTAGTAATCACAAGTAAACTGCATTCATCATACACATTAATACGCATATGTCCCCTAGATGATTAGTTCCTTTTCTGTGTAATCGGACGGAGCGAATCACACAAATAAAATATAATATGTTAGAGCAGTAAAGGAAGAGTGATGATTCCCTATTATTTCGTCTTTCACTTTTACCGAATTAACAGAATTAAAAAAATTACACCAAGAAAACACGCTACTTGACTCATTTACTTGTAAAGGATGTTCCTTGAATACTTGAGATTGAAAATTGATAGCATTCGTGCATCTGACCAAGCTAGTAGGAACTATATGCGTAGGGAATTGTACGTGAGTTACATAGTGCTCCGTATCACGTAAATTATCATATATTCTGTACCACACCTACGGGGTGGGGGGCTGAGGGGGTCAGGGCTCCCCCCAAGCTTTGGAGATCGGTTATAAATAATTTGGAATAAGCAAAAATAATATGAAAGCACACAATTGAATGTTCGTTTCACAAGATTTAGTTATTTTTATAATTAATGTGTTTATTTTTAGAATTTTCAACCATAGCAACATGGCTTCTTTTCACATCCTTAACAGTCAAAATATTAATTGACTCATTTATACCGAGGAGCAGGACTGCACGGTACTGTTACACATATCTAAATAGGTCTTAAAGTGTAGAAAACACAATGAGAGAAAGTGGACTAAATTGTCTTGCAGCTTTTAACATTTATTATGATTTAGAGATTGATCTAGTCAGTATAGTTAATTCTCTATTCAGGTTAAAGATAAGATTAGGCTTTGCTTTCTAGTTTTGTAGGTACGTAGAGTGAACAGTATTATGTAATAATGTTATAATGAACAGTATTTGATAACATTTAAAGCAGAACGAACAAACTTTTAATTTTTTATTTCTTTTTGAATATACTAGTCAAACCACATCATTCTGGAATCCGAAGAAGATTTTTGATTTTTAATTAAAAATTTATTTCATTTATATAATAAATCACATGTTATGAAATTGGAAAATTCAAAATTATTTTAATGAAGTCAATAATTATATGAATATAAATAGTAATTAAAAGCAAATATGCTTTAATTTTTCATAAATAAAACGATGGTTAATTTAATAATTCGTAAATTGTTAGTTTGGTGATTAGTTGGCCTTTATTAGTTTTGGGGGATAACTGGGGCCCCCTGTAAGTAAATTATGGATGCGCTTTTGACTATTCAGAACTGTTCTGATGTTCTGCTTATATTATTTTATGCGAAATAGGAAATCGAGTGAAATTTGTATTCAACTAACAGACGGGGGAAAGTAATGTGTGCCAAATATCCAGGTAAATGAGTAGTATTGCTAATACCATCTTTAGCTAGCGTCCTTAATGGCTGGATAGCACAACTTGGATAACTTACCCCTTCGGTTAGAGTGGTACACATCGCTCTATATGCTCGATATCTCCGCCACCGGAGAGGTAATTGTGACCGGTCAATATATGCGCGGATAAGCGTTATCGGGCCGAGCGAATTTTAAATATGGACACTGCACACGGGAATAGAATGAGATTTTAGCTGGACAAAAGTCCAAAATTCAGAGTCAAAATATTGTATTTTTAAGCTTACATATGTTTTCTACAATGTCTAATAGACACATCGCCACCTAGTAATTAATTATTCGATTTGTATTGACGTATAATTGTAAGAGAACATGAGCTCTAAAGAATTGAAGAAAAATACCATTTAGTATCTAATGGTTCTTTATCAGTTTCTACAAAAGGAAATTAACGATACGTATTGTGAATTTTATCTGGTTTAGTTCAAGGACTCCTACGTGGAAAATTATGTGAAAAATCTGAGAACACTAATGTTTTGCTATATAAACAATACCATGAATTTTGCTAAACAAATCTGAAATCGCCCTCATATTTTAGAGCATATTCATATTTTATGGGTTCATAGATTTCATTTTACATAAAATAATGCACTATACTACAGAAAATAATGTACTATACTACAGAAAATAATGTACTATACTACAGAAAATAATGTACTATACTACAGAAAATAATGTACTATACTACAGAAAATAATGTACTATACTACAGAAAATAATGTACTAAAAACCTAATAACCACTATGAACAACTCTCCGAAATATAAGGACAAACGTCAGAAAAAAGCAAAAAATGTTGCAACAAAAGTATAAATGTCATTTAAATGGTTCTGCGAGGTTTCATATTTTATACAACAATGTAATAAACAGCGAAGAATAATATACTAAAAATTAGGAACCACTATGTACCATCCTCTTGGCCATAATTTAGACATATCTAAGTCTGCAAAACTTTATCATGATCGGAATAAAAGTGATTGCGTAAAAGATAAATTCTGCTGTTTACGACAGTTCTCATACTTATCTCGCTGTCCAGAATTCTTCTATATATCAACAAAGATTAACATTTTAACCCGCAAACTTTCAATCTCAGATTTTGGTATTAATAGTTTATATATCTATGTACAAGTAGCAGCCATAAGTTCTCTAGTGAACCTAAATTTGGTCTACGTTATTGTATCCAATGTTGTTGGGTTTTTTTCAGTTAGAGTTCCATTCTATCCGTGTGCGCCGTGGAGGTTGCCAATAACAATTTTTTTTTGAAAACAGGAAAAATTTTATTTAGTATCTTTTTTGTATTGCATCAGTTACCTAATTAAAAAAAGATATTACTATAAATGATATTGAAAATAAGTTTAAAAAATTACTCTCAAATCAGTAAAGTGAAACAAAAATTAAAAACCCAAATATTTCAAGCTTATCAACCACTTAGTAATCATTCCAATATGGAGGAAATCCTTGTCGTAAACATTCCAACCGCTAATAAATATGCATTGTTAAATTCAGTGTCAAATGAAGTGCATGAAAATCAAGAGAAACAAACGGTTATTCCCCCAATTTTTATTCATAAAGTTGAAAACTATAAACTACTGATAAATGATTTAAAAGAGATCACTCATAAGACTCTTGATACCAAATTATTTCATAAATCAGTCAAAACCAGACCATCCACTATTGAAGATTTCAGAAAAAATATACTTTTTGGAAAGAACAAGTAGAGTTCCATTCCTTTAAAGACCCAACACAAAAAGCAAGAGAACTTATAATAAGGGGTATCCCAACAGACTACGAGGAAGACGAGATTACGTCAGAACTAAAATCCTTAAATTTCCCTGTAATTCAAACTTCTAGACTTAAAAAAAATAAGATTCCTATTCCATTATGTGATATATAGGTTGAAAATAACGCAGACACCACAAAGTTATTCAAACTTGGAAAACTATTTTACGCTGTGGTCAAAGTATAACACCGGAATAGGCCTAAAAATCCCATTCAGTGCAAAAACTGCCAGCGTTATGGTCACTCCCACAACAATTGTAATAGAGAGCCCAGCCAGATGTGTTATGTTTTTAGAATATCACCATTTCAAAATGTTCCAAATCTAGCGATACACCTCCAATATGTGCATATTGCCTAGGAATGCACTCAGCTAATTTTAAGAAATATCCAGTTTTAAGACAACCGAATATCTCCCTCTCTAATCAAAACCCAAACCCCAATAGATCTAAACCACCCAACTTCGTAACTGAATTCCCGCCACTGCCAGACCTCCGTCAAGCGAGGCCACCTCAACGCAGTGATACCTCCTACGCTCAGGTAGCTAGGCAAGGCAAAGCGTCAAATTTCTCAAGCGCAATGTCACTAAACAAGGAAGATCATTACAGAACTCATAAAGGCAATTATGCATCAGATCCAAACAATAATACAATCCTCTATTCAAGCAATCCTACCCCTAATAGCAGGAAATGTTTTCATATACAACAAATTAATTTTATTAAACTGGAATGCAAATGGTCTAGTAAGACAGAAAGAAGAATTCACACACTTCATAAAATATTATAACATTGACATAGCGTGTGTGTCAGAAACACATCTAAATGCCTCGAATAAGATCAAAATAGCAAGCTATAATATTTATCGAAAAGACTGACTAAGCACTAACCTTCTGGGGGTGTGGCTATTATAATTCGCTCTTCATTTCAACATTATGGTATTCAAAAATTTTCAAATACTCAAGTAGAAGCTATAGGAATAACTGTAAATCAGGAAAATGCACCGAATATAACTTTCAAATGTATTTACAGACCCCCTAGCAATTTACCGAAAATAATATACTACCGCATCTATCGGGGCAAAACTCTGTTCTAGTATGTGGAATTCTCAATGCAAAACACATCAGCTCGGGTTGTAAATTAACCAATAAAGCAGGCAAAAAACTGAAACTACTAACAACGTCACATAATATCTTAATACATTCTCCCAACTCACCATCTCATTACCCATATAACAAGCAATTCAATCCTGATATATTGGACTACGTGCTTCAAAAACTTCAATGGATAACTATTTCAACACACCTTTTCCAGAGTTAAATTCTGATCACGCGCCAGTTATAACCACATGTAACGCTAATATTGTACCAAGCCAAGTTGTCTCAAATGATAAAGGGAACAGTAAATTGGGTAAAATTCCGTACACTTATGACAAATTATACATATCCACCCATCTAGATTCTAGTGAAAAAATACACATGTGAATAACCAACCTGACGTCAGTAATTGAAGATTCTGTAAGTAACTCTTACTTAACAACAAATTGCGACTTCATGATGAAAAATAAACAAATACCAGGCTTTATACAAAACCTAATAAAAAGGAAAAGTTTCCTTAGACGATCATGGCAAAAGAAGTATCAATCGACTAGGGAGACTAATTCACGAACACCTAGAAACATTTCTATTTAAAAATTTTCAATCCTCTCTCTGGCCCCAATTCTTCCTGCCTCGAGCGCAATGGATGACAGTGAAACGCTTGTCACGTAAAAAATAAAACATAACGCCATTAACGGATCAAATAAGTATGGCAGAATCTGATATAAATAAAGCAGAAATAAATTATTATCAACTCACTTGGCATCTTCTTTTGTTAATAATCCCATTAAGTTCACAAAATTTAACGATAACATCGTTGAAGAAACGCGAAAAACCGAATTCACTGCTGATATTCCAATAAAATTCATTTCTCTCAAATAAATAGACCAAAAATAAAAGCCCTCTGTTCGAACAAATCTGCTGACCATGATCAAATTGAAAACAAAATCTTAAAAGAAATGCCAAAGAAAGCAAGCACATTTATATGCGCAGTATTCAATACAGCATTAAGAATAGGTTACTTTCCCACAACCTGGAAACATGCAGAGATAATACCAATCTACAAACCAGGAAAAGATTTAAGTTCATCAAAAAGTTACAGACCAATGTCACTTTTTCCCTCGATCAGTAAAATATTTGTAAAACTCTAACTCTCTTGTTGCAAACTATGAGTAACGAAATATTTATGCAATATTTTGGATGTAATGTACGTAGATCCTATGGATTTATAAAGCTAAAAAATTATTAATTATATTAATTATTTAAGAGATACATTTTAACGTTTCTAATTCTATGCAAAATTATAAAATATTTCGTCATGATATTTGATAGTTACCAGTTTTAAGCTAAATAAGAAAAGTAGTTCATACTGGATTTACTTAATAAAATATAAATGATTCACACAAAATTCCATTATCGAGAAATGTACTCCAAACATGGGGACGAAGATGGGAAAGCCCTTAGTGTCTTGATCACAAAAATTCAAGAATAATTAGCCCAAACATTATTCAATATCACAAAGCAGTTCGCCCTCAATATTGTAGTGACCGGGTTGTAGTGTTAGTGAAAACTCTAGTTACCCTCTAGGCAAGTTCCTGGCGGATAGTCAGAAGTGATGAAAGACGACCTAAATCAAATTAAACGTCCATATCAGAATGTTAGTTTCATTCAGTTTTTGTATTTTAAAAGAATTCCGAATGATCCAGGTGGAGATTGGTATACCAACATTTAATATACCCAAAATAAAAAACTAACTTGAGAGCACCAATTTAATAGTAATATAATCTATACTGAAAGGAAACAAATTATTTCCGGATACAGACTACAATTTATTAGTTTTAAGTTCGTAAAAGTGCGTCAGAAAATTTCCCTGTTTCATGTACATCTGACAGAGAGATTATTGGAATTCTTCTTCGACGAAAGAAGCTAAAAAAGAGTGCAATCTATTTTTAACTACATAATCACTCGCAGTTACGTAAACCATAGGAAACATTTCTTCCAAACAATTGTTTGTGAAAAGATAAGATTTGTGGAAAGTATGGTTTCATAATTTTCCAAGCTGTCCTGGATAAATTTTTCCGGAGGTTTACTAGCAAGTATTATCACTTGTTTATCTGGCTTATCTAACGTTTGCGTTTAACCATGTAGTGTGATGTTTTCTTCTATTATGTTATCCCTTAAGCGGAAAGCAGTTGATCAGGTAACACAATTCGGTGCGGTAAGTGCAACGAATAATCTAGTGGTTTAGCCGAGTTTTTTGCGACTTTCTCTTTGGTGTTGGTAACTTGTTCCCTAACGAAGAAATGTTCTTCATAAGGTGTAGATGAAATGTGTACAGTTGTGTTCGTTCTCGGGAAAATAATTTTTATTTGATGGTTAGTACATTAATCAGTTTTGTGAGAATTTAGTTCATGATACTGATACATTATTTGTTTGGCATAGTACTACATTTGGAAGTAAGTAAAACATTGTTTCAAATCTAGTTATTTCATAATTTTGATGTAAAAATGTGTTAATTTTGTGTATAAATCCTTGTATTTCTCCTGGGATTACTTTTTCATTTGCATAGATTTTAGATAGAACGTTTTGCGCTTCTTGTACTTTCAGCGCTTCTTGTGCTTCCGTCATAACTTGTTTGCTGTCTGTACCATGAGAAACATCGAATTCTTGTGAAGGAAAATAGTGAATTGAATCCGAACAGTTGAGCACTCACAAACATGGAAACACTCGTGCTAAAATGGGGGTCTTATCTCAGAAAACTTGTGTGTCCATGGTTCAAGAATTCTTCTATGAATTACTTTCAAAATGTAACGATCCTTCTGATGAATCTTGCGAACCGTATCTAATGCGCTGTGATCGCTTTTGAGCATTAATAACTAGTAAGGTGTGAGTGTTCTGGCAATAATAAACTCATGAGCACTAGTTTTAACTTTACAAAATGCAGTGTCCCATTGGCTTGACGAACTAATTCATTCACCCTTGTTCTTTTTTTTAATTAAAAAGGTGTGAATCTTCTTCTCATTCATTATCTGTACGTGAAAGGATAAAAAAACGTTCTGAAGCATCATAGTTTCAGTAAATTTAAAAGTTACATTTCCATGTAAATGAAATAGAGATTTTCACCTGAGATTTTCCCCATTCCTTTCTAACAACATACGCTTATGCTTCTTCTATTATTTGGAAGAATGATTATGTGGTTATAACATTTTTCTTAAAATAATAACCATATAGACAAAACTTTAAAAAATTGTTCGTTTGGGTTTATTTCCAACTTTCTCTGTGTTAAAATTGTCATTGTTTTAAATTTTAAAAAATCATTAATTTTTATTATGTGGTAGTCTACACTCTGTTGAAACGATATGAAAGAAACTTATGTGTTAGAAAAAAATTGTTGTTGATGATTGGTATATTTTCTTACTCAGGTTACGGAGTTGCTCCTTCCGTAGAGTTATAGGGAAACGCAGAAAAGTTTTTATTTTAATATGTTTCTTTGTATTGTGGTCTGAGGTAATATAAATTCTTACATTGCACAGTCCCTTTTTATCAAATATGTGTCTCAATTGATTTCTTTTATGTTCAAGCTCCAAATTCTAATGTAAATCGCAAAACTTTCTGAAGAACAATAATACACCCCAAATGCCGAAATACCCCACATGCTTTTACATTCATGTTAATCAAGTAATCAAGGCCGCATTAATTTTGCTCTGTTATTTCTGCGCAGGAATGGCTAACTCCAAACGTCGACTCGTTCCACCTGATGGTGGTTGGGGATGGATGGTTGTGTTCGGTGTTGCTGTTTGTAATGTAAGTACAAATATTTCTACGTTTGCTTAATCAAAATCTACAATTTCTATTCAATATGATTTATTGTATGTAGAAAAATACCTCCATGAAGTTTAATAAACCCTCTGAAGAAAATTTTTTTCGAATAAATAAATTCGGACAGTATTTCTTGTTTCGTTTCTTCGAAAAATATAAATTTGGAGGTTATGGACCTCTCAGATTTTCTTCTTTGGTCGTCCGTTTACTTGTAATTATGTGATTACTTTATATACGAGTACTTTATGAAAAAATATATCTCTACCGATTTGATTACGAGGAATGAGAATATGCTGTATTACATCTTTATTATACATCATGCATTATTATTTTGTTCCTTCCCTCAGCATTGCTGCTGGTATAAGACAAAGTGCAGGTTACAGAGCCAAGCACATCCGTCTCTATGTATCACTCAAGAACTTTCTTACAATGTTGGCAGTATTGAGAATGACAGCTTTTTGTATGAGTATATAAATATTATTATCCAAGTCAAGAATATTAAGGCTATCGTGCAACTGCTTTGGTATTACACAGTGACTGACAAAACAATTGGCACAATGCACACTTTATCGAGCTTCCACATGTTCTTGATTTCGTTACTCACGTCCAAATACTTGGTTTTATTTTCAACTATTGCTTTCTCAATATTATGTGTTTGGCACAGCTATGTGAATGAAAAACGCAGTTTTCTGCCTTTTATCACTTAGCAGTATTTCCGGTGTGTTGTTAGGATGTCTGTATGTAATTATAAATCTGTCATAATACAATTCAAAGTGAATCTATCCGTGTCCAATACAGGAGAAGGAATATATTTGTAATATGGAGAACTCTGTTTCAATAGTTCGAAGTTAATGCCTAACGTCTGGTAATAAGAGTAACCACTTGGTTGTGACGACAAAAGTAATCGGACTGAGAGAGAGCACTGCATGCAGACACATGTTGGATGGTTTCAGGTTTCTCCTTGTATTTTCTATATTTATCGTCCCTTGCTTTCGGGTCCCTAATGATATATTTCATATAGTTCTCTGTTTTTATCTTGAATTGTTATCATGAAGCCCTCTGTTTGTGGGCTTTCTTGTCGACATATGTTTGGTCGAGATCATTAGCATGTCTCCCATGCAGAGGCATGCTTTTCCATTCATCAACTTTTTCTGAGTTGCTAGGGGTGATTTCATTATTCTGAATATCATTACTGAACAAGTTCAAGGGAGTATACTTGTGGTCTCCAGAGCATACATTCAGATGAAGAGGTGACTCATACTTCTTCTGATGGAAATATCCTCTGAGTATTTTAATATGGCTATTATGAAGGAGTTGTACATCAGTCATTCCCCGTCTACCGTCCCCTCTCGGTAAAGTTAACCTCAGAGTGTTTGCTTTCTCATGGTGTTGATTGGACTTTAGTTAAACCCTAGTCTTCCTCATGATACCCTCTAAATTGGTCTTTGACCATGCGATATCAAAAGAATACGTCAGAACAAGAACTACAAAGGTGTTAATAGCTTGGAAGAGGTGCTTACTATTTAGATCAGTTTGACGCAACATGCACACTCTCTTGCTATACTCTTTTGTAAATGAATTCTTAATACTTGAATGATCTATTTTCCCGGATTGTTCATACCCTACGTATTTATAAAATTCACTATTGTCCAATGCTTCTATACGCCCCTTTTTCTCACATTCAAATCCAACTATCTCTAGTTTGCCTCTAAGTATATTAACAATTTTGCATTTATCCACACCCAGAGTCATTCTGACGTCACGTGAGAATTGCTCGATACTCTTAATCTGTCCCACAAGCATTCCGTATGATGGAGCATACAACTTCAGGTCGTCCATGTACAATACATGTGAGATACATGATCTGCTTCGTAGGACTTCAAGCAATACCCAACACCCGACCTGTTCAAGATGTTAGATAGGAGATTGATTGCTAGACAAAACCACAAAGGACCTTGGAAAATTCATCTAATTGGTATTTCTTAACTGGTATTCTGGTATTATGCGACACCTGTTCAGTGGCTGGATGAAATATTACTGTTCTCCAACTCTTCACCAAGTTCTTCACAAAATGTATCAGCACAGGATGAACTTTATACAATTCCAAAACTTAGATCAACCAATTCAAATAATCTATGTAACAACATGAGTTTTCTATTATTCTTTTGGACCTGTCTGAGAATGACTGAGTCTATGATCAATTGCTTCTTGCATCCTTATTCCCTTTTCGGCATCCATCATCTGCTCTTCATGATTTGTTGGTCTTCTACGTGAGAATTTAGTAAAAAAGGTATACAAGACATCATTATTTTGTAAAATGTTTGCAGATATGTGATGGGACGATAAGTTGCCGGATCTAAATAACTTTTTCCTTTTGGCACCAAATATGTCTTTCCTTCAGTCAGGAAACGTGGCAGAGCTTCAAAGTTGTTTAAAAAATACAATATTTTACTATGGGCTACTGGTAGTTTTTTATACAATAAATTATGGAAATTATCGCTCCCTGGACTTTTCCAATTATGTGCTACAGTCAAGACACATTGCAAAATGTCATTGTAATCAACGGTTCCGTCATTGGCGTTATTCCTCGGGCCTTGTCTGTCTCTTCGTTCAGCCATTCAGCATTTTCATTTCATTGTGCATAACTGGAACATATTTATGACCGAAAAGTTATTTGATTGATTGTTGTATAGTTTTCTAGTCTTTGTTCGCCGGAACCTCTTTTTGAAATTAGTTTTCTGTAAAACAACTTTTCGTTGTGGTCAAATTCTGTTTTCTGCCTTTCTCCTATCGCATTTCGAGTATTGTCGTAACCGTTCACTTAATGCGGCTAATGACTGCTTCAGTGTGTAGACGAACTCGCACGTATATTTATTTAACAGATCAAGTGGAGTGTGAATCTTATATTTCTGTAGAATTGCATTGAGTTCGTTTTTTGAGTCTTCTTCTGGGACATCCCTTGGCATCTTGAAACAATCGGGCAATTTCAGCTCTCTTTATTTCAATTCTTTGGATCAGTCTTTTCTTCTATGCAGGCATCTTTCCTTCACAGTGTCTAGCCCTTTCCCCAATTTCTAGTATTTGTACACCATTGCACCTGGTAGCTGTAAGAGCAGTGCAATAGTTTAGGTTATGCAATTCCTCAAAAAAACCCGCTTCATTCAAGTGTTCAGGAACAACATATGCATTAAGCGTTTCCAAAATCCTCGCGAACGTTCTTTAAGTTTTTTGTCTTGGAATCCAAGGTCTCTTAGTTGGATCTGTACCCTTATTCTCTGGTACAACTGTCCTGAACACAAACTTGACGTTTTCTACAAATTCGTCGCTTTTGGGCATACTTATCGTGTTTTCACTTGCATTTTCCAATTCGCTTTCTCTGTGGTGAGACCTACAATTCGGGTTTTCATTTAAGGGACGAATCATTCTTTTAGTTACATCATTCCTTATTTCTTCTAAAATGGCGACAGGTAGCGATTTGTTTCTTACAAAAACTATTCTCTGGTCAGCAATTCTCTGCGCAGTCACTGCTACAGACGGAAAATTTTCCAGGAAAGTTTNATTTTTTCAGGAAAGCTTGATGCAATTTATCCCTATAGGCTGTCATCTTTGTCTCGAGTTTAGTGATTTCTAAATAGGTGCGCTTGATAAATATATTGACCTCTTGAGTCCATTTCATACGCTCTCGATGTTTTCGGGCAATAGTGGTCTCGGGTAAAATTGGGTTACCCTCCTGAGAAACAATTACAGTATGTTCGACTTCAGATGTTGGTTGGCTATTTTTCATTTGCGGCTGGAGTAATTTCGGATTCCCTGGTGCCTGCCCGCCTGCTCAGCAAGGCACCACTAGCGGTCCGCATGCTGCCACGCTCAGCTCTAGCTCCAAGCGTGCGTGCCCCGGCGATCCCCAGGCAGCGGCATCATAATAGCTGTATTCCGTAATCGTTTCTCCATGAAAGGGTTCTTGCTTTTTATACCTACAGCCAGGTTTCCCCCAACCTGGAGGACCAGGGACTCTTCTTACAAGGCTACCATACCTTGGCGACAGGGTAAGGGAAAGGTAGACGAGGGCGGGAAAAGAAGGTTTCAAAAAAGGAAAGGAATATGGATGGTATTGGGATAAGCAGTGTGCCCTGCACCTAAGTGCAGTTATGATACTTCCCAGGATGACTGTTGGGACAACAGTCTACCATCTAACTAGTCAGGTCCACCCCGGGTATTTAATGTTCCCGATACCCACCCAAGGGATGAATGTTCCCCTATCCACCTCATGGAGAGACATACGATGGGAGACTAGCATCACACGGGACGTTATTATTATTATAATTATTATTTATTTTCATGAACTTTTTTCACAACTTGTAATTGGATTCAGGTAAGGTGCGTGGTATAACAAACAATGTCACAATTTAAAAATCTTCTGACTATTCTACAGGTGTTAAGGATGGCTGCTTTTTGTAAAGTTAGAAATATGTTTTTTGGGAGATGAAACCGATTGATGCTCAGATGCGGACTGAGAGGGATGATTCCAGTGGTGAACAGGACTATAGGAAATATATATACACACTCCATATTCCATAAGCGAAGAATTTCTGTTTTCAAGTCTTGGTATTTTTGAATGTTATCATTGTAAATAGTTTGTAGGTTGTGGGTTTAAGTTACTGCAATATCTATTATGTGTGTGATTTTCTTGAGTTTGTCTATTAGAATAATTTCTGCTCTGTTATGATGGATAGTCTTGTCGGTGAGGATTAATCTATCAAAGTAAATTTTGTAGCTGCTGTACTCTGAAGTGGATTTTGGGAAGTACTTGTAGTACGGGACAGCGTCTTCTATTAGTCCATACTTTCCTTCCCGCAAGGTTTCTGGTCGATAATATTAGTAACCTGATTGTGTCTGTGGGTGTAATCTGTCTGTGCTAAAAGAGTGCATCCTCCAGTGACGTATTGTATAGTTTCTGGTTTATCTTCGCGTCTCCTACATTTATCATCTGCTATGTCAGTGTCTTGCAATATAAATTTTCTGTAGTTCTTTGTGCTTATTACTTGGCCTTGAATTGCCATGAGAAATCTTCCGTATCCGAGTATAGATCCCCTTTTGTAAGCCAGGCGTTCGACGCAGCTTTGTCGACATGATGCTCATCTAAATCATGAGGATGTCTACCATTGTTTCCATTGGCTAATTCTCTGACTGATTTCAACGTTAATTTCATTTGGTTGTGGAGAGTGGTCTGCTAAATTTAAAGGAGTATATTTCATGTCAGCTGCACATAAAAGTAGTCTTGTGAAAGAAAGCTCGGAGTTGCTTTATTTATGAACTGTGTAGGTTATTCAAATGGATTATGCCCCTTCCTCCTTCCTCGCAAAGCATACTGTGCCATTCTACATTTGAGCTTCTGTGATGTGACCTATTCTTTGTCATGATGGTTCTGACTTTTCGGTGGATGTTTCTAAATCTGTTAGTGTCCATGAAACTACTCCAAATGAATTAATTGCTTTTGTTAAATTTCGGCCATTTAAATCTGTATGCATTAATTCCTCGACTCGATCTTCAAATTCCTCAGTTAGTTGCTTCTTTATGCATGTATAGTCTATACATCAAGATTGTTGTAATGCCAGGTATTTGTACAATTAATTTTCTTCCATTCCTTTAATCATTTCATTGTCATTTGTTGTATAAAGTTGTCTTTTAATATTACCTTTGGAAATGGCAAATGTTCTGCACTTATCGGTACTAAGTCTCATTCTAATATCCTTACTGAATGTTTCTACTAGTGTGAGAACTGGTTAAGCTTGGTTGAGGATGATGAGTGTATTTTAATATCATCCATATACAATAGGTGAGTGATATTGTGGTTTTGTTGTTCTGCAGATTTTAATTGAAAACCACATCTCATACCACGCAGGAGATTAGAGAGTGGGTTTGGGGCAATGCAAAAGCAAAGAGCACTGAGTGAATCTCCTTGAAATAAGCCTCTCTTAATGTTAATTCTACCAGAAGTTTTAATTTTTCTTCCTATTCTTAAATTTATGGTTGTATTCCATTTTTCCATTATTGCCTTCATAAAATTAATGAAGGTCGTATTTTTTATACATTTCAAGGACTTGGTAAAGCCAAGAGTGAGGGACTTTGTCGAATGCCTTTTCATAATCAATGTAGCTGCAGAATAAGTTTCTATTTTTTACTTGGACTTGCTTCAGGATGACCGAATCTATGATAAGTTGTTCCTTAAAGCGTTTGGAACCCTTCCGGCATCCCTTCTGCTCCTCAGCTAATATTTCATTCTGCTCTGTGTGTTCCAATTAACTTCACTATATAGAATGTCATGATTTTATAAAATGTTTAGAGGCACGTAATTGGTCTATATTTGGCAGGATCGGTACGTTCTTCCCATTTGGGCAGTATAAATGTTCTTTCTTCTAAAAGAAAATTTGGTATTACTTGTGGATTGTTTACATATTTATTCATGTAATGTAAAATCGAGGAATGGAGGAAGGTGAACCTTTTGAACAAATAATTTTGAATATTGTCACTTTCTGGACTTCTCCAATTGTATCTGTGATTTATGTTACTCTTAAAAGTTTCAATGGAAATTTCATGAAAAAACATTGTGTCAATACTCTCAGTCGATGTAATCTCATCATTGATCCATGGTGCATCTCTATTGTGTGTCTCATTTCTTAACCAGATCGATGACCAGAATTTCTCTACTTCTGTGAGGTTGGAGTGACATTGGTCAGTAGTTTTATTTGTGTGGTTTTTTCTCCATTCCTCTGTAAAATCTCCTTTCGTTCAATTTGAATAACCTGTTGTGAAATCTGCTGCGAACGCATGTGTTGTATCTACTAAGTCGGGTATTTAATGCGTTCAGTTTTTGCTTGAGTTTATCCATAATTTCACTCACATTAACATTGTTTTCATCAAATTTGGTATGAATTCTGTATTTATGAAATATATCTATAAAATAGGAAGCAATGTTTGTTCTATGTCTGTGCATTACTTCTTGTACAAATATTATTTCCCGCAAGATACAATTCATTTTGAATTACTTTGTCTTAATCTTTGCAAGTTAAACATTACAACATTTGATTTGAAAATGTGTCGACAAAGTTGCGGAAAAAGAATTCTTTGTGTGTTCATGCTTTTGTGAGAAAGTGTCGACGAACTTGGACATTAGAATATTCGGCAAAATTGGAATACTTGAATGAATAGTGAATATTTTAGTTACGTTTTGGGATTCCCCGATTTACAACTGTGGGATAATTTTAAGGAAGTATTTAAGATGTTTGTCATTCCACCATGACTTGAAATATAAGTATTCAAAATTACTCTTCGTAGGTGTATTCTATCTTACAGTACTAACATAGAGCAAAATGCAATGATTGTTACGAATTACATTTGTAACCATATGAAGAAAAAAATTTTTTTTTTTCGTAATTCAATATTTAGTTTTTAACTTCTTTTACTTCGAAAAGAATGTATAATTCTGAGGTAAATCAGTTATCCCTCTTTTTTGATGCGTAATACCAAATAACAACTTTTATTTTATTTTGTATTGTATGTTTTATCCCCAACGAATTGTGAACAAAACAACGTGGCGATGGAAAGGGAGGATCTCGGCCGCAGCACTTAGTGGAGAACAGTATGTCAACAGTCTTGAATAAGCGGTTTCAGTGATGTTGATGGAAGATGAAGATGTTTGGGAAATATATGCAAGCTATATTAATCTCCACTCAAACTATTGTACTAACGGATTGAGTCATGATACGCTCGCAAACATGTTAGTCACGTTTTTAGATTTTTTTAGTGCTATACAGTATTGAGGTTAAGAGTGGATACTATTTTGAGGCTCTCGAAAGAATGAAATAATTCTTAATATAAGTACAGTGTATTATCAAAATGTTACATACTAGACCAATTTTAAGAAGTTAAAAAGTGTTTCCCGTTATATAATTTTACGTATGAGACTTCAAGTAATAACCAGCTAATTGCATTTTTGAAAAGAGAAATGATTGCTCAAATGTGTTTTTTATTCACTAAGTTTTATTCGCATTTGTATAACGATTTAAAAATTTACATTCTTCTCGAATAAAATAGTGATAATTTGCTTACATATTATAAAGGAAACAGTTAAAACCAGCTAAGTATACATTTAAAACTAACAAGCAGATGACTCCAATACACATTTTGTAAAAAAATAGTTACATTTATATGAGTACAAATAATATTTTAGATAAATAAGGTAAAATAATCAATATTCGATGAATTTTAAGTAACCAGGTTACTATATTTTCTTCATTTTACGTGCTAAAAAACATTAGTTTTTAAAATTTTTTTACATCTAAGGTATGAAGTATTATAATAGCGATTTACATGCCATTGTTAAACCTGTGCGAATAATACACGCACAGAATGAAAAAAATATCAACGAATGTGTGAATGCATCAAAAACAAGGTTCTGTAGGAATAATTTTTGCGCTAACCTTTCATACTTTAAGTAAATGAGATAACAAGATAACAGTACACAAATACATATTGAGACAATAATATTGGAACCCTACAATTTTCCAATTACTGTAGTGAAAGAATAACTGGATGATTGAACATTGACGATATCTGGGGTTTCCGGTAACAACCAGGAGAGTGTAGTTTGTGTTTTCTTGAATTACGGCCGTTCCAAGTTTTTTGTAAAATAATTATATGTTTTAATGTGAGCAATTGACTTCGATATGTTATTCTATTATATCTTCCTATTTAACGTACGTATAATAATCACGTACGTATAAAATGTTTCCCCTTTCTCGCATATTTTCCCGATTGTTTGGATGGTTTTAAATATTCATAAAAGTAACACCAACTTGTGGGCTTAAAATTTTTGAACCATATTCAAAGGATCGACATAAAAACACTTGGAAAGTGTTTGTATCGTGAATGGGACTACGGAATGACGTGGCTTGTATCTGTTAATGAATAGATCAATCTCTGTGGGCCCTGTGTGTGAGTTTTGGGCCCTGTGTGTAAGTTTTGAGACCTGTGTGTTGCCGGTAGCAGCACCCTTTGCCGTTAATTCCTGTGTACTAGATTTTCAGGTCCTTCAGTGACGTAACGAGGTTTAAATATGAACGAGATCGTTAACCTAGTGTAATAAATTTAATAATGCTCTTCTTATCATTGTTCTCTCGAAGCCCCACCGGTGGCGCAGGTGGTAGTGTTGTCGCTTCTCACCAAGTATCTCGGGTTCGATTTCCGTTGGGGCCAGAAAATTTGTAGCTTTTCACATTAATGTCCCAGTTCATATACATGTGACTACTGAAAAGCAAGCATCCTCTATCCAGTTTCTCCTAGTATCAATAACTAACCACTTCTACTAACCCCTCCACGTGGGCCAAGTTGATGGTAAACCATCTAACTGGCTCACGTACTATCTATAGCCTACCACCCAACTCCTAACTCCTATTGTTCCATGTAGATAAGCTTCAATAGCACGCTACATTTCCCATGTACAAATACATTGTTCTCGTTACGTTAGAATCAGATGCGGAGATTTTTTAAATTCATAGTATACTCGTGAATAAATATACCAATAAATGTCCATGATTTATACATATTTTTGCAATTTTAATTCTTTAATCTTTTTTGCTCTTTTTATTTTGATTTGTGTGTCACGGTTGTGTTCGGTGTGGCAAAGTAGATGGATTCTAATAAAGGACGTTCATAGTTAATTATAAACATTTTTGGAATAAACCTAATTTTATATTTTTGAAAACTTATTTAAAATTCATATTAGATATATTTTGGGAGTAATACCCCTAATACCCCTAGTGAAAAATCCTATGAGCAATTCAAGACCTTTATCGTAACATTTATCGTAGATTTACTATTGTAAAACGAGTGTCGTCGTATATGAAATCATATGGAAAAGACGGGAGTGTGAGCTGTGTTCTAATATGATACATTTGTATTTTGTTCCAGTGTACAACACAGTCCCTCTTGTCTGTGTATGGACTTCTCTTCGCGGATACCCTAAGGGATATGGGGGTTGAGACAATTGGCGCAGCTATCATTTCAAACTGCATGGTGGCAATCACAAACTTTTCAGGTGAGTATTTGTTAGATGTAATTACTTATAATTATAACGAATTAATTCATAAAGTTGTTTCTCATATCAAACAGTTTCCCCTGATGAATGTCCATTCTAATGGCTTCGTTATGAAGGGTATTCCAATCTCCATAGTGTATTATCTCTTTAAATATAGTTTCCCAGAAGTGTCCTGAGTTCTTAAATACTAAAAGCAGAGCAAGATTTTAATCTATCGCACTTTCTTCAGTTTAATTACGAATAACTTATCCCTTTAGTACTGAAATTGGTAAATGTGAGCTATGGATGGTCGACACTGTTTTAACAATTCGCCTCTGTTGAACGCATGCCATCTCGTATTCCTTTTGTATTTTTGACACCTGCGCGTCTCTATCGAAGTTGTTCGTAATCTACTGACGTCGTTTACACAGTCAACTCATCCTCCAATATTGATGTCAAGGCGATAAATTGTTACCAATCGAAACTTTCACATCACAACTCTATAGTCTGCAAGAAGAGTGGCTCAAAGTTTTACACATCGTTGTTTTTTCTTGACCTTCGAAATAATATCAGGAAAACGTTGTTGAGATAAGATATGTTGAAATAATTTTCGTACTATTTATGTTTGAGCCAATGTTTTGAAATATATTAGTTTTTCTTCAGGGCAGAAGAAAAGGAATACCACAGTACAGTATGGAGAAAAGAAAAAAAATACAACTATGATATATAATTAAATAAAACACGGTGTGTATTATATTGTGCCATTGGAGGAACTACAAATACAATTTACAAAAAATACGCTTAATACAATTGTTTTGTGTATTTTATCAAGTAAATACCTAAATAAAATTAAAGTGATACAATTGAGAATTGTCAAAACAAATGTTAATACATATTTTTATATTAATTTATATGATATATTTTTACATACAAAAGCAAATGAAAATGTTAATACCAAATTATAAGTTATTATATACCTTATACAATTTATTTTAGGATATTTACAATTACATCCATGTATTCAGTTGGACTGTTGGAATTAGAACACTCTGAAGAAGGCAACCGACCGCCCAATATGACCTCATCCATTGCCTCCGTTACCAGATAGAAACGATAGGACTACCTGGCGTTCCGATTCGATTTCAAAGAGCTGTTAACTATTTATTATTTATTATATATCATAGTTGTAATTCTTTTCTTTCCTCCGAACTATACTGTGGTATTCATTTTCTTAAACCCTGTTGAAGAACTATTATAGATCGGAAAGCTGGCACTTACGTAAATATATTATTTCAACATAACCTCGTCTCAAGAATCCTTTCCTGATATCAAAGTTTTAGACCATTTCAACTAGAGTATTGTTTCTTATTACAATGGTGTAGACGCACCATTGAATTCACTATTATTGGTCTACATTGTCAATGTCTTAATGCTTAATTCGATCACAGTTTGCTCTCTAGGCAATTAAGTAATTCATTGCGTGTATAGTTTCCGCTGTGAAATATTAAAATATCTAAAATATAGCTAGTTTTTCAGAGTTTGATTGAAGGCGAGAAATACTGAGAGGCAGTGATGTTCCTTATTTTCTGTGTTAATCATTTCCCCACTCGGCTCTTAATCAATACGATTCTCGTTGATAGTGAAATCTCATGTAACTGAAACGATACGATTCCATCACTGATAAGTGTTTTTTATCATTATAGTTCTGATTTATTGTGTTTCCGGCATTATCAGAGTATTACATAAGACGGCACCGCATAATAAATTTGTTATCAAGCAACTCTATGAAAAGTACCAAAATAAATTGTATTTTTCTCATATCTATGGCCTGCCCAATATTTTACATCTGCGCTGTCCAACTTCTCTTAGCCCGCGGGCCATTTTCTATATACTTTATATCGATTGAGCCGGCATGAGATGGAGTTTGGAAAAATGATACCCGATGAATAAAACTAATGAGTCGAGTTTTTGTAACGTGATATTTTCATTTTCATCAACAAATTTATATTATTTAAAAGTGAAAATTATATATAGTATTTTTTCTATTTATAAAGGTTTACTGAATTTATAATACAACATTGTAATAAAATGTTGTCATATTGAAATGTAGATGGTGTAATTCCGATCATAATTTTCTATTTTCGACAGGTCGCGTCAAATATTAATTCTGACAGACTTTTGACACTTAAGTTGTGACCCCCAAAGTCTGATGAAAAGTTTGATGTTAAAAGGTCCCAGAAGTCGAGGGCCGCTAGTTGGGTAGCTCTGTTTTAGATAATTCCTGACAATAATTCTAGACTTTGACTTGTTTCTTTTTTTAAGACCGGAATGAAAAAAAAGGAATGCTAGTAAAATCGAATTTTTGCGTATCTGATTAATGAACAGAGAGTGAGAGAGATTGGCTCAGATAAAATATTATTCTGATAATATTTTATATGATAGTATTTTTGAAATTCTTTTATTTACTCTGCATCGCGTAGGAACTCCTCTTTTAATTCAGATTTAACTAACTATGAGACCATAGAATATGCAGTAAGTTCCATTAAAACCATTGAATCCATTCAAAAATAGTTTTGGGACATTCCCAGTTTCATACTCCAATGTATCGGAAAGTCGTGTTCTCAGATTTAAAGAAAACTGATTTAATGCCCTGTAATATAAAACGATGGCAATTTCACTCCATGGATACATTGTGTTACAGGATTGGGTATCGGAGTTGTGATGAAGCGCTTTTCCTACCGTCAAGTCGCTATGGCAGGAGGATTTTTGGTTGCTATTGGCATGTTCTTCACGAGTATGGCGACTCGCATGTGGCATTTGCTCATCACTTACAGTGTGTTAGTAGGTGAGTGTACAATTTTTTCCTAACGTTATTAACCAATGGAACAGGCTCAATATTTTTCTTGTTGTGTGAACTGACCAAGAAGTCGATGAGATTTTCATTTACCTGGACGATTTAGCGACACTGTGAAGATGGAAATATTATTGTTAGATTTATTGTTTCCAATACGTTCTGACTAAGTATTTCCATTGAGTCCTTGTTCTTTTTATGGATCTATCACGAAATACTATTATTTCATTACAGAAAGAATAACAACGAAATATCTCTAAGTATTTGTAAGTGAAATAGCTGTTTTAATCAAAATTATGAACGTGGATTAAATAATAACCTCACAATTGTGGGCGTCCAGTTTTTATATCCACCGTTTTTACGGAACCCAACCAATTATCACCAACTTTCGTCTTATTGTGATATTCTAATTTTGAATGATGGACTTGGTATATTATATATCATCAGGACATTCTCATGAATTATTCAGACAAAGCTTGAAAACAAATATTTAAAGAATTAAAAAAAAGGTTTTTTTTTTCAATTTGCTGATCATTTATGGAAACGTAATTACAGACATATTGGGAAACTCAAGTTAATGTCTGTATTAAAATAAAAATCTGTTCTCATGTTGATATTGGCTTTTTATGAAGTTATTCCACCACAACTGTTGTATTATTCAAAACTCGGTCAGTTTGAACTGAGGTATGTAAAGAGTTATCCTGTAATTAATATAATGTCTGTTAGGGGTCATTAAAATTGCTGGAGTTATTTGATGAGGCATTGCGGTACTTTACCGGCGAGTCCGACTTTTCTCTTTCATCGAACCGCAGGAAAACACAAATATATTTGGTTCTTTCCCAAAGAAAAAAATATCTGAACGGAAACTACTTTTATCTTATTGAAGTTATTCAATGTGTTTTGTCTTTTAATTTTCGGAGTTTATTTTGTGGCGTCCTTCATTAGCTGCAGCAGAGTTACAAAAGAATGACTAGGCATGGTGTACCGAAACACGGTCGGTCAGTGGTCTTATGTTTATTCTGTATTGCGGTTTACCACATTACTTGCACAATAACTGTTCCAAAAGTCACAGTAACTTGTACAAAAGCATTTTTCTATATTAATATTTTTACTAATAGATTTCAATCAGGAGCTTATGATGTCATGTTTCGAGAACATTTTTAGAATGAAGTACCTGATGCTTGAGCTAGTCGTAACACATTAGTAATATGAACATTCATTTTTCCTTTGCGGAATCTTTCCTTTTTAAGAAATCAGTTTTTTAAGTTGAATATATTTGTATGTAGAAGGCCATTGAAGTGATTATAATTTATATTCTCGAGTAATTACGTCCTGGATGGAGTATTATTAACATGCCATAAATTTAATACACGAAAGAACAGTCGGATAGTTTGTTATTCATTTCAAAAATAAAGCAAATTGAACAAAAAGTAACAAAAAAATCAGTGAAATTGAAACCTGGCTGCTATTACTTTCCGGCGACCTATGAGAGTATTCGACTCGAGACTGAAATCATACTAAAGACTGTACTAATCATACTAATTTTATGTATCTAACTTTGTCCATGTAATAATTCCAGATACAACTTCGACCTCCTCGCCTAATTTTTTATTATTATTCCAAAACAAGAAAGTTGTCTATTATTTAAAAAATTAATTTAAATTCGGAAATATTTTTCTATTTCTTCCTATTTTCTCAAATACCCATTTCTAAAACAGAAACCTGTAAACACATTTGTTCGTAATCAACATGAAACCCCTAAAACAATTTCTATAAATTGATTAAACTTCACAAATTTCGAGTCAACAAAATTGTATTAATTTTAATTTTTTCATGATTTCTGATGACGTTTAGTAATGTTTTGTATGTATGTGTGTGTGAAGGTTTGGGACTGGGGCTCTTGAACCCTTCGACGTTCGTGGCGGTGAACGCTTTCTTCAGTAAGTCGCGTGGGCGAGCAGTAGGAATCTCTCTGGCAGGCACCGGACTGGGTCAGATGCTCATGCCACACGCTGTTCGCTTTCTTCTCGACCAATACAGGTGAGACATACATGTATGCAGTGAAATGTGATCAAAAATAATCTCGTTCATTTTAGGACGACGATGCTGGTTTCCTTTCTTCTCCTGAGGGATATCTGTATTGGTAATGTACTGTTCGTCCAGAATGTGGAGTTTTTCTTATTTCAATGATACTCGTATTCTGTCGGTATAATAGCTATTGGTAGGGTATAGTAAGTCAAACAGATTTGGGGTGAAAAGATACGTCGCATCTTCCTTTCGTTTGTAATTAATATCATTTGCAATCTGAAAAATGTGTTTGTTTTGATGTCATGTGTAATTATTTGAGGAATAAATAAATAAATAAATAGGAAAAAATCTGTTGCGTTATAGGAAGAGGAGAGGATATATATATATATATATATATATATATATATATATATATATATATATATATTTGTGTGTGTGTGAATAATGACAATAAATAACATCACTTCAAGAAAAACTCTAGTAAACAAATATGAGTCTACTGAATGAATTGGAAGACGTATAATAGGGTTTTAATAATGTTGGATGATTTTGTGAGGAATATGTGAATGAAGTTGCTGCTTAGTGCTCTTGGCTAATTTTGATATTGGTAATATGAGTAATTGAAAAAACTGATTGAAAATAATCTAACTTTTCCTAATTGAAAATAATCCTAAATTTCTTTTCGCGTATTGGAGAACTGTCAATCAAGTTTCCCAGATTTTGTTGAATAAGATAAAGAAAGATGTAATACAATATGCCATTGAGAGGATTCACATCATCATCATATAGAAATAACAGTGAAAGAAAAAATAATATAGGAAAAAGTCGAAAACTTTCAACAAAATGAAAATGGAGAGGAATTTTTATATTCGTCTAGTCACTCTCTACATCTTTGAGTGGGCGAATATAAAAATATATGCACGGAGGCAGCGGTGGGAGTTATTGTGACTGAAACTAAGAGGAAACGAAACAAATAACGAGATGACGAATACAGGCAAACTACCCCGAGAATATAAAGTCTGAAAAATACGGTTATCGAGAGGAACCACTGCAAATAGATAATCACGGATGACATCATCAGACAAATATTTGAAATGAGTTTAGAATTTAACGTCGTATTTTCTTAGATTTAAGGCAAGCATTGTGTGAGATAAATTTTAAAACAAAATTAAATTGAAGGATTCATTAACTCCAAACAAATTGGTAATGTTAGTCATCTTAATAAATACTTTAGCCATAGGGAACAACCACCTTTCATGGAGTAATCAAATTAAGACAGAAATAGGAGACGGTGATCAGATTCACTATTTATCTTGGTCATGGTCTCTATGGTCAACAAACGAGTCATCTGTGGGAATACCTAGGAGCAAATATGTACATATACTGATGATATTGTGATCGTAGCTAGAAGAAAATGGGATTTAGAAATATTGAAAATTAAAAAGAAAAGGGTGGAACTAATGGTGGTGGGACTAAACGTAACGTGGAACTAATGGTTCAAATTAAAACTAAACAAAATTTACCCGTATTAAATATTCGTGTGACGTGTTCAGCCAAATATTTTAATTATCTGATGGTTTTTTACGTATTTAGAGAAGTATTTTATTTTTATCTTTGAGAGCGTATGTCCTGATTTGCCTCAGGACGTAAAATTATAAATTCGCCACTGGCTTCGAGCGTTCATCGGAATTGATGTGATTGTCCCTTGCTTGCTTCCGGCGAGTAAATTATTTTATTGTACTCCACATAGTTTGTAATTATTATTTGGACAATAATTTTTTAAATGAAAACTGAGATAGGTGCTAGTAATTTCAATTCACTACAAAACGCACATTTCCTATAGTGCTAGTTGATTCATTTAGTTGATTTATCATTGACTCTATTCCATTTCTCTTTCATTAGCTTCGAAGGTTGCGTGCTTGTGCTGAGCGCTATTGCACTGCATGCCATACCTGGTGCTGCTCTGTTTCACCCTTTGCGCTGGCACGCTAAACCTGCGCCACCGCAGCCTCCAGAGCTACAGTTCCTTAAGGGTAGCAAACCTCCATCCATGCCCTATGGCTCTCTACGGAAAAAGAAGGCCTCTATAGTTAAGGAGCATGCGCAGGTAAAAACTTCTTATAATATTTCCTTATAAATAAGTACGTTGTCTGGTTTGCAGTAAGTTACATTTATATATTTTTACCTATACAATGCGTCAGAATAGTTTTGCAGTGTGCATTGCAATCGTGAAAGATCTTTCTATAAATAGGAGTTACCGTTTACTCGCTCAGAACGGAACGGTGCAACTTCACCAAACTTGAGAATTGTCATTTTTTTCGCTAATGTAGGTGTTTCGGCAGCTCATTACTTACAAAATGTCATTTTTATTACTTTTTTACCAGTCATCTTATTTTATGACTACCACTCACAGAAAGAAATTTTGCTTTTAGAAATCTTGTCAATATTTCGTCGGCAATAATTTATACTATCAATGTATCGGTATCAATTTATTTTCATTTGGAAGAATTGTGAGACATATGCCTTATTAGGCTTCCTGAGATATATCAAAAATGACAATTGGCGATGGTACGTAAATTTTGGGAGATGTGGGGAAGTGGATTCTTATACATTTATTTGACCGCTATTATCATGTACTATCAGCTGCCACTATAATAATAGCACATAAAATGGGGATTTATTTATTTTCCAAAGTTTCATTCGTGTTGATTAATTTTTCAATATTCTATGTGTACTCCAATTCTATTTATAGGCCAGATAAAAAAAAGTAATTACTCCTTTCATAACCTAGCTAAGAAAAATTTGACACATCCATTATTTTCTAGTAACTTAATAGTAACCATAAAATGTGTTATTCACACTTTTTTTAACATAGACTGATTTTTAGCCCTTGTTAAGTTTCGTTGAGAAAAAAAGTTAATGAGTTAACAAGTTCAACTTTTAATCTCAGAATGTGGACGAGTGTGTGCCATTAACTGGCAACGGACGAGAAACACTGTCTCTGCCTGATCAGACCATCTCTAGCAATTCTATTTCCTCGAGATGTGGCCACCCATTGACAACCAGTTTGCCTCACCCATCGCCGCTCCGGGATGTGGCAGTTGTTGGGGAAAATCTCCCTGCAGTAATAAAATTGAGGGAAGATGAAAGTAACTGCATGGTTGTGACAGATGAGGAATTATCCAAAGGTAAGAATCATACCTCCATTGATTAATGTTATTTAGAATATCAATCTTATATTTTTTCGTAGAAATTAGAAGTATAGCCAATGTGTCTTGGATTCGATAATATCGTTAAGAAATTATTTTTGAGGTTATTGTGTTATTTACGTAGAAATTGTGATTAGTTTATCTGAGTCCGCCGCCTAACGCATAGGCAACAGGTTCGAAAACTGACTCACGCGTTCTACATGAGCATTCAGAAAAGTCTATGAAGCGATTTTTTCGAAATTCCATGTAGATTTTTGAAATTAGTTTTCCAACAAACGTTTGTAAGTAACAACCGCGGAGCGCACGAAACCCTGTCTGCCTGCTTACCTTCCTGCATGTTTTCTTATCTCTCGGGAATCACTTAACTGATTTACGTGAATCTTTTTTAATTCATAAGAATGTTCTCAGGAAAGGTTTTAGCTTGTAATTTGTTGCGTTAGGAAAAAAAAAGGCAACGATGATATTGGAGAATCAAGTTGGAAGAAATCCATCTTCATCACATGTCTATCTACAAAAGTTAAGCTATATTTTTAAGAACTTGCTTTCAATAATTTTCATGTAAACATACTTCAACTTTGGAGAATGATTAAAGTAGGTAAAAATGAATCCTGATTAAATTAAATAAGTTTTTTCTTTGTGTATTAAGAAAGATAAATACTGATTTAAAGTCGTAAAATTTGGACGGATAGTTAAGAGCGTTTTACAAGCGTTTTAGTTTTACAAGCAGTAGCCGCCGTGAGTTGCTTCGGAAAGCTAGAACATGACTGGTGCGGCACGTCACCCGGTGTGAGGTGCTCATGTGAAGCAACCGACTTGCCATTTTCGACAATTCTAAAGTTTACTTGTGTATGTTTAATGTACGTAATATATAATATATACCTACTCTTAAGTTTAAAGTATGTAGCGAATATCTTTGTAAATTTGACATTAATATTGCCTTATTTTGAACTATTACCTTTTAATATTATCAGAAAGAGACACTCTTCTGACCATATACTCTTTTTATCTTACTGGACTAATGTTTAATATAATAATGGAGTTTGGCAAAAACAAATTAATAGATAAACTTTAGTCCCGCATACGTTACTCGACAAGAAGTGTAACACTCTTAACAAATCCTCTCAAGAACAGGTCGTGCTCTAAAATGTTGGGGGCTGAGCCTTAAGGAAAGTGTCTCAGACATAAGTTTTTTCTTCGTATATTTTCGCGGTTGTTATTGAGATTTTTTGTAGTGTATGAACTTGAAGAAAATATTAAGTTTCTATAATTCAGTTTTCTATGCTTTTTATTTTCGTTTCTAATGAGTATTGCATTTATTTGTTGTATTGCTTGCACTTAACTTTAATGCTTTTCCTTGATTTAATTCATGTCCTACCATGTTCTTACATTTCAATAATATTCATCTTATTTATATTTTCATTAATTCTCACGTTTCACCCCCTATTTATACTTACCTTGTTTCACTTTGCGTTCGTTCATACATGCCTTGTTTGACTTCGAGTGAATACTCAACTTGTTTTACATCTCATTAATGTGTGGTTGTTATTTATTTCAGAAACTCCTCTAAAGCGATCAACCGATACGAAAGAGAGTTGCCTTCATCGTTTCATTCGCCTCTTGGACTTCGATCTCCTCGCCGATCCGTTCATGCTCTCTCTGCTCACTGGCTTGGCGGCGGTGTACACAGCTGGGGTGAACTTCAATATGCTATTCCCTTTCTTTCTGAAGAACCAATTGAAACTAGCGAACTCGGACGTGGCATTGTGCATGTCCAACATGGCGGGCTTTGATATCTCGTCCAGGCTGTTGCTACCTGCAGTAACCGACCGCCTTCATGTACCTGCCAGAATCACCTTCTTGGTAGGATCACTGCTTCTCGCGGCTTCACGATCACGTAAGAATTCAACTCTTATGCTGTATTACATTTACGTTTTTTTATTCGTATACATATAATGTGTTGACAAAATACTCCACTCCCAACGACAGCCATGGTAGTGGTAGCGTCTTCGCTCTCTACGAACTGCTGAACGGTAGTGCGCGGTTCGATTCCTTGGTCGACCGTCTGGGTGAGGGGTGAGGTTTTCAACTGGGGTTTCCCCTCACTTGCGTACCTTGAATTCCCTGGCAACCCAAAATATCTCCTCCCTAATTCCTTCACTAAAAATCATGTGGTTAGTTAAAAGAGCGAGAACCTAGCCACACCATAAATAAGTCAAAAGAAAATAATGTATGTTTGCGACTTTTGAAGCTCGAGTTATGATCACGTGTGTTCTATGTTTACAAAATAGTTCAATATTATTAATATAATTTAATTTGTTTTAAGGAACTGAGTGACCTGAAATAATAGTTATTGTTTGTATCTTATCACTTGTCAAATTTAAAGGAGGTTTAATTGTTGCTGGAAGACTTGCAAATATATTTTTTTGTGAGATTATCACGTATAAATCAATTAGACACGTATTTCTTGCATTAAATATTTTTTTGATCGCCGTATTTCTTGCAGTGTTAGCGTTGCAAACAACATTACCTGGATTGCTGGCAACGACAGCAGTCTGTGGTTTCGTACGTGGAGGCACGATTGTCAATCTGAACCTGGCTATAAGTGAGAATTGTAGTCCGGAACGTTTGCCAGGAGCACTCGGAATCAATATGGTCATAAAGGGATTTTCCATCCTGGTTCTTGGACTCTTCATTGGTGAGCTTCACTTGTTTAGTGATTTTTATCCTCGAGGTCGCTGAGCGAAGATAGCTATTAGAGATTTTAAAAAATTATAAAATCGTGAGTTGAGTTCTTAGTTAACCGCTGCAATTGAGAGATTTTCCTTTGCTGAAACTATTTTTATTTTTGTGAAGTTAATTTAATTTTAGTTTTTGAGATGTTTCAGGAATGTAATTCTAAATATTAATGTTGAAAATAAAGCAGCTCTTGAGTTACATTTTTATCATAACTGGAACTTTTGTAAGTCCTAAGAAAAGACTTTTGAAATTGAACTTGTCAATGTTTCATCCGGCTTTTATTTTGGCTTTATTCGAAACTAATCATGAATATTTATCATGAATATGCCCTGTTCCTTCTTGACATCGGTCATATGTAAAGGTTGAGACAAATTATCTTATAGTGACTGAGATGGGTGGAAGTGACTGAGAAAACTAACGTGGTATATTAATGTGCTCGTCAGTGCTATGTGAAGCCGTCAAGATTGTTTTGGTTATTACAAGCTTTTATTTAACTCCACTTCTTAGTCCGTTTCATTGGGCCAAATCTTCCCACAGAATTTTAAACCACTTCCCCTCAACCGATTGAATTGAAATTTGGCACACGTTTATAAACCCTCGGACAATACAATATTATGACGTCTATTTCGAATACAAACGTTTAAAAATTTGTTTTTAATTACAATTTTATTCCCAATAACTCGCGGCGAATTATTTCCGGGAAGCTTCCCCTGAAATACAATACATCTCTCTTATACAAGTAAGTACAACGCATTGCATAACCTACGCGTTTCGTTTTAACTACTTATCTTATCATTACGATCGTTTCTTAGATGTTTATGCTATCGGAAGGTTTATCTCACGGGTGCTATATCATTTACGCTATTTATTTTTATAACTCTGAAGGATGCGGAATTAAAAATCGCTCGAAGCATTGGCAACTTACTTTACAAAAATATTTTCTACAGCTGATATCCATATCTTATCATCTAGACGTTAAAAATTTCAAGTGCAAGACATTTTTTTATTATTAAGCTTTATTCGTGTTATTTCATAAGTTTAACTCATAATTGATTCAAACATTAGAGGATTTTGCATGCAAATCTATTCGTTTATGATGGATTATATTTTTATTTTACCTACTCGTCTATCTCTTCCAGGCTGGTTACGCGACGCATCGGGGAGTTTCACTCTGTGCATTCATTTGTTGTCGCTTTGCGTTGTGGCACCGATGCTCATTTGGAGTGTGGAGATCTGGCTGCAGAGGCGCCGTCGTCGCCGGCGTGATAGCATTCATTCCACTTTACACGAACACGTGCCATCACCTGTGACCCCGGAGTCGTCTCCTCCACCTTACGAATCTCCTGCAACCCGATCTCTCGAGATACCAGCAGCAACTAAGAATCAGCGGTGATCAGTACGGTACGCCAAACAAGATTTTCGATACTACTTGGTGATGGCGGGTTATGTAGTAGATAACGTAATGTTGTTGGTCTTGTAGTGTGGAGGAAGTATAAAGGTTGTTATTTGTTAGTTTTACAAAGTTTCCTGTGATGTGATGATTTCTACGGATAACCTGCGTCAGCCAGCAATCATAAATGTGAAATGTTACTTGTAAGGTTTTATTAGTTACACGATGAAGTGGAGCTGGTCTCCTGAAAACACGAATTGTTATGCTTCTTCGATACGCAAATAAAAGCTTCTATAAATAAATATTTTTGTGCAGCGGCTTGAATGAATTGAACCAGGCCTAAAATATTTTGCTGTGGACATCATAGAGCTGTGCCTTGAAAGTTGAATATTAAATCATCTTCCAGTGTTGAAACATGGAAGAATACTGGGAATTACATCAAGATAAAGTGATCTGTGATTTAAAATTAGTATTGAAGATGAAACACGTGTGCCAACTTAAATGTGGAAGATACAAAGTGAAAGATCTATTTATTAATTTAAGTGGTGTTAATAGGTCTGAGAATTCGCCTATTGTCTCAAACACGTCAATGCAGGTATTGAATTTGAGGTCGTTCTCTCCATAATGGCTATGTTCATTGAGCTTGTGTAGTATCTGGTTTTATATTATGATTACTTAAATAAAGAGTTTAATGTAAACTGTCATAAGAACTGAATTATGTACTTCTGTGAGCACATTCAATGTATCAATAATTATATTAGATTTTATATTACATTTGATGTTCTATCCTTTTACTTGCACTACTGCATTACAAACTTTTACTGTTTCTGAAAATTTGTTGCTTGGATAGTGCTCAAATATACCATTGATAGGTTAACCTTACAGGGTATTATTGCTGAATACGTTTACATGAAAACACTTGTTTTATTGAAAACTACTTACATCTCATGATAGGTTGCCAACTGGCCACTTTTAAAAATTGTGTACATGTGAGTGTTTCTAGCATGTATTTTGAAGTAATATTTAGTATTCCTAGTAGTGTATTATACTTAAGAAGTTGGATAACCAGAAAGAGATTATTTTAGTGATTTGCAATGTTATAATGTTTGTATTTTTCATGACAAAATGTTTAAAAACTACTTAAAGAGATAGTGATGGAAGTTATAGTTATTATATTATGAAAGTACTTGTTCTGAATGTTGGAAGAAGCGGAGAACACTTTGTATAGTTTAGAAGTAATTTAAAGTATTTTGTTAAACTAAAGCATTGTTGTGAGGAATATTTGATTGTGCCCTCTCCTAGAATAAATTGATTATATTCCATGGAAGATATATTTATAAATAATATTGTTAACCTGACATTTATTCACATGTAGAGTACTATATTTATAAGAGTAATCACCCAATTGTATTGGAGGTAGACCATCATCAAGCTTACATTTAGTTGCCTGATCTAAATGCCCCGAGAACACACCAACTTTTAAATTCAAACCATTTAAAACTCCTGTTTTATTCTCTATTTTGTCTGTGTTCAAATTTTTATTTATAAAGTTATTTATAAAATTTATTACTGCTAAATTAACATTTTATCAGTACTTTTGATAAGGATTATGATTAATTTTAATGAATTGCTCATAACCAACTCGTGGTGCTTAGAAATGTATAACACAAATACATATAGAACAAGAACATTTGTCAATACAAATGAATCTGACGCACTTATAAACCCCACGGTTAAGTTGAATAACGGTAGAAGAGTTCATTTTTACTTTCAACACGCCTACAATTTTGCTATTTGACATATCATGTATCTATACAATTAAAAATTAAATGCTGTATGTTGGTAAGTGCATCACTTGAGAACAGAGGGACCGATTTGGGTAATAAAAATAAATAAAGTTCGTAATAGTCAGAATGAGGTTTTTAGTGAAAGAAAATTAGAAAAGTTGCCCGGAAAATTGGAAAATTCGGGAAAAACTGAAAGTACTTTTCTCTACGGGGTTTTTGTGTGAACTCAAGACCATGTCTAGTATTTCTTTGTTTTTATTTTTTACTTGAATATCGATCTTGCAATCGAAATATAAATAAAACACTTTGAGATTCATTGTGATTTCAAATTTAATGGAGGAAAATAAATCGTTTTGTTGACATGGAATTCTGACTTAATTCAATTATACTTAAATTTTGGAACAAAACCGCGTGCTTCCAAGTCGATCACATTCCAGTCACATCAAACATTTCCGGCATTTTATCGGTGTATTGCTGATATAATTCATCTCGCACGTCAAATTTCCCATTGGCGTACTTCTGAATATCCCCCTCCTCAAATTGAATATCCATGGCTACAATCGCTAATAGATACAATGATCACTTAGATATACGTTTTTAAAAATATTTTTACTTTGTTTACACATTTGAAATAGCTTTACACAAATTCACAAAATGATCACAAACAAATTTATTGAAGTTTGGACAGGACAACGTCTGTCGGGTCAGCTAGTACTAAACACTTCTTAATGTAACTTAATACACTACAAAAGAAATCACCAGTCCATATAGTTTGTCCAGTCTCTAAATCCTTGTTTTATAGTGTTAAGATGGTTTAACTACTTCAATCACCTGAATATTAAAATTCATAGAATCTGTCGAAACTATTTGTCTCAGATTCTTTATGCCCCTGAGACACAGCTTAATAAAAAGATTTATTTAAGGTGGAATCTATCTGTGGATTCTGTTTGAACAAGTCGTGTGTGTAATCAAGCGTCTCCCACTGTGATTTTGGTGCTCAACACTACCTGAAGCAAAATATTCTCCGGTTAATAATTTCGCAACATCTCAAACGAATAACTTTCGTTGTAGAGTATAACTTGGACGACCCTCTGATAGATGTAACGTATTAATTGTGTTGTCTTGCAAACCTGTCGAAATACGAGCCGAAATATCTGTCGTATTGCATGTCAGACGAAATGACTATTTACAGGACCGCCATTACGTCGATAATGTTGCAGTACTTTTTACATATAGTGTAGTTCCTATATCACATACATCCACCACTTGATTCATGACGACCCCTATACTTCTATCACGCTGATAATTTATAAATAAATGGGCAAGGTACCATATTTTCCAAGTTTTATTATAAGATCCTGTGACCAAAATTAATCCGTGGTAAAAAGTACACTGATCGTGGAGCTGACGACTAAGCTTTAAACTCATCAGTTTCACCCTAAATTGTGAAAGTTTATAGTATGATTAATCATAAACCTTATCAATATTTTCCTGTTGTGGTTATAACTCTGTCTTTGCAGAAATTTACCTGAAATACATTATTTTGTGTAGTAAGAGTTTCAGATGAAGTCAATTAACCTATTTCTTGGTTACAATTGAAATTGCAACTGTGATAGTGTTGTTTCAATGTGTTGCTAAAACTTAAAGCTGAAAAATACTATTTATTGCATTGTCAGTAACAAATGTGCATATTTTACAATACAATATTTTAATCGAGAAGAGTACCACGACATTTAGCATTTACGTAAAATTCATCAGATATGTATATAAGTTGTGGTTATCCTTTTTATTAAAACGTGATTGATCATTTGAGGTGTGTAGGTCACGATCTATTGTGAGGTTCAATAATAGAAAGACTGTAAAAGTTGTTTCACGCCTTGTCAGTATTGCATTTTGTGACATGTCTGCCAGCTTCTGCTATATTTTTGAGAATAAATGTATTGTATTCAATAGTGTATTTATTCAATGAACGGATAGACCTATAAGAATTGTTTTACCAATGTGCATTTATCCCTTTATCTACATTTGTAAGATTAATTGGATCAATTTGTTTACCGCGTATTAACTGGCTAAGTGAGTAGAGCGCTGAGCTGCCGGCTGGTCGGACAGATTTTCATTCCCGGTGAGGCATAGGATTTTTCCTCACTCTTCGAAATGAAGACTGACTCGCTTAGTATGACCTACTCATCCTACTATGAAATGAGTATCGGGTCTGTCCCTGGGAAAACCGAAGATGTACACATCCCCTGCTCCTGGTATCGAAGGCTGACTAATTGCGAAGCTCTATCCTCCCTATAGTGCTCGTTGTGGGACAGTTTCACCTTATTTAATTGAATGTATTTCTCAAGATTTATTTCAATTTCAAAAGGGCTATATTTTAACAACAACCAAAATATACAGTATATATGGCGGGGCTTAACACCCGTGCGCCTTACAGAGACCCTGAAATGTACCGTGGGCTGTGCATACTATACCCCAGTATTTACTCTCAATGAACTGAAACAGAAACTAAAATTAGAGATATTGAAATATTTCGATTATTTGGAAGGTAAGTGATATCAGTAGCGGAAAAAGAAATTAATAAATGTTAATAAGTTATAATAAGAAAAAAATTACTGTCATGGCTATTTTTTTTAAATATAATTTTAATTTTTAATCTCAGCTATTGTTATATTACTTAAGTGACTGTTTCGTTCATTGAGCACCATTGGGAACGACGGAAAACCAACGGTTAGGGCAAGCGCGCTAAGCATAAAAACAATCTGGCTGGTAACTGGAAACCTGTAACAGAACAAAAAAATTCGGCGGCAGAATCAAATAAATTCATAGAAAGAATACATACTTATCTGCAGGGCAAATAACATATTCATACATACCAATATACTCAAATAATTCTTGTTTACTTATTTACCTACAAATACTACATGTACATGTACCCACATCCACATATGTACACATTTTTTAAATCAATGAAAACATACTAAAATAGAATACTAATATTACTACTACTACTAACAATAATAATAACAATAATAATTTAAACAGATTTAAATTAAGTGTGTTCATTCTGGTCAATCTCCTTTATCAGTTCCGCCTCCCTCTTTTTTCGAACCAAACTCAAAAACCTGCCAAGGAATAAAGTAACGGATATTCTATTATCTCGCATTATTTCAAAAGCTAGAGTGTAATTTCTTGGTTTACGATTGTATCCCCCCTCAAGCAGCCACTTTTTTCGACCTATTTCAGTGCTAACGCAATTTAACAGGATGTGGACCCAGTCTTCTTGTTCCGTGCATAAAGGGCATTGCGAATCTCGATCCCACCTCAATTTCCTTAATTTCCATCCCCCAAGGCGAAACCAAGCGTAACCTGCTCTTGCTACCTTGTTTAATTTGTCTATGTAAGGTTTTCGCCCCCAGTCTCCTGCCACAATATTCTACACGATTAGTGATCTCTTTTCCTGTCTCTCAGCCCTTATGTTGTGTTTCTCTATGTCTTCAAATCTCTGAATAATTAATTCATAATCAGATCTCGTCGGAGCTGTCTGCCACAAGTGTCCTAGACCGGTAGTTTCGATTATAGTTCTAATTTTTTGACCCCACCCATCGTTACACGTTAACTCGTAGCAATCGTATATATTGTTGTTCCTTTCCCCGTTTCTTATTGAAACCCAATATTTAATGGCCCTCATCTTAATTTTTACTTCTAACGGTAAAACTTCGAATTACCAAAGAGTACCACAGTTAGCTGTACTCGGAGGTACGCCAAGAGTATTTTTCAAGAATTTGTTTTGAAGCGAATTAAGTGATGCGCTATCCCCAACACCCTATATTTCAGCTCCATATGCTACTGCAGGCACGAATAGTAACGTGTACATCGTTACTACAATCCTAGGATCAATGTCAGGGATGGTACCAGTACTTCTTTGGATTTCATTTGGAACATACATGCCTTTTTGTTTTGATTTTTGTATATGTCTTGACCAGGTTACGTTCATGTTTATTTTGACACCTAGGTAAGTGTAATCTTTAACTTTCTCGAGAGGTTGACGTTTGTAATTCCAAATTTCATTTTTACTAAACATCCATCCGTTTTTTAACACCATGACTTTAGTTTTATGTATGTTTATATCTAGAGACATTTTATCACAGAACAGTTCCAACGTATCTAGACCTATCTGAAGTCCCGACGGTGTTGTGGAGAATAGAACAAGATCGTCCGCAAATAGCAACCCCGGTATTTGTTTCTGTTCAGGAGGAGCACCTATTGTTGGGGCATCTGTGGATGCCTCACATAATTTTTCTATTATATCGTTAATAAATAATTTAAATAGCAACGGAGAGAGAACACATCCCTGCTTCAGTCCCTGAGTTACTTGAAAAGTTGGAGTTAGAGTAGTATTATTTGTTTTAACGCATGCATTGTCAGAGCAATATAAAGCTTGCAAAGTACGTAGAAATTTTTTTGACACTCCCTTGTCCGCTAATACACACGATTTATTTTTGACATGAAGTTATAATGAGAAATAACGATTTAATTATGTATACAGTATTTCGATGCGTTTTTAGAATGAAATACCGTGACTGTTGAAATTTTGCTGCTTTTTGTACAACGAACAATGGATATAATGATATGTATTTACTGAATTATTTACTGGATTAATTATTTGTGGGTAATCACAAGTTAAAAATACAGTTTAAATCATTTTTTTACGCATTTCCAGCGTCAAACCTAACGGGACAATTTAGTTATGCAATTTATGATGATATTGTCAAACACAACGATGGAAATTAGTCTAATAAACCCTGATATCGGCCAATATCAAAAAAGTTCGGAAAGTATTGCTTCCTTGTGTTTTAATCTTATCAAGCTGTAGATGCTTTTATCCATTGTATATACTACCAAAAATTCTGATGTTCATCCATCATAGTGTTACGATTTTACTCGACATTTTACTTACAATTCTGACCTACGTTCACTTCACGGTATGAAGTAGTTCATCTCATCAGTTCTTTCTTCTCCGTTAAAATAGTTCCATTTCTGTTTTGCTATCCTCTTTTAAATATTTGAATATGGCAGAACCCTTGAGGATGTTGGGGTGCTACGAGTGTGATGGTGAATCGGATTAAATGTACAAATATTATGATTATTAGCAGCTATCACGTAGGACCAAATGCGAGTCAAAACGTAGTAATGTATAACCTCATTCAGAACAGAGTTGTCTTCATCCTGCGGTAGGGAAGTTATTAGAATACCTTTCCTGTCGTACACTCCAGACGTAAATGATGCTGTTTGTGCTGTAACGTGTTGTATGCTTGGTATTTTTCCTACCACAGCGAATGTAGAATTCGCTACTTACATGTAGAGTTTTTACATCATACGTGTTTTAATCGCCACACCCAAAGGAAAGAACTAACCGTTAAAAATAAGCGCTACTTGTAACCACAATAATTGATGATATTGGATTTAGGAATTTAAAATTTCGGGCTGATATTTCAAGGAAAGATACCGAAAGTAAGACTTGAGGATAATACATCGTGAATTCAAAGGCAATCTTGATGCAGGAGTCGCGGGCAAGGATGAATCATCACTGTGGATTGGTAACGAAACAAATTTCAGTGGTAAAACGAAATTAAATGTCTTGCTTTCACCAGAATAGGCCACATGAACCTTTATTAATTACAACTTACGTTAGTACTATCTCCAGTTTACAGATAAATTACTTTAATAGTAAATATATCAATGATACTCATTTTTAAGTTCTGCATTTTGTTTTCGAAAAAGAATTCATATTCATTATTTCAGAGCGTGTCAGAGAACGTTTTTCAAAATTCCTATTATTGTTTTAAAAATATAAGAAGATAAATAAACTCTAATATGCAAGTGGTTGAATACAAAGTCGGGCAAAATTCTATTGTTCAAAGGAAAACTGACGACAAAAAATTTATTTTTTAAATTCTTTAGTAAAATAGCATGTGCATTGATTGATGGAGAATAAGATGTTTAAGAGAATTTTTTGGGGTTCGTTATGTGTATGGAATTGATTAATCATATTTTATGTTTAAAACGTGTGTATTGGCTCTACCCGCATTTTTATTCTTACCATCTGTTACCATCCACTGCTATACTGTTCTATAAAAATACTATATTTTGAAAAATCTTATTAAATATTTCCCCTTTAATTATGATATTACCATGTGCATTCGCGATTTCCTTAGTTTCAAGGGAAATGTTCTTCAATAAAATTTCTTCGCACATTATCAAACCAAGTAGTGAAAATTAATTGGTTAATTATTTCTGTGAATACGATTTAGTTTTATTTGCTGGTATCGATATGAATAATTCACTGCATTGATTAAATCCAAAACATAACCTAGTAATTTCACATCAAATTATTAATAATTTTTCTACACCAATTCTGTTTTACTTTCTCTAGAAAACAAAACTGAGATGAAACAAAATTGTAGGGTAATCACTTATTCCGTAATTTTGTTCCAGTGTCGCGAGAATCCAAGAGTAGTGACAATGGCGCGTCTGAGGACACGTCCATTGGGAATGGATGCTATACCTTTTAGAATGCACCCCACGTACGCGTCGCGCCCTTAACAGGGAGAAAGAGAACTACGCCGTGGAGAGGGAATCCCCCCTCCGCGTAGGCAGTGAGGCGCGGAATTTTATCGGCGCATTTCCCTCCTCACTCTAATTGTGCTTCGGCTCCAGAAAGTCGCCTCTCGTCCCTCATTCTGGTAACAAAAGAGGCCAGAATGTGGGGGAGAGTGGTACGAAGTGGCGAAGAGACCTATGAGTTCCACTGGACGCTTCTTTCGATCACATTTCCTTGTTTTATTTATTTATTGTCTTATGGGGATAATGTAATTGGGTTTTGAATGCCAGTCGGGACTTAATATATTGGTGACTTGTGTACGTTTGTTATCCAGTTTACGAATTTAAATTTGAATTTTTGTGATATTACAGTATTTTGGGATGGTCTTTTTACAGTGATTCTGAAAAGAGTTCTATTGCTCTATTTTGATGTTACATCTCGGAAAATTGAGTCATGATATTGAAATTGTTTTTCTTAGTCTGTTCGATGTTCCATGTGCGCAGAAATTTCAGCGCAACTGAACTAATTCAAATTCGTTTTTATAACAGATTTTGTTTCTGTTGACGTTCAACACAAAAATAAATCGGACTTTATTTCAAAATAATATTTCTTTCAGAAGGTCACGAAAAATTAGTTTTAAATTTTGTAAAACACAGGATATTTAGAGCCTACGACCAATTCCTAATGTATCTTCAGGAATTTTAATTCAATTAAACATTTTCGACAGTATATGCTATGACAAGAATGTTGTATTCGCCAGTAGTTACGAAGTGGCAATTTACTATTAGCTTCAACTCGAGACTGTCGAGCCAATGCACTGAACAGGATATTGTCTCTCAATGGACAATACGTTACACTTGCATAAAGTGTAATCCTTTATAAGGAATATGACTTACGCCCTTATAATTGCAACGAACTTCGTTTATTAAAATTTTCATTTTTTCCCATAAGATCACCCTCTGATATTTTCATGAGGCGTAAGCTATGAAATTATCTTTGTTTAGCTTCAAATATTCTACACGGATGGATGAGAAGGATAATTTTCCGTTTCTAGCATGTATTCTTTACCAGACACGTGTATAAATAAAAGCAGCAAATTATTTATTTAAAAGGACCCTTTATGAAGGAGGGTGAATTTACGACGATCTCGTGACAAACATCTAGTGGGGTAGATGCTTAGAAGGATATTTGAGTTTATATATTAAATATTTTAGTAGAGCTTTTATTAAATGCAAATCACCATTAACTCTTATAATAGAGTAAATAAATAAAATAAATGAATACAATAATGTATGTTATAATATGAAGTCATGATAAGTTATGAACAAACTATTAAATTATCTTTTTATTGGTCACAACGTATGAAAAAAAAGAAATATAAACCACCCATAAAATTATTACACACCATTTAATGCAAATTAACAGTAATTAATATAAAGAAGAAAACTTCATTACATTTTAATACAATGAATCGTTTCACCACGCAAAATACTTATGCTCTCATAACACTGTGAAAAGGCGAATACAAAGATATAACATATATTGAATTCGAACGAATTACAACGTAGAAAAGAAAAGCGTAGGGAAAATTAAACGTATCCTAATAGGAAACATAGCTATAAGAATATGAAACGCAAATATTCATAGCTGAATGAAAATCGTCGAGTTATCCTCGTATCTTTACCAAATATTTAATTATTCGCGACGCTGTTGTTAGAAATTGCTCTAGTAAGTAAATTACGTCCATTTGCTTTACATTAATTATGAGGTAGTAAAGATGTAAGTGTATGGTAATCAACTTAAGAATATAATTTACACCCAATCATTGAATATGAATATTTATGGTATTTATTTTTAAATATATGTTTCTATTTGATGTGTTGTGTAAAAAATTGTTTAGTATAAGGAGGACGATAGTTTGAATTCTTTTGAGTCGTACGTATAATTTTGAGTTATATAATTTTGGGTTCTTAGAGGTACATAGGGATCCGATATTACATAATTCTCTCGTCTTTTGCATCTAAGGATTATGAAGAGTTAATAACATTTTCATTTTGAAACAATTCATAAATTTTATGAAACTTTTCGTGGGATGGAGCAAAGTTCTTCAGTCTCTTCTAAGGGGGCATGTTTTTTTATATGTGATATCATGAAATGAATCAGTTTTCTGCTTCTCCAAGTCCTGTTGACTCGTGTTCTTATATGGCATATTCTGACAGAGAACCATAAAAACACAATTAACATCTGTTAATATACGACATATGATATTAGTTGAAAGAACAAATTGATGAAATTGTGATATGAGGCTTTATGGGATTGATCCACAAAATCCCTGATCTTTGTATTCGTCGTTCCGTTCGCCGCAACAGACGTCGCACCTCGCAGTGCACTAGGAAAACTCCACACCGACGGTCCGCGAAGCGAGTGTGTTGGCCGCCAATCAGCTGACTGCGGAGCGACGAAGGCGTCGCGGCGACGGGCAGCGGCGCGGCGGGCAGGGGATAGTTGGAACCTCGCGGACACTTTATGTTTGGAATCTGATGGAGGAAGCTTGGCTTTTGGGGAGAATCGCCAAGATTAGGCAGAAATCTCGCCTCGAAGTGAGATGTATATCGTCCGCTCACTGAGAGACGACCACGGAGTATGTCTGGTGCAACTGTTCCTTGTGAGAGGTGGAGTCGCGGGTAGTGAGACTCGCGACTAGGGCAGGGAAAGGCGACCTTCCACCACATGCACCTCGCGTTGCTACACTTACAAATGCTCGGGAAAACGAAAGCACCTTACGACCGACGGATGCGGTCGGATTAAGACATCTTCAAGTTTTTTTTTCTTGAAAATTATTGTTCAGGGCAGATGCAGAGTTTTCTTTCTTTCTTCATTTTTTGTAAGTTAAAAAAAAATCTATCTACCAGATGGTGGAAAATTTGTTCATAATTGATATTAAAGATATGTTTACGTTTTTTGTGGCATTTTCCAGCGTGTGTAGCAATGGGTAGTTACTCGGCTCCTCTGTATAGCTGAGGATTCGGACCCCTTCTTTATTTCTGAAAGAGTCCTTTTAACTCGCCGGGGACACTGAGTATGGCAGGGATTGCGACGTAAAGACACAATAGGAATACCTAGTCCGAAAGTTGGTTCCATATATGCATTCTCCTACATTTATTTTCTCGTCATTTGAAAATTTTCAAAGAGCTCTGTACATCGATAAAGTATTGAGTAAAGTGTAATAATCCAAGTATAAAAACTAGAGGTGGAAAAATGCAATAAATATTCTTCTTCACACAGCACTCTTAATTAGGAAAATACTGCCTAATTGATAGTGTCTATTCATAATCCTTTAGGATATACTTTAATATATAAAATCTTTATGTTTTGGGAAGAACATAATTTGAATTATCTTTTGTTTTTATTGAATTTGTATACTTTTCCCATACATTACAATAAAGTGATTTCAACATTTTTCCTTAAATTGCCTATCCAACAATTATTTAAAAACAGAAGAGAAAATTATATATTCCGTGTTGCTTAAAGTTTTGCACAATTGCTTTCCTTAAAATGTTCTTGAGCAGTATTTTTTGAACAGTTTCTTAACGCACTTAATGTTTTTTTTTTAGGAAAACAATGTCATTAGACTATACGCAGTCTTGCGCATTAGAATTGTACGAGTATTTTCTATGAAAGATAGAAACGAATCTCTCTCATATAAACTCTACAAAATGATTTGTTTGTCGGGTGAAATTTATTACGAGTCATAAATAAAACGTTCGTTTCTCCCAAATTTCTTCCAGCGATTTCCACCAAGGATAGAGAAACTCATCTGCAGTAGATAGGCCCGTAAAGCAGTTGTAGACTAGGACCAGCGGCCATCAACTCTTTTGTCTCTTCATTCCACATCGTGTACGTGCAGCGTAATCTAGTAGCCGTATTGTCATCTTGAGACGGGGATTTCAAGGAGACCTCGAGTCTTTGGTATGGGTTCCGTCTGTGTGTATTCCGGGTTTAAAGATTTCAATAACTCCCATGGTAAACTTGGCATTGATGTAGCATGGAGGATTACATTTTGCTCTGGGGAAAGAAAAGTTATTTCAATTTGTTTTCGAAAGAAGACTCTATTATATATGTGTTATTAATAAAGTTGTGACTGTGTAAACTGTTTCATTACTACATTATATTTTATTAATATTATATTGTAATGAAGAAATGTAAAATCAATAATCAATACAATCCGATTAAGGACAATTGATAACGGAATTAATACGATTAGAATGGAATTTTATTTCTTAGAACAAGTAAATGATACTGGAAACGGACTAATGATACAGAATTGTTTTTGCTAACTTATCTGATACCCTATTAATTTGTTTTCCGTCGGAATTTCTTTACTGAAAATTCTGGGTAAAATGAGACTTTTCAGAACACACAATTGGTCTCAAAATTAGAGAGAAAGAAACTGTGTTATAAATTTATGTTGCATCATTCTAACTAGCACACACAAATTTTTCCGGGTGGTCACAAGTTTTATGTTAAATTATTGTTGTATGATAGTGAAAAGAAGCTAAAATGTGTTGACGTAGGCTGATACCTCTATTATCTCGATTTCATTTAATTGCTTTGCAAAATGACATAGTTATTGATTGGAAGACAAGTGAAGTGGTGACAATTGGAAAGGATGAGTCGTAGCCCTAATCCGGTGACATGAGAAAGAGCTTTTCTGTGTGCAGACACGAGGGGCAGTCAGACTCACATTCAATTACGAAGGCCACTCGCTCGCTCTTCCAGAATCTTTGCGACCACTTTACAGAGGATGATAACATCAGCGCTCGAGACGCGCCTTCATGTCACCGCGATTTCCTCTGACGCGAAGCCACCGCACCCACATCTCGCTTTTTCATAACACTGCTGTCATTTACGGCGCTTTCTCTATCTCGTACCAGCATTGTCACTCTGCATCTTCGAGGTGTCTTCTCTGTGATGTCGTCTACTTCACTCACTGTATCTCCTGTAACCAGGATGGTGAAGCTTCGAGGGTGGGAGGGAGGGAGGAATGTGAGGCACACCCCGCATTTCAGACATTTTTTGTTTTTGTTTGTATTTTCAAGTTAACACCCATTAATCTCAGAAGAAAACTTAGCCGTCTTCCTTTCCTACACGCACACACTGAACATACTCGCCTTCATAATAGTACATGACTCCAATCCATGTTATACTTGTGGATGCTGTACTAATGTTACGGTACTCTTGGATTTTTTATGAATATTTTGAATACCTATTTTTCCGCTCGTGTTTGATACTCAATTTCATGTTTGACGTATCTTTACCGCGAGTGATATACAACATCCATCTTAATAGTAGGTTAATGTACCTACGATATCAGCTCTGCCCCAGAAACCAAAGCTCTCCTCATTATTATTAATTCCTTTGTAATAATCTCGCCAACTAGTCATTATCTTTGGAACAACTGAGTCAATATTTTCTTTTGGCGTAATCACGATGTTACAATTTATCCTTTTTAAAATGTTGGGTCACTTGTGATCTAGTTTTATCTAATACTCTCAGAATGCATTTCCCCAAAGGGGTTACTGTGTTCTTTTGTTTCTGCCATTTATTTATTTATTTATTTAATCTAACGCGAAATATGTAATAACTTCATATGACTTCAACCATTACAATCTGTTAACAATGCATATCCAGACATCACATCAATGCTGAATCATAAGTCCATTTATAAGTCACTAATTTAACGAATGTTACATAACTTTTCGTATTCTACTATATAAAAATTTGATATTCTGTAGGTGTTATACAATTTAGCTAACTATGTTTGTTCTTATCTTGGGGGGGGGGGCGCAGAAATGATAAACCCGCCACTGTCATAGGGTCCTTGCTTGGAAATCATGGGATGGTCCCTTGCACGCTTCCGGAGAGTAAATTAATTTATTTTCCTCAACGTGATCACACACAATTTATATATTGTTTTTGATGACACTAAACTCATGAACTTGATGACTGTATTTGCTGTTGAATTCATCTCCATGATCATTTCTTCCTCAACGTCGACTTGTCGTCGCGTCGAGCTTTCTTCCACCCTCTCACTCCATCCGCGCCGTCTTCACCCTGTCAGCACCCGCTTTCCACATGCGCTCGTAAAAACAGTAAGCAGCCCAAACTAATGGCACGCATCGCCGCCGTTGCCATAGAAACCCTCGAAGAGGTTCCAAGGAACAACAGAGGTGGTTGTGTGGACGCCAGTGCTAGGAGGCGAATGTTAGGAAGAGAATCGAGTATGAAGGGGAAGACGAAACAATAGGGAGGAAGGAAAGTTGGCTAACGAAGGAACTCTTTCGTGGGCGTGGATTGCTTTTGATGTGGGCTTCAAACTGGATTGAAGAAGGAAACCTTTTAACATTAATGTGTGTGTCATACTTAAGTAAAGAAATAAGTTACCTCTGAACTAATCCGAAAATGATGTGAAAAGTTTTTAATTGGTGTTATAAGATGTGTAAATGAAATTACAAGAGAGAATGAAATAATAATGAATGGTATCAAAGAAAAAAATACAAGCTGGAAGAAAGCTATTTTGTGTTGGTTATACCTTGGAATGATATACAAACATTTCACACGTCGCCAGAATATAAATATGAAGAGGTCCTGCAAGTAAAATGAATGATGAATATTTTCTCAACAAAATATTTCAGATGAATGTAGTAAAAAATACTTTTTCATGGGGAGCAATATTAGAAAGTTTTAACTAGTGAGATGAATAAGAAATAGAAGGTCCTGAAACTTAGTTGTCAACCGCTCAAAATTGTGTGAAGAAATAAGGTTTGTCTCAAGTTAGTTGAAAATAAGGAAAGCTCTACTACAATCGAAAGAAACTCATATTTTAATCGTAAAATTTGAATAAATAGTTTAGATTTTACAAGAGTTTTAAGGTATGGCATTTCTGATGCATCCGTGCGCTTGCCAATTGCTACTTTGAGAACGCTCGATTCAATTTACTATAAAATCCACTTACGTAAAAAAAATTCTGAAATTTCTCAGTTTAAGTAAACTCCCGTCAGGTGGTAACAGTCTGCAATTAAATAATATATGTACATAAAAGCGAAATACCACTGTCTGACTAATCACAAATTATCAGAAACTACAAAGCCTACAAACTTGAAATTTGGTAGGTAGGTTCATTTTAAGGTGTAGACGTCAGCCAAGAAAGTATTTTACGAAACTCCACCCTTTAGAGGGTGAAATGGCGTTTAAAATGGCAATTTTAACCAAACTTGACTGACTATCTTACAATAAGCAGTTTGAGGGTAACACATTCCTGATACCTATTGGGAAGGGTTGGAAAAGGGGGACGTAAAAAATTATGACAAAAATCGTATAACATATTTGAAACCATAGTTATCAGTGCCGTTGAGCTGGATAAGAACACCCGCAATTCTTCGTAAGTTCACAATTAGTCCAAATTAGAGATATTAAATCCCTAGCATCCTTGGGGTAGGGGTGAGAACGGGTGGCAGGTTCAAAATATCGATGACTTCCGATATTGGTGTTGAATACATCCGTTTTGCGGTCCGTTTTGCAGAAGAGAAGAGTCACACACTCAATGTCGTTTAAGTCCACGATCACCACAGTGAACCTCAGAGAAGGTTATGACGAGTACAGAATTTTCGGAGTCGCTGTGGTGAATGGAGCCACTCCAATGAGAAGGAATAAAGCTGGAAACATATTACACAATTCAAGTTGTGGGTACTCGGATAGTATGTAATAAATATGGAAGTATAATAACCTTTTCATGTTTATTACATCATCATCATTGCATTTACAGGCAAAAAAATTACAATCCTATAAAATAAAATATTGAATAAAACAATTGTAATAGAAGTAATCTGTAATAACAATAATATAATGAGAATAAAATTAAATAAATATTTGTGAAATAACACCAAACAATAAATACTTTACTATTGTTCAATTAAAAATTTGTTGACACACATAATAATTCAATTTTGGAGACCAATATACAAGCAAAACCAATTACAATAGAATAATGCTGAGAAATGAACCAAAAATAAAACTATTGTGGAGGAAACTAGCTCTAACTGTAACTCTTTGCTGAAGGGATGGAATGTGAATGAAAGGTGCCTGGAAACGTCTTGTGATGTAAAACGTCGTCGTTATAGAATTGCGTAAATACTACCTTTACTGAACAACATGAATACAATCGTAAAAATAAGTATTGTAAAATATCATGAATTTTATCTCTAATGTAATTCTGTATTTAGATTTTTTTTCGTACATTGTGATTACAATTTCTAAATTATCGTGATGATAGATAAATCGAAGAGTATCTGGAAAAATTCACAAGATCAACAAAAAAAAACAAAAAAAAAACGTCAAGTCAGAAAAGACGGATAAATAATTGTGGGGGGGTAAGTAAAAACCATAACGTGAATATGTGATTAAGATAAGACGACGACGGTGAAAAGAGGGGATACGAGGATACGTAGACGTAGCAGAAGGTGTGGTGCTCCACCGGTCAAAGTGTGTTGTTGTAGCGGAGGACGAAATCTGGAGTAGCAAGAGATAAAGGAAACAAAGGGGCTGCATGTATTTACAAGGGCGGTTAATGTGCTGCGTGATCGTAGAGACTCTCAAGGGATCATTAACTTGAATCTGAATCCCTTGTGGATAGGAGTGTTTCGTGTTCGTACTAGTACTGAACTGAACGCTTGTAATATTGTGTTTCTACATAAACTACAACAGTAATTTGTTCGTTGTTTTCTGAGAGTTAATTTAAATAACGATTTAATCTAATTTATTTTTTCTTTCATTTTGAGATGACAGTGAAAATTTCAAAAACCGATATTTCTGACATAAGGGATTTATAATAGCAAGCCTTTCCTTAACAGGATGCATTTGTAAATTATGATGAATTATTTGTATTCTTAAAATTAATTTGGTGTCTTAACATGTTTTGATAATATTAATAGCAGATCGGCTCATATAATTGTATGACAATAATTTCCATGATTTGATTGTAAAATTAATTGATTCTCTCACAATTTCTTGCATTGATATTTGTAAAATAAGGGTGTTTCTAAACTATTTAAAAATGCATTTTCTTTGAAATTACAACTTCATCACTCTTAAAATTTAAATAAATCAGTTTATAGAAATATTGAATTAGTAGTAATTGTGCTAGTAATTTTTCTTACAATACTTAAAGAAAACTGACTTAATCGAGAAACGAAGCTTCGTTATCTACTTTCACAATTTTCTGGAATCCAGTTTATAATTATATTAATATATTCCTAAATTTTATTTTAACTTTCAATTTATTTTATTTTATTATTCATCATGTTACTTTATATTCTGGTTATGATTTTCTTACGCCATTACATTCATGTCTCCTATGTACTTTCTTACTAAAGTATGATATATTAATTAAATTAGTGTGTTTGTGCTGCTTATGTTATGTTTATTGAAAACACTCTTTAAATTCGATTTATAAACATTTAAATCCATCCATAGTAATATATAAATGCGTAACGCGTGTGTGTGTCTGTTTGTTACTTAATCACGGCTAAACCACTACTGTCAGTAAACCGATCGTGATGAAACTTGGCAAGGATATAGTTAAGATGCTCAGGATGAACATAGGTTAACTTTTATTTTTTAAATGTATGAAAACAAAATTAGAAAATGATTTTGACCATAAATGTCGATGAAATCGGGGAAAATGAGAGGTTTACTCGCTTACGTCACCTAAACGGTTAGAGTTAGGTGATAACTACGAATGTACAGAAAGCGAACAAAATATATCGAAACGTCCTTAAAGAGGTCCTAAGCCATAATTTAATTATTCATTTCGATTACATTACGGAACTTAAAGAAATTGAAAAAAAGATGATGATTTTTAATACATACCTGTGATAAAGAGAAAATAATATAAGATGAAGGTATGGCTACCCCTATTATGTGGCTGTCCTGACCAAAACACTCATCAACGCAGAGAGAAAATTATTTGATACGGAAACTTAATATTTTCTAGAATCTAAACAAGGAAGGATTAGTATTTTTTTACGATTTCAAAGAATTAAGCAAGGAAAAAGATTGAATTATAGCTATGTTTATTGATTATCACGAACAAATTAAGATATCATCTCAGTTTTCAAAAGAAATCCTTGCATATTTCAATGTATGAAATTTGTCATGGACAGTTTTCAATAGGTGAAAGAAAATAAAAACAAGTTGTTGTTCGCGGTCACCGCATGGGTATAATTTTCATGATATATCTCGAACCAATGAACATATTACCTCGGTTTTTGTATGCAAATGTAAACTCAAATATCTACAAATCAACCCTTGTAGTTTATGTATTTTTTATATTCATATATTTTACTTCAAGTGGCTGAAAATGCATCAAAAGAGGTGAAAATATGACACATTCATTAATGCAGAGAGAAAATAATTGTGAAGTGGCGATAGTTTGATGGGATGTTGCATTTAACGTTTACTGTTATACTAATAAATGGAAATCTAAATAACTGATGGGTCGGTATTTTGTTATATTTTTCATGACTGCAGTCCTTTATTTTGTGTTACAATACAATGAGCTCCTAACGGCAGATTTGAATTCGGAATTAATATGCACTAATTGTCGCATAATGAATATTAAAATATTTCGTCTTATATACTTGAGATTAATAGTTACTCATTCGGTTCTTAATGTCTGTTTGAACTTCAAAAATCATCATTTGACTTCGTGAAATGATCTATCTCTTGATGTACGTTACCCATGATTCATTTATTACTTAAGCTCATCCCCAACGCCGCAAATTCAAAACCTTTTTCTCTTCGCGCGTTTCCCCCCTATTCACTCTAGTATTTCCCCCTGTTCAACCGGGTTACGCCCCCTCGATCTTGAGCACGATAAATATTTAACGTCCATAGGCCAAGAGAGCGTCGGGTGTCCCCTTCAGCTGTGATTGATTCCAGCTTCGAGTGCATGAGGTACGCCTGCTCGCCAGCCATGCCGCCAAACTGGCGCCCAATATCTCCACTCTTAATCCGCGTTTTTGTTTTAGCCTTTCTTCTCCCATTTCCCATGCTATACATTTAAATTATTTATCAGATGTATCGTGTAGTTCATGTCTCTTTGGTAGTTTCCTCGTCATATTTTTACAATTTATTTATAGTAGTTTACGCTTTCTCTGGTATACATGTAAATACATTACAACTATCTGTAAATATGTAGCTATTAATCGAGCTGTGAAAAACGATATTTGTGAAATAAAGCAACCTGAATGTTCATAATTTAAACTTATGAACATTCATTATCAGAAAATAATTTGGTTTCAACTTGTTAAAAAAAACTAGAACAAAATGTCTTTTATATACGTTGTAGATGAAAGATAGTTTTTCAGTTGCACAGAAGATTTTTCTCCTCTGTCGTATTGAGAATTCAGTTTCAACAACTCTTCGAGTCTTGTGAATCAATTTCATTAAAACTGTATCTTCTATATCTGTTTTCTCTTAAAAATTTTACGTGTTCGAAACTTGTAGAAATTTTGATACTTTTGAAACCGTTTCCAAATTTTAACGTTTTAAATATATTTTGTGACTGGAAACACTGTTTATACATGCAAATGGACTATTCATAAGTATACTTGATCTTTTATTTTACTATTATAGAGAAGATCGTATTTGTTTTCTAAAACACTAACTGATCAATATGAAATATATTGTAGATAGAAACACAAACTGGAATTACTCAAACACTTGAATTATTATAAATGAGATAACAATATTTATGACTCTTGAAAAAACTTAAAATGAGTGTAGAATTAAAATTAATCATAATCTTCTCTTAATTTTAATGAACACAAGTGCATACTATTGCCTAACATGGAACATTTTTTGTTAAATGCAAATGTATATTTCAGTTAATGTTAAGAGAAACAATTCTAGGTAAATAATGTTTCTCGGATAAGTGATTCTCAACTGTTCAATAATGTTCAAAAATCCTTGGAAGAGTCAGCACGAACGTTCTCTATATGCGAACAATAGACCATCAGGAAATGTCCAACTTTTCACATCCTGATCACTTATCGAAGACGAACAGGACGTGAACTCAAACCGTGATTTTCGGTCCATGAATGGCTGCGAAGTAATAAGTGGCTGGTCGCCGCTGCCACACTACGTCTCACAAATATTGACACAGTCCATTTGCTGAGGACACGTCGCGTGGAGCAAATCCAACTCTCGCGACGCATCGAGTCGGGGAAGATTGTGCGCAGTGGGTCATAACTTTTATCTCAGTGGTCATCAGATTACGATACAGAAAAGAAATTTCAATTTTGGACACGGGTAAATATAAACCCTTCAGCACTCGGAAACAAACAATACATTTGATTGGAGGGGTCACAAAAAGGGATTAAGTTTGTCCGAAATGTGTAGATTCTCGACCAATATTTTTTGAACTGTCCTCCTTCAATTCCCTGGCTTACTAATGAGCATTCATTGCAATTGTTGGCAAAAAAGAATTGAAGTTTGTTATTTTGTTAATAATGTATGATTCATAATTGTTTTGATGATTGAATATGACAAATATTTCCAATCCCGTGATATCTATGGGGATTCGAGAACGAATATTTACGTACAAAATTCCAAATCTGACGCTTGTGAAGACACGAAAAAAAAAGTTCGTTTTAAATATAATTTACTTTATTTCGTACTTATCTTAACAAGGAAATTTAGCTGCTCTTTAATTTGACTGACAATTCAAATTAGATGTTCAGCAATAGGAAATATAAGTTTTCATTCCATTGTAGATGTATTTCATTAGAATAATTACTTTTGCTAACTTGAAACTTGGTATTAAAAATTTCGTAATTACATTAGTTGCCTGAGAAACGAATAATTCATACTTAGGTTTTTTGTGTATCGCCGAAGTTGGGAATACTACGTGTCTTTTACTCTTAAAACATGTATATTCAAATTGTTTAGTAACTTTAAATTCTTGTAGTTAGTGATATGCATTGAATTACATCCAGGTTTGGTCCATTATATGATAACTCTAAAATTAAGTTTCAATCATGAATGTCATAAATTTCCTTCATTTCTAAAGCTAAAAGGTTGTATGTCCATTTTTTGTGTCTCCGTAACTCATGATACCATGTGTAAAAATAAATGCAACAAACGCGTTTCTTCAAAACAACAAAAAATGAAAGTTTATTTGTTCCTCCTCCGAGGATCTACACTAAGAAGAATTGTTAAAAAATGGATGATGCATCGGATTTTTGTAATTAAAGAAATAAAATATCATTCAGTATCTTAGAAAGTAGTTATATATTTCAATTTCTTAGGGACAGAAAAACGGCGTGAAATTATGCGATAACTTATACCATTCGGTTTCATAACTCTCTATAGTGACAAAACTGTACTCTAAAAACTAGACTAGAAGAATATATTATTTTATTCTATTTATTTCGCCACACCCAACTAATGGAGAATATATTGTAATCGGGAAAGGAAGCAATTGAAATAAAATCACATTCATGTCCATGCGTCTACCGTCTTCCTCGGTCTGTGTCAGTGATAAGAACGAAACGGTTGACGTTTAGTCCGTAGTACGTGCTTAACTTACTTGTAAATTTACATTTGTATAATTTCATAACTTTTCATAGTATGTTTATGGTTTCTCTAAAGAAAATAATTCATTAGATCTGAAGAGAGGAAAAACAGCCATTTTCCTCTCTTCCAAAAAAGTTTTCCAAAAACAGCCACTCGACTTCCCACTGTGCCCATGTTCGCTGTGTAATGTTTGTGTGACGAAGTTGGCACGACTGCGGCCGGCCGCAATAAGCTGGCGATCGGCTCCGTCCGTCGACTGGCTAGTGAACGTTCCCTCCTCGCCTCCGGGGACTTCGTGTTCTCGAAGAGCAGGGGAAGCCCCGGGCCCAGAGCAGGCAAGCATCTCCCTAGAGAGCAACATACGGTTGTTAGGAGGCGAGATCTTCTAGCGGAGCGAAGATGTTGGTGAAGGATAGGGGTAGGGGTCTGCGACTACCCTGCGGGCCAAAGCGAGCTTCATCTAGACCTTCCTTGGAAGTGACAGTTGTCTTAGGAATACGTCACGTTCGATATTGAACGGGATGAGAGCAAATGTTGAATACACAGCGTCGAGGATAAGGCATGGCTTCAGGGTGCTTGTACCCCGAAATAACGGTTTTATTTCTTTTTTGCATCGAGAGAAAACTTTATCAATGAATATATATCTAAAAGTTATTAATAACAAAATTGTTTAATTTACTTGATCATATACGAAAGCTGTAGTCTAATGGTAGTGTTTTTTCTTCCACGGTACCGATGAGCGCGTATTCAGAACTTTCCGTCCCGAAGTAGGTGAGGTTTCCAGCTTGGAATTCCCTCACAAACACCGAACAAATGTTGAGTCGGTACCATTAAGTTCCCCGGTGACCCATCATCTCTCCTTCCCAATTACCTCACCTAAATCACGGTTAGGTGGAAGGAAGAGCGGGCCTCATGGTATGAACTTTGGTGGAAGTGCACGGAAGGTAGAAGATGCAACGGAAGAATATTAACAAATGTTTAGGAACACGCATCCTTTATTAAATCATTAACAATCAATAGGGAGTTTCTGCGTAGCGTACCTGCGAGTTCTCGTATGCGCTATCCACCTGCAAGTTACTTCCGCCCATGCTCAGAAGATATGATACACTAAAGGCTCGGAGAGTAGCAGGTTACAACGCCTACAACGCCTCGGTTTGCGTATGATGTTAGTGGTACGCTAGTGAGAGAGGTCATGGCGGATTCTAGTCTCGATTTGAGGTTGTGTTGATATCTGAATGGGTATATGAGAGATTTGTTGGTTGTGTGTGCCATATGAGTACATTCTGGTGTACACACAATACAAATTAATCGAGTACGCGTGCATAGAAGCTGTTTGTTTGGGTGTACAGTTTCTAGAATGATTTGAGTCGAAGGTACGCTATGCAAAATATATAGATTACTCTAGGTCTTTCATGTACGTTACACGTTTAGCGTCAACGTAACATACATGCTAGGAAGCGTGTATGTTATGCAATAACTCTCAAATATCGTGGTGATGGTGAAGTACAATTTTATGGTGATAGAATGGCGTTAGGATGTGCAGCAAATCAGTTGCGTAGAACGCGAGTTCCTACCTTCCCATTTCCAACTTTTACCGTGCCCTCCCTTCACTCCCTGTTGCTGTTATGTACGAGCAGTTGCCGAAGTATAAGCTGTTATTGTACTATTGTAGTTAAATTCATCCTTACGTGAAGCGTACTATGACTGCTTTGCTCAAAGAGCCTACTTCAACGCTATCCAACTTACCTTAATCCATGGGCCATTTCTATGTACTTTCGATCGATCGAACCAAGTGATGGGCTTTCTAATATGTTCTCCGAATAATAAAACAAATGGATCATATTTATTTATTTCTAATGTAATATTTTGAATTTCATCAACAAATTTATAGTGTTTCAAACTGAAAAATTAATTGGTAAATTTCTTTATTTTTAGAAAGTGTTTTCAATGTTTGGTATTAGACAGAATAGTTCAATAGACTAAGTTGTTTCCCCCAACGTTTGATGAAAAATTTGATGTAAAATGAACCATAACTCGTGGACAGTAAAAAAAGTTTCGAAAGCCGCTTCATGCTATGTCCGTCAGCAGTTTCGGCTTACTTTATGCTATGTCCGTGAGCAGTGGGTAGGTTTCAAACATGGTTTGAAGATATGAAAAGCAAATGCTGGCTGTGTTTCTAATAAATAAATTTCAATTCTATTCAAAGAGGTTTTATCAGATATTTTCATCTAGAAGCAAACATATATATTTAATTCAAATTTTATATTTTTATTCTTTTGTTCTGGATATTTCCTACTTCAGTACTGTGAAAGTTATAGAAGTAAAACTCTGGTGAATTGGGCATTGGAAACTTATCTTGTCAACATTTCCGCATCGAACGTTGTCTTAACTAAAAAGTGTTGATATAAATATGACGAGTCCATAAGTATGTACATGATCGCATAGTTACATAATACACAAAATATGTCTTTGCCTTTAATTTCTTTTTCGTCGTAAAAATAGCCGTACTAAAATATATATTATGCGTCTGTTCATCATTAACAGAAGTGAATCAAAGTTTTAACACATCTTGGTGCATTATCTAAATGAGGATATTGTTCTTGATACTTGAAATATATTTTAATATCACTCAAAGTACTACCAACGGATTACAGAAGTAATCCGCTACGCGAGGAAAAATTACCACAATTGTTCGTTATTTCAATGTGTTTATAGTCGTTGAAATGACTCGTAGTCAATACTGTTATTAGCAGGAAGAGAACCACGAAGCTACTAAAAACTTGAAAATAGGTTTTAAAAACGAAAGAAATGGAATATTTAAATATTTTATTACTTAGGTATGTAAAACTAAAATAATTAACTGAATGAGGTATTAGATACTTTGTTTCATAATATTTCAAGTATAAAGCTTTTACCCAACTTCCATAACGTTTCCCCCCTTCCTTCGCCTCCTTTCACACCATTGCGCGAAGTCCGTGCTTGTTAGGGACAATTCGCTTCCGACATAAAGCGAGTCGTGCTCTCTATGGCTTGTTATGAAACTCAACGTCGACCTGTTACATCTATAGAAATACGGAGGAAGTAAATAGAGATCACGCCATGCGATGTCACTAGCTACAGAAACTCTAACGAGAGGATTAATGTTCATCTGGACAAAAACTAGTGGAACAGTATCTTCAATTTCATCTTAATTATAATATTGATACTTTTTTTAATCGTTTTTTTTTGTCGCACCAAACAGTTATTTTTCTTCACAGTTTCGACTGCATTGCATCACTCTTGGTGTTCTGCGCTACGAAAAACTTCGGCCCACTTCTCGATACCATAAAAGTAGGTATAACCCCAATAGAACCGAAAACTCTAATGGAAAAATTATTTTTTTTGGCTATACTGACATGTGTTTCATTAATGTAGTGTATAACGTTTAATCGCTTGCATATCTCTGAAGAAAGAGTTTTAGAAATGCATTTATTCAGTAGTTTAACAAGAAATATGTTGAGCACATATCGAATGTTGAGTTGTACAACTTTTGGCCGACTAGTCGGTGAAGAAAATGCGACATTGCTTCGAATTCGAACGTGCAAACCATGCCAATTGTTGGCCAACTGTTGTACGATAGTTGGAGAGTCGCATCTGGGCAGTTTTGTTCTCCGATTGCATCCAACTATCGGCGACGTTTTATACACACAGAATAAGTCTAGATGCGCAATCGTTGAGTCGGTGGAGATTTGTCTTGAAGACAGGGTGAATTGGAATGAGTAGTTTGTATTGCGGAGGATTTTTATGTTCATTAAATGCAAAGAACAAATAAGGAACTTTTGTAGATGACATAATGAACTTTTATTCTCTAAAATCCTTAAAATAATACTTGGACGTGAATTTAAAAGAATGTTATGGAAATAAGCTTTACCCGCAATTACACCAGAGCGGAACAGCGTGACACACGCGGAAAGAGTAAAAGGGAATATAGTAATACATGGTTCTTCTGCATGGATAAATATAATTTAGTTTGCAACACAAACTATTGCAAAAAATAAATGTGGCAAGAAACGCAAATTATGACAAAGTAAAAAACAAAACAAATATAAAAATACACATTGTTGCAAAATAATCGTTGCGTGATCACTTATTTTTTGTGAAAAGCGAATAAAATGTATTTCTTGATACCTTCGGATTTTGTCCAATTCCAAGTTCATGCTCAGAAATTGGTGGACTAGTTCAATGTATGTGCACCCACTTCCAACTGTACAACTGCCTACCAATTGTCCAACACTTAGACAATTATCGGTCGGCAGATCAACTCAAACTTGGATTTGTGCGCCTAGTCAAAATGCAATTTTATTCTCGTAAGCTGCTTTCCTTAGTCGACAGTGAGAATCATCCGAGTTATTGCGTTATTTAACGGTTTTTCCCATGTGATTCGCCTTATAGATCAGGCACTATCTAGACTTCAGTATGCAAACATAGTAACAGCTGCTTCATTTCTGATTCATAGGCAGGAGACAAATGCATGTTGCCATCCGTCTGTTGCGATAGACGTCAAATTGGTCTCAAGCTTAATTTTGGTTGTGCTCAGTTGATCACATTACACTTTTTCATGTGAAACCTATAGCTTTTATAAAAATTCCATCCAAAGTGGGAATGTAATCAAAATACGACTCCTTTTGCCTCCTACGCTACAACGGAGTAGAATAACCCAGATGAGTACGAAACATCTGATTAAAAACTTATCTTTATTGTCTACAAACACTTGCTATCATATATCACATTTCATAGATATATGAACTGATTATTGAGCAAAAATAGTAGGTGTGAAAGGTCTGGGTTGTGAAAAATTGTTCGAATTTAAATTGTAATTTGAAGAAATTATAAACGAAATAGAACACAGAATGTAAGTTCCCCCCGGCCCCCTCGGTGGCCCATGGCTGGTGCGCTCACGAACCACGAAAGAACATTAAGTTCGATTCCCGGTGGGGTCAGAAAAACTTGTTGCCTTTCACTTCAATGACGGAGTTCGTATGGCTAAGATGATTGAAACGTGAACCCTCTGCGATGTACCACCCCTGTTGTAAGACTTGGATACGATATTCTGTATTATATCTATGCGCTGTTCCCTCCAAAATGTTTCACGACGTGATTAGCGATTAAATTCAAATAGAATTGGGCTCACTTGCGCTCTTTGCCGTGATCCTTAACTGGTCTAAACAAGACATACATAGAAAATGAAAGATCACAATTTCTAAGTTTAGAAAACAATATTTTTAATTATGTCTTGTATTTTGCAATTGGCTAAGTATAACTGAAAGAAAGGGATACTCAGAAAGACTAGCTTTAATTCGATCAGTAAGAGGTTATTACATGTGCATGATTATTGTTCGCTTAATAGCAAAGTATTTGTGTGTAAAATCGCAGATGTAATACTGAGTCGGAAAGCGTGAGGTTAAAATTCTCTGAAAAATCCTCGAAATATTAGTTTTGGTGAAATGGAGGTGAAATTCGGAAATTCTACTTTTTTTTGTCTCATCAACTTCTCGGTACAAATTTAAAACGTCAATAACGTTCGGATTGTATTGTGACTCAAGTAATTCATTGCAGTAGATTCTTTCTGTCATCGCTTTCCAGGATGAATATTCCAGGAACGCAAAATAATTCCATCCCTTCCACACTTCTCGCATTTTTTATGAGGTTTACCTATATCTTCAGGTATGTGTCCTGTTTATTGAGTTTTTTTTACTAGTTTTTCGTTCAAATTCTTGTGGTTTTTAGGCTCATCTATCAATTTCTCGGACATCATTCATATGTTTCCCGGGGCGAATCCAAGATTTGATTTTGGGAGAAGCTCATAAAGAATAATTATGCGGTTTGCGGGTCCCTTCTCCGGTAACTTTTTTCAAATTAAGTTCTTGAAACTGCAATATAAGAAACTTCTAGAAATAAATAACGCATCAAATTAATTGAAGATTTCATGAATTTCCCTTAAAAATTACGTTTTTGAAATTATTCATGTTTCAGCCAAATTTGTACTTCGGGCGGTCGAAATGTCGTAAACTATATTTTTTCTGATCATTCATCAATTAGTTAATATTATTATTTCACATTTTATAAGAACTTCAATAAAACATTTCCAACAATAATTTATTGTAGTAATTAAGTTCCATTATTCCAATAAGTAGTTACTTATTTTTGTATGTTTATGATTTACGCTTTTTTAAATAATAATAATAATAATAAACTTTTATTTCAAGCCATCAGGCCTGCTCTTCAACCATACCACCGTCAAAAAAATAATACATGATAATAAAACATAAATAACAATACGTACATAAATAACAATACATACAATAATGTATTCATAAATATAAATTATACCACGAAGAGGGAGGACTGGAAAATTACTCTACTCTGGGGATCGAACCAGGGATCATCCCTGTATTAACCTTAAGCAATTGAGGAAAATCCAGAAAAAAAACTCAATTAGGATGACGGCTGAAGGCCGAACAAATGTTAGATATTATACTACAAAATGTGATACATAATAATTAAATAAAATGAAAAATTTATCGTTTACAATATAATATTACAACTTATCGCGAAGAATATTATATTACATTTTAAATTACAAAATAAAAACTTACAAATTTATGACTTTAAATCTTCATAACATGTTTATCACAAGTTACCAAATATTGTTTTCATAAATTTTTATAATAACATTAAACATATCTAAACTTAATATTGTTCAGTAGTAATTGTAACATATAACTTTTTTATGATTAAAAAGTCTTTCTATGATTAAAAAATAAATAAATAAAAAATGATAATACATTAGACCTGTTTTATTATGAGAGTTTTATTGAATTTCTATCTTAATCTTTGCCTGAACAAGCCAGCTACTTTTAGAGAGATTCCGAGAGACATATGGTAAGAACCTGTTTCTTAAAAGAGAATATTGAAGAACTATTCCTGATAGGGAGAAAATTCCACATCTTAGCTACTCCTACGGTAAAAGAGTTATTGTAAAAGCCTTGCTTATGTTTGGGTACACAAAGAAGTTTTGACTCCTGAAAGTGTAAAGAGTTCAAAAATTTATAACGCTCAAATAAGTGTGACGGGCTGTTCGTAGATAGTGGTTGGTAAAGTTCTATATTATCTTTCTTTTGTGGATTTATTTCGAATAAGTGGTTCAGAATCTCTCTGGAGTGCGAGTATGCTAGAAACGGTGAAATGTAGCAACCCCCTACTCTTGTACCCATGCAGGAGTGGAAATCTATAAAAGAAAAGTAAGTTATATATGTGTTCTACAAAGTGGTCTTTTTACACAGATTTTGTTAGTGTTCCGGGGTGACGTACAAATGATTGGGAAGTCCTCTGGCAGATGCCCCGGAACACAACACATTTATGAAGACGGATGAACAGCTTCCCAGGAAGCAATTTTTGGGGTGTGAAAAACGAAAAATGCAGCAAGAAAATTTAAGCTTATAAATCTAATGAGCTGAATCTCGTCACAACATTGTGTGTGATAAATGAAATAAACATTCAATTCGCCCTTGACTTATTAAACTAATAAATACATAAACGAGAAACAATTGAGGAATCAAAAATTGAATTAAGCAGAATGGTTATATCATGTACCACCAAATCAGTAATCTTTCTAAATAATTACACAATTGGAACACCATTACCCATCAATTTACAGACCACTTGTGTATTTCAGTATTACATAGAATTACTACTTGATAAAGTGAAAGAAATATCTAAGAGTCAACAAGACTTATTATTAGAATGGAAATTCTTGTATTAATAATGCATTTTGATCAACGCAACATTGCGTATTTTATTATTACATAGATTACTGCTTGATAAAGTGAAAGAAATATTCAAGAGCCAAAAGGATTTATTATTAGAATGAAAAGTCCTATATTACGGGTGCATTTTAATCAAGCGTGCAAGTTCATGCCATTCCGTAATGTTTTATATTGTATTTCCCTTCAGAATCTTGATGTAACAAAATCAGGATTTGTCTCTCAACAAGAAAGGAAAATGTTCTGCTATAGGTAACGGTGACGAGACCATTTAAATAACTAGGAAAAAAATGAACACATGTAACCTGTTACTACGAAGCAGTTCTTGTTTCATGACATGAACACCCACACACATTCAACACATGGATTGCCACCAAACACGTTACGTCAAGAACTTAAATTGTAATAATCAAGCTTAGGAGTCCAGCTGGCGGTGTCTTCTGTGCCGATAGTTCGATGTCTTGAAGTGCCGTGACACGCGTACGAATGGGAGTACAATGACGTATACGCTAGGTCTGCGCGCGCGAATTGAAGTATAGCAATAGATAGCACACGCGCACACGAATTGAAGTACAGAATGGGAGCAGATCCCCGGTCGCGTACGGCAACTTGTGAAAGTGCTTTTAAATGTTACTTAACAATATGACGATGTTACTCGCTCGTTTGAAGAATAAAAATAAATAAAATTTACTAATTAATCAAAAATTGATTAACTACGTGTTGAGTTTGAAAGGAAAGACCGACTTTGTATCGGACGGACGAAAAAGAGGAACGACGTCTGTACGCTCCGACAATTTGAGACCGAATACCTTGTGTGAGGGAGAAAATGGTACGATGGTGAACCCAAACCCAGGGGTGAAAGACTGTCCGATTGCTGGCGCCCTCCTGCGGCCGGAGTGTGAGGCTCAATGTTAAAAATTAAAATGCTCCAGAAATAAAGTGTCAGGAATTGTACAGGCAGTGGTGAGAAAAGGCCCTCAAACAAGGAAAAGTGGGCGTTTGCTGCAGTGGCTCCATTAGGAGTGCTGGAGAGGGGGGGGGGCGGAGTAGCCTGGCGCATGAGCATAATTGCCGAAATGGGCTTGCAATTATGTGTGCCGAAACAATTAGTTCGTCTTGTTGCTTCCAACGGACAAGAATTTTTTACGAAGTAAAAATATCCTTTTATTATTTCTATTTTTATTTCTATTTGCATGATTCCAATCTATTTGCAGATATTTGGTGTTATTTATTTCCTTTTATATCTTCATAAATCACATTGTGTGTTACTGACTATTAACTTGAGATATTTTTTCAATTCTTTTCAAACTGTTGTCTTATTTACCAATTTGTCCTTGTTTTATTTATGGTTCATTTGATTTAAATGAAACAAAAGACTCACTATTACATAACAAAAGAGTGAATGTGACGATACTATTGATCCTATTTGTATTACACTGCAATTATGAACGTAGAAATAAAAAGTTCACACAAATTTGATTCTTATGGAGCTCTTAGCGGTGAAATGTTTTGGAGAAAATGTTTCTCAAAAGATAGAACAAAACCCAAATATTTAAATGTTTTTCGAAAAATTAACAAGTTAAAGTAGCGATAAATTATTTTTCAAATCATTATTTTACCACATTTTGAGCGTTTACTTTTGAGAAGGGTAATATTTTTATGATAGCTTTACTTTGATTGAATAAAAACAATTGTTGATGGAGCTAATGACCATAGCAATTGAGAATTTAGCTTTCACTGTAGTTAACGTGGTTCAGGTACTGCTACGTTTTTAATTCCTAAAGTGCCCTTTCAAATGTGACTCGTGGAGGCGCGTTGTCGAACATATTTCAGCGTCATGTTACGTATGATGATGTAACCTTATGACCTATGTGATACGTGGCAAGTTTCTTTAAAATAATTCTTAATCAATTGAGAGTCAGTTCTCATTGTCGACAGTGCTGTTACTGCGCGAATGTTTTGGAGAAAATAATTAGATAATCACAAACATGCGATGGAAAAATTGTTCTCTACGAAATAAGTAATTTTTACAGATTTTATGGAGCTGAACACGGAAAGAACAATAAAAAATTCCATTACATAAGTTTTTCTCACAAATGTTATATCTTATCTTATATATAAAGGAGATTGTTTGTATGTATGTAATTTGTTTACTTTTTTGCTGTCATAGAAACACAACAAAAGAATTTTCTTACTTAACCGACACTTGGTAATTTAGAATTATAAACAAAAACAATTAAACATCATTGCTTAACAATGCCTCCAAAAAAACGTAAAGCTATTGAAAGTAATGAAGAAAGAGATTAAAGATTAGCAACGATACGTGAAAGAGTTGCAAGATCTAGAAATTCAGAAACAGCAGGACACCGTGAAGCCAGACTCCAAGAAATGAGAAACAGGGCTGCAAAAACCAGAGCCTCTGAAACACAACAACAACGTGAGGCCAGGCTTAATGATCTACGAAACCGAGCTGCAACATCCAGAGCCTCTGAACCACAACAACAACGAGAGGTCAGGCTTAATGATCTACGAAACCGAGCTGCAACATCCAGAGCCTCTGAACCACAACAACAACGAGAGGTCAGGCTGCAACAAATCAGAGATAGAACGAGACGTTCACGAACTGATGAATACTCCGATTTACAGTGTGAAGCATTATTCTATGACCCTCACATAGATTACGCACATCACGCCAGTATCAACATAGGAAAAATGGATTTAATTTGCCGCAATTGCCAAGCCAAAAAGTTTAAATCAGAACCTCCCGGTCTTTGCTGCAATAATGGTAAATTAAAACTTAACCAACTGGACCCATTACCACAAGAACTCTTAAAATATACAACTGGTGATACACCACAGTCAAGACATTTTCTGAGTAATATCCGAAAATACAACTCATGTTTTCAAATGACCTCATTTGGAGCCACATCTGTTATTAATCAGCCTGGATTTCAATCCACTTTCACAGTACAAGGGCAGATATACCATAAAGCAGGATCGTTGTTGCCGTTGCCTAATCAGCAACCAAAATTTTTACAATTATATTTTATTGGAAACGACCAAGTTGAGACCGACCAAAGATGCGCCAACAATTCAGGAACAAGACGTGAGATTGTATCTGATTTACAACAAATGTTCCATGCACACAATATTTACATAAAAACGTTTGAAACTTCAATTGATCATATGCCCACAGATGCATATAAAATTATTATAAAAGCAGATCGAAAACCAGCAGGAGAGCATGAACGGCGCTTCAACGCTCCTGTAGTGGATGAAGTTGCAGTTGTGATATCGGGTAATGAATTTGAAAAGCGAGATATCGTGCTTCAATTACGTAGTGGATCATTGCAGCGAATTTGCGAAACGCACAGGTCGTATGATGCTCTACAATATCCTATTTTATTTCCTTATGGTGAAGATGGGTATCATTTCAATCTGAGGCAAGTTAATCCAACAACAGGTATTCCAACAAGTGCAAAGGTATCTGCTATGGATTATTATGCTTACCGTCTAATGATACGAGGTACTAAACACAACCACGTGATAAATTGCAGACAATTATTCCATCAATTTATCGTGGATATGTATGTAAAGATTGAAAGTGAACGTCTTCAGTTTATTCGTTCGAATCAAAAAAAATTAAGAGTGGACCAATATATTCACCTAAGAGATGCGGTAGCAAATGACGGAAATATTGAGAATCTGGGCACTTTGGTTATTTTGCCAGCGACGTTTACGGGCAGTCCTAGACACATGCATGAGTACACACAAGATGCAATGACCTATGTAAGGACATACGGGAGACCAGATTTGTTTATTACGTTTACCTGCAACCCGATTTGGTCAGAGATTAAAGAAATGCTAATCAACGGTCAGTCATCCAGTGATCGCCACGATTTAATTGCGAGAGTTTTTAAACAAAAGCAACAAAAATTCATTAATATTATAACAAAAGGTCACATCTTTGGAGAGGTGAGATGCTGGATGTACACCATTGAATGGCAGAAACGAGGTTTACCACATTCACATAATTTATTTTGGTTGAAAAGGAAGATTCAACCAACAGAAATCGACGCTATTATATCTGCTGAACTTCCTAACCAAGAAGAAGATCCTGATTTATACGCTGTGGTAACTAAAAATATGATCCATGGACCATGTGGAAATATAAATCGGAACTCGCCATGTATGAAAGATGGGAAATGCACCAAAAACTATCCTCGAAAATTAATTAAAGATACACAAACAGGAAACGACGGCTATCCTTTATATAGACGGCGAGCTCCAGAAAATGGAGGTTTTACGGCAATACTGAAGACGCGAAGCAACGTGGAAATCGACGTGGATAACAGTTGGATTGTACCAAATTCTGCATTATTATCAAAAATGTTTAACGCACATATTAACGTAGAATACTGCAATAGTGTCAAATCTATTAAGTATATCTGCAAATATGTTAATAAAGGTTCTGATATGGCAGTTTTTGGTGTAGGCAATGAAGACACCAACAATGAAGTAAAGCGTTATCAGTTGGGAAGATACGTCAGTAGCAACGAAGCTGTTTGGCGAATCTTCGGATTTTCAATTCATGAACGGTATCCTACTGTGGTTCACCTTAGCATTCATTTAGAAAACGGTCAACGAGTATACTTCTCAACTGATAGTGCCGCAAGAGTGATTGATCAGCCGCCAAACACAACTTTAACAGCATTTTTCCAACTATGCCAGCAGGATACTTTTGCAAGAACACTATCGTATTCAGAATTGCCGAGATATTATACGTGGCATACATCAAGGAAAGTCTTTTGTAGAATAAAAATGGGCAACTTTGATCCTGAGCATAATATTTATTCATGTGACGCATTGGGCCGAGTCTACACAGTCCATCCTAACAACGCCGAATGTTATTTTTTAAGAATGCTTCTACATACCATTAGAGGACCTCGCTCATTTGCAGAATTAAGAACGGTAAACGGAGAAATATGTGAGACATTCAGAGAAGCTTGCCAGAATTTAGGGTTGCTAGAAGGAGATCAAC